>CM021108.1:331086930-331128150 GCA_007115665.2 Sequoiadendron giganteum | reverse complement strand
ATCTCTCATATGAGAAGATGCTAACCTCTCTAACTATGCTAGAACTACTCTCACCCCAGGATTAACCTCTGGATCTACCCACTTCGGACCTAGAAGTGCCAAAGCGTCTTCCAAAGCTTTTCGGGCAGCTTCGACCCCTAGAGGATCCTGATGTCCACCACCTCCTGGGCCATTCTATGAGGCCTGATGTTTCTCCTGATCTGGTATGAGTGTAACATGCGGCGGAGAGTCATGTTGACTCCCTGCAGGTACGTCTACCGGACCATGCCCACGTCCTCTCCCTCATCCGCATTTAGGAGGCATACTCCTACACAGACACAAAAGGGATATTAGACAAGGTACACTTGAAAACCTACACAACTAAGCTTAATGGGTACAACATAATCCTAGAGTACCCAGTGTTTAAACCTAGGCTCTGATACCATGTGTAATGCCTCGCCACGCAACCCTAGAGGAAGTTTCAATTCACTAAACAAGCATACTAATTTTTTTTTTTTTTTAAAGTGAATTAACCCACATGTTCAACTATAATTGACAACATCCCCTAGGGTTACATAACTGAGATTACTTAAATCCCCATTAACATACATCATCTAAATTACATTGAAAGTAAATAACTCAAGTAATAACATTCAACAACATAGAAAGATATGAGATAAAAATGAAGCATCCATTACATAATTCTATTACAATCCTCATTCCCGGAATGAGTCAAAATACATAAGTATGATCATTACAAGGTCCACCTCATAACACAAGAGGGGTAAATCAATATCATTACAATTTGAAATACAAAGTACAAGAATTAAAAGTAAGAACTGCGAGTTGTCCATCTAGATGTCTCGCCACCAAGTACTGAAGATCAAGGGGACCCAACGGTTTTGGTGCATGTTCCACCCAACCATGTGGTACCCGAAGGCCCACCCCCCATGCTAGGAGATAGTAACAAAGTAACATGGACGAGAAACCTACTACCTCAAACCAAAGGTAGACTCATACTGATACAAGCTAACTCAACCACACATATGCACAATATAAGTCTAACTCTAATCATGGTTACATTGCTTCCAGACATATTATAATCAAGTGTGCTAAAGAAACCATACGCACAACATAACACAGTGTTATCCTAGACAGAGTGTCATCACAAGGTTTGTCATGAGATATCCTCTGGGCATTCTTCATAGGCTCCGGAAATCCTGGTGGCCTCAACCGAATCCCGGCACTCATACTAGCTCAAGCGGAATCAACTACCTCTCATAAGGACAAGATAGTGATCTTGCCATTCCAGGCCTTCTCACTCACCCCAAGTCTAAACAAACCCTTGTGTCTGTGAGTGAGGTTAATTTATCTTGGTTAATGTGAACTACATCCTAATCCTCTAAGTACATTTACTTTAGTTCTCAGTTGTTAAAATCACTTCTGAAGGTTTCCCGGTTTACCTCTTTGGGCTATGGCCCCTAACAAAAGCCACTCTTCTAATTGGATAACACACTACACAATCTAACTCCAAGGGTTACTCAAGTGTTACAGAACTGAACCAACATGCTTTCTCCTATCCTAGGAGGCAACCACAAAGAAATCCACTCCAACACTAGGAGGAACTAAAAACTTGTAACACTACCCAAGGGAAAATCAAAACAATAATTTAACAAGGGAATGACCCACGTTTTACTGGAAGACTTTACAAACCAAAACTCAACACTCATTCACAAAATAATCATTAAAAGATACATCAATGAAGTCATGCATTGGCAATGAAAAATACTATATTTGGTTATCCTAAAACCATGTTCCTAACTGATGTTTCTCACAGGAAGGTAGAATAATTCCATTCAAGACTTTACATTAAACAATCAATTTTTCATTAAATACATAATCTCCACAACTTAATCAAATCATGAGCAATAATAAATTCAACTATAATTAGTTGTCTAAGTTGTTGAATGTTCCTATGTTTAACAAGGTATTGAATATGAAGTTCTACAAGCGAAAACATCATATATTAAAAACTAATATTCGCTATTAAATACATCTCCTATTCTCATTTTAATCCAGCAATTAAACTATATAAAAAAGAAACTTTAATAAAGTTAAATAATTTAATATATAATATTAATTATATACATAATATATATATATATTAAATATTATATATATTTATATATATAATATTAAAAAAAATACATATATATAATATATATATATAAATTAAATATTATATAAAAAAAAATATTAAAACAAAATTAAAATTAAATAAAAATTAAAAAACGAATTTAAATAACCAAAAACAAAAAAAATTAAAAATAAAAAATAAAAAAAACGAAAATCAAAAAAGCATATGGCAGGGTCGGACGATACCCATACCCTGCCCACTGTCCACAGACCACAACCCACGCACTATGCCGACTGTACTTTAAGTACAGCGGCCGACAGTAAATGAAGGGAAGGGGGTCGCAGTCCCCACGGGACAGTGCGTCCCCCCCATGTGGTGGGCGTACTGCCCAGTGGGTACTGCATACCCACAATAAACAAAAAACAATGGGGGGCCGAACCCCCCCCACACATAAACTTTTTTTTTTACAAACAAAAATTTCAAAGAAACAATTTCGTACGTAGTACGAAATTTCATACATTCGCCGTACAGGCGATATTTACAAAAAAATTAACAACACAGTAAATTAAAAATCTATATGTATGTAAATATAGATTATTTATATCATATTTAAAATATGATATATGTAATGTATATTTACATACATATATTTTTTTTTTCAGAATTACATTTACTGGTGAAATCGAAGAAATAAATTTAAAACCAGTAATAAAATTGACAAACAATAGACATCTCATGCTCAAGAGATTTATAAACTGAATACCAAAAGAAGCCATCCTTCCATGTTTTCAAATAATATAAACAAAGGAAAGGTAATACATTGATTTTGAGTTTTTTGAACAAAATTTTCTAACAGGGTTTGTATTTTGAAAAACAAATCTGAATATCAAAATGTTGAAGTTTAACCTAGGGTTCCAAAAAAATCACCCATTTGCAATTTCTTATCATTTAGAAAATAGATTAAACTAGGAACAATAAATCAAAGAAATAAAAAGAAAACCTGGTTATTTGAAGTCATAGGAAATAGCCAAGATTCTTGATGCAGAGCTTCCCTTGAACTCCTCACAATTCCTTTTCAACAATGCAATGAATTTCCAGCTAGCTTTGATCCAATAGCTCCACCTTCTTCACAAAATTTTCTCTCCTTTCAATTTAATTCTCCCAACAGAAAATACTTCCAAAATCTTTCATGTGCAAACTCTCTCCAAAATTTTTATGCCTCTGAAAAAAAGAAGGAAGAAGAATCCCCAAACATTTCTGCCCTAATCTTCTAAAACATCATTTCCTCAAAACTCCAAAATAACCTAATGCAACCCTAATTCACATTCAATGCAAGAAATTGAATTTAGATATTAATTTCATTTCCCCATTTTTTGAAGGCCCTAATTTTGACTTTAAAGTAAAATTTCAATTTCTTATAAATCCCCTTTTGATTTAATTTAATTTAACAATCAAATATACTTACTTAATTATTATTAAATTATCTAATAACTAAATCCAATCCCTTGAGATTTAAATTTAATTAAATAAATAATTTAACTTTAATTCACTTACTTTCAATTATTTAATAATTAAATTCAATCCCTTGAGATTTAAATTTAATAAATTAAATAATTTAACTTTAATTAACTTACTTACAATTATTTAATAATTAAATTTAATCCCTTGAGATTTAAATTTAATTAATCAAGTAATTTAAGTTTAATTTCAATGATAATTTTAAATATAACCAATAAGCATAACATTAATACAATATAAAAATAAACATCTCTTCTAGCCAATGCAATTTTCTAAAAGAACTATTTGATAAGTCAACACTTTTCAAAACATTACTTAACATCAAATAAGATACAACATGACTCAATAATCAAGACTGATGACACACTAAGGCTAGGGTGTAGGCCTGACACATGTTACCAAGCTACTATCTCCCGTTCAATTTAACCATTGGATCGACACGCTCAAACCTGTGAAACCAGGTGGAGTCGATGTCATGTACCTGCAACCTGAAATCAAGTAAACAACATAATATATCCAGCATATAATTCACACCGTGAAGAAGAAATCTCGGATTTCCAGGGCACTCGCAAGCGAGTGATGCGAACCTGTCTTCTTCACCAATACACTCATCAAAGACTGACACTAACGTCATAAACAATACTCACATAAATAATCTCATGATAATTCTATTGACATCATTAATTCATTAAAGCATGTGAAATAAAATCAGATAATCACATCACACAATAATAGTTGTCGCTCAAGAGTAGTGATCAAAACATCATAATAAAAAATGTGTCCAGTATCAAAGTAGTTGCAATCCAAGCAAAGCATAAAAGAACATGGAAACTAGAAGCAAAATGGAGGGTGGATACATTTCATCATGGCTTGATGATTTGACGGTTATCCATCGCAACGGTTGTGTCTAACAAGAGTCAAAGTACAAGGTCACTAGGGCGCAGTTCGCTTCTTGAAGCTTTTCTAACAGATAGTCGGTAGCGTGTGTCTAGCATCAGAATATCAAAAATAACAGTCTTGTCCAATTAAAATGATCTTTCATGATTATTTTGAAAGATAATTTAAAACAAATTGGATGATCTTAATCTGAATAAAATGAATGACAAACTTAAAAGCATAAGTTGCAAATTGTTGTTTTGATATCTAATGACATAATATCTTTGGAGTGGTTCAATGATGTACTGAACTAGAATGACGAGGAAGAAGTATGATTTTTCTTTGATTGTTGTCTGTAAGTTAATCATTAGTATTGTGCAAATTTGTCTTGGGACATGCTCTACAAAAGTATCATTGATGACATTTCAGAATTTGCATAGGAAAATGGTTAACTTTTGTCTGTTTATGCAAGCAATACTCAGGTCATATTGGTTCAATTATACCTCGATGCTTGTATTAACTTGCTACATCAAACATTATGAAAATAGTACTCAGGTCATCATTGGTGCTAACATACCTTTTGATGCTTGTACTAACTTTTAACATATCAAAAGGCTCAATGATGACAACTAAACACAATAGGAAATGGCAAGAAGGAGAATGGTTCATTATTTCATTTAGGATTGCATAATTCATTATTAGGACTGCATAATGCATTTGCATTTCGAGGGACTTTTAAATAGAGTTTTGAGCATTGATCACATTCTTGAATATCTTTTTCAGACAACGGTGGAGTATGAATAGACATTTGTTACATCTCATTATCATTATCATCACACTTGCATACTTACATCATTATTTCATTTCATTATCATAATTATCATCTCATTTTTCATGATCAATATCCATCATTACACATCATATGCATGGTCGTTATCTTAATCATTCATTAACATATACATTTGCATATTTCACACACATTCATAAATAAAATTGCATTCATGTCATTCTTTTCACATCATCATTATTATCATGTTCATTTGCATCATATATCATAAGTTCATTACATAAGTGCATTTCCACATCATCATCATTATCATCCATTGCATCATAAATCATGTCATGTTCATATCATTCATTACATATTACATCATCATAGATCATATTCTCTCATTTCATCTAAAGAATTTACATTATGCATCATACATTCATTACATACATCAGAAAGAAGGAAAAAATCATTTAGATTATATCATATCATTATTGCATCATCATACATGACATAGCATATAAAAGTAAAAACATACATCCATAACATGTGCATAATCAAATCACCACTGCATATCATAGATCTCATCAAAACAAATGTCCAAGAATACAAGGATATCAAATGTTTCAAAAAGATATATCGCATACAATGGCATAAATGTGTATAAAATGCTCATCACTGAGGGGCATCTAGCCATGGAACATGACTGCTACTACCTCCAGAGGTAGTAGGTCTTGACGGATCTCTACTCCTAGAAGCTCTGATCTCTCATCTGATCGGTTGACCCACACTCCTGGTCGCACTCTTAGAGTGACTGCTTGAATGAGTCCGAGTCCGAGTACCTGACTGTGTGAATGCTATCCGCCGCTCAGGTGGCACTGCCTCAAAATATCTCATCCTATAGTACTTGGCCTCCCGAGTAGTCTCTAGTCCCTCTGCTACAACCTCTCCAATAGAGGTGCTCTCAACTGATCTCAGAAGTCTCTTGGCTACACCCTCAGGCTGTATGCATCGCTCCCTAAAGTTGTCTCTCTTAGCTGCAAGCTTAGCTATTTCTGGGTTAGGAGGTAGTGGCTATGCTATTTGTACCTATAGTTGACTAAGGGTCACCTGTGCCTATGCCAACTGAATCCAAAGAGACTGAACCTCAACCTGCAAAGCATCCACATGTCCCTGTGATAGAGCCCTGATAGTAATTCGCGACGCTGAAGTGTTGGCCTGACCCACCACTTTGGATGTCCATGGCCTCATGCTGAAGGGAACATCAAAGAAAATTCTCTATCCCCCGTCATCCCCATCATCCCCATTGTCCAAGTCATCTGACTCCTCATCCATCTCCTCATCCTTAGAGATCTCATCATCCACATCCATAGCCACTCCACCGATATCCTCGCCCTGATCTGCCTATACCTCTCCCTATGCTGGTACTTGTGCCTGACCCTATGGCTGCTCTACTACTGGAGGTCCCTAGGGCTGATGTCACCCCATCTATACAAATGCTCCTCCCATCAATAGGGCAGGCTCATCTAGATTGGTAAATCGTGGGAAGGGATGTGTGTAAAAATACGCTACGTAATCATCTGTCATCCCTACATTGGTAACCTCTGGATGCATGGTCCACTAAGTTGGCTGCAACTCAAAGTACTCTGCCCTGGCTGCCTCAATGGTCACAAAGGGACCCCACTCTGATACATCCTCTCGGCATCTGGCATAATGTTCCACACCTTGCGGCATCATTTGAACCAATCCAAGCTGTCTCAACACTCTCATCACCAAAAACCGCTCGATGATGAAAGGGGTCCTCCCGAGAAAATATCTGGATCTGGTCATGTATGGAAGCTCTATATCATCGGTCTCCCATGGGTTGTAGTCTACATACGGTCACCAAATGACAGTATCTAAATCATCAAGTACCCGCCACCAATACTCCAATTTTCCCAGGCTCGGCTGGACAAGGGGCCCTATATATGCATAAATGTATGGAAAGCCAATGGAGCGATCTCTCCGAATGATGGGGCGTGTAATAGCAAAGTTCTCCCATGCGAATATATGTAAAAGAGTCACTCCACAAGAGAGACTCTTCCCATTTGTGTACACGACCTGATGAAGATCATGGTACAAATGGGCAAGCATGCATGACCCCCATGCATATCTGGTGCAGTGGAGAAGCATATCCTCCAAGATCCTACCCCAGCCAACTGATAATCCCTTTGCCCTACGATCAGGACAAAAGAAACCACCGATCATCCCTGCTAAAACCAAAGGCAGTGGGGAATATCTCTCCATCATCTCCTTCTAGGGAAGCTCATATCCGGAGACATGAGGATCCTGGAAGACCTGTCTTAAAGCATCTGTCCCTCCAATCTCCTTGTGATCATAAATCACAAGCTCTCCAACCACAGGAATACCCAGAATCCTATAAAAATCCTCTGGGGTCACCGTGATCTCTCCTATCGGCAAGTGGAAGGTGTTGTGCTCACTGTGCCATCTCTCTGATAAGGTAGTCAACAATGCCCTATTGACCCGATACTGTGGGATACTCAACAGAGCTCTCAAACCACACTGATCTATCACTCCTAAATCCTTGTGGGAGAGTCGGGGAATCATCTTCCATGTCTGCGGAAATCTCTCTCTGATCTGGAGGAGGTTAAATTCCTCCTTTACAATATCATCAAGCAAGCATGCAAATCAATCAACAATGGATATCATCAATGAATCAGTACATCAAGCAAGTTCAAATCAATTACTATTTGTTTTTCATATCACATGGAAACAAATTTAACAGTCATCATGACTCAATTTGGCTTTCAAACAGGAAAGAAAATCTATCATTTACTATTTGTTTTTCATATCACATGGAAATAAATTTAACAGTCATCATGACTCAATATCTATCTATTTGACTTTCGATCAGGAAAGCAAATCTATCATTTCTATTTTTTTTTCATATTGCATGGAAGCAAATTTATCAGATCTATTTGTTCTTCAAGCACGAAGACTAATTTATCAAATCTAATCATTGATGATCTAGCAACAATTGTCAAGCATGCATCATTTTTTTCTTCAAAAATTGAAATTCAGAAAAATCCATGGATGCGCCAAAATAGTCAATCAATGCGCTAAAACCATGGATGCGTAACTTTACTCCATGGATACGCTAAAATAGACTATGGATGCGTGATTTCATGAATGCGCTATTTTATCAAGAAAATGCACTAAAACAATTCATCTATGCGCTAATCTATCACCCTCTGCAGGAGAACTTCATGGATGCGCCATTTGATCTATCCTATGTGCTAAATCACCTATGCACGACTGTTTTGCACCTATGCACCACTTTTGATGCACTGATTTATCTAATCTATGCACTAAACTACGGCTCGTATGTGCTAAAACAAAATTTTAAAAATAAAAAAAGCATCCGAAAATCATTAAAAATTTCAAGGAGAGGTTTTGATCGACTTACTAGAGGTCCACACGCAGGTGGTCTCTGATGACGACGATCTCGCTCGAATCTGTGGCGCTCATAAGGGATCGACATCGCTAATATCTCTCTTAGAGCTCCAAAATTCTCAAAGGTTAATGTTCAAATGAAAGTGACTTCTCACCTTTTTCACCTTTTAAAGAGCTAAAAATGGCATTTTTACTATGCAAAGTACTATTTCGAGAGTTAAATCGCCAAATTTTCTCTGAAATCATCTGAAAATCTTCCAAATCAGTCTCATAATCATTCTCATCACATGATTTATCTCTCGAGGGGGCATATAGCATCATCAGTAAATTTTTCAAAATCAGGGGCAAATTCTTTGAAGCAATGCTTAAACACATCACTTCAAAGAGGGGCAAAATGTACACATCTAAAAAAGGTCATAGTTAACCAAAACTATTAATTAATTAAATATGAATTATTTAATTAATATTCTTAAGTCATCTACATATAAATAAATTTAATTATTTTATTTATATTGTTCATTTGCCAAATTCTTCTAATTTAATTAAATAAATAAAGTTTATTTAATTAATGCTATCTTTCTCTTAATTAATTAAATAGATTTCACAATTTATTTACGTTAATTATCACAAGTTTAAATTCTAAATTTAAATGATATTCTTCATTCCACATTTAATTAAATATTTTCAATATTTAATTAAAGCCTTTTCATTTCTCTCACACATAATTAAATAATTTATTTATTTAAATTATGAGAGACACCTTTCATTTGTCTCTTCATTTTCCATCTTTCTCTCAAAATTTCATCTTCTTTTTGAATTCTCGATCTCTCACTGTTCATTTTAACAGGTTTAAACTCAACCATCGATCTTGGCCAATTGAATTCCTGCCTTCGAAAATCTATAAATACAACCCTCTTATGAGTTGAAAATGACCTCGAATCCTAGATTTTCATGCGTAGTTACTATATTTTCATTTTAGCATTTAATTAGAACATGTATTTTTATTAATCTCATTCTCTCAAGCTACGATTCTACAAGATGCTCTTTTAAACAACTGAGAGCAAGCATCTTGAAATGAATCCTTGGAGATAGAGGACAACGGGACGAATTTGAAGGAGCTGCTTGTGTTTTAGAGTTTGCATTTTGCTTTCTTTAATTAGTTTCTTTAATCTAATGTTTCATTGGTGTATTAGTTTAGATTCATTTTGATTTGCACATTCTAACGTACACAACATGTTTAGTTCAAAATTTTGAGCAACTATTGTGAAAACATAAAATAAAAATTTCATCTTGTAACTATAACTTGTTTACCTATTAATTAAGTCAAGCTCCAGCAAGGTCATCATGTTGGCTCTAAATCAAATGGCCCTCTCAATGAGAATATTGCTCTGATGGATGTGCTGAGCCCTAGAGATAATACAAGACATGTACACAATCTAATTACATTATGCCAAATTGGAATAATGTTCTATATCTACATACATGTGTACAAATTATGTACATACCTGAGTACATGATTTAAAAACTTAAAACTCATTTGTCCACTAACATTAATTGTATCATTTGAATCAGGCCTCTGTACGCACTCTATCCTCACACTAGGTGTAACATGAGCTAACTCCCTCTACAATATATATATATATATATAACATAAATGTGTACATTAGTACTATATACCATTTAAGTAAAATAAGTAATTTAAAATTTAAACAAATTTAAATTGTGCATGTGTGTACATACATACATACCTCTATATCAAATGGTGTAGGATCATTTGCAATGATCCTATCTGTCAACTCGACTATATCATGGGTCTCCTTAGCTCGCTCCAATATTGATGAGTGTAGTGGACTAACCAGGTGAGAGGGCATCGATGACATATCTCCACATAGCAGCATATCCACGTAACCTGATGATCCCATTGTCTGTAACTAATCCTCAATTGCATCTAGGACCTGAGATGCATGATGTTGAACACTCACAGAATGACCAGGAGGTGTATCCTCCTCTCCAGCAAGCGAATGATATGTAGGTGGATCTGTAGGATTTGCAAAGCTACCAGGTTGATGTGAATGTGATGAAGGACCTATAGCTTGGTTGGATCCTAGATGTGAATGCAAAACTCTACCCACATGTCCTTTGACCTCATGTATTGGGATACCAAGCTCTACTGCAATGAAATCATATGCCTCCAATAGGTATTCTTACAAATAATGAGTAGTACTCTGAAGCATCGACTCTCCTATAAAACCATCTATGTCTGATGGTGAAAGGACACCCACCATACCATAAGGATCGGTAGCATGATCTGATGATCTAGATCGTGTAGAATGACTCATCAAATATCTACCCACACGATTAGTAGATATCATAGATGCAACAATTGCTTCCCTTTGAGAAGCAATGATAACTTAATTTGAAATAGGCATGAGGGTTGGGGAGATAGCAAGTGATCACTCCCCAACCATATCTTGACAAATTGGAGGTAGACGATCTGCTCGACAAAAAAGCATCCCTATCAGCTACCCTACCACACCCGTGACCATAATATTCTGGTAGTTCTAAATAGTTGGTGTAGAGGCCCAAATGAACCTCGACGTACAACTGTTGTGCAAAGTATAAAGGAATTTGGTCATTATTTGGATATTGACCAAATTTTGCAAGGAAGTGTGGGTATATTAAAGGGGCCATCTGATGATCAACACATCAAGTCACCTGATATCCCTTAACCTTGGATTTATCAAGGTAGAATGAAAAACATTGTCTTTTGATGGTTTATTTTGGGACTTGTAGTTGAACATTTGCAAGCGAAAGCTCGCCTCTAATCTCTTGTTGCATCTGAGCAAGAATAACTGCTATATTTTCAGTAGACAAAGCATGTCTGTTCTCAAATTTCCATATAATCTTCTCTAAGCTATGTATAATGGATACACATGTATCCTTGTAAACCCCTGTGGTGGTGGGGTCAAGTAGAATATGGCGTAATTTATAAATCTCATCCTTTGTATTGGTAAATATACCACCAGTTGGTGGTTCCTAAGCTACCATATCAATCCCTAATTTGTCCAGAAAAAAAATTACTTGAAAGATCCTAATGTTTAAATTCAAGTGAACAAAAATAAATTAGAAATAAAATGAAAGACAAGGGGGAAGAGATATTTTCTACAAGGGAGCAATTATTTTTTGAATTTCCTAATTTGGTTTCTACAAATCACAAAATATACCCATAAATGTTTTGTAGGTGGACATGTACAATTCTATTAATTCTCAGCGAACCCAAGTGGCCACAACCAAAAATTTGTGTTCACACTAAAGTTTGAATTTCAATAAACACACAAACATATTTAATAACAACTTTTTGATTGACAAAGAAAGTGTGTTAAAAGGGGAAGAGTACATAAAATTATTCTAGGCATTAATATTATTATGTTTAATCTATAGAATGAATCCTAGAAGAAAACATAAGACACACTGTGTTGAACTCGTCCTCCGAAATTGAAAGGATGCAAGAATAATGTCTGAAATTTTAATGTCACAAATCTCTATACAATCTTCATAATATGTTAATACTTCTCTTAATATTAATATCTCTTACCTATATACATAAAATAAATTTATTTATTTCTAATTATATACTAACACTTTCTTTTATTTTTATCTTCCATTCATAATTAATTATGAGAATATTTAGTAGTATTTATAAATGAATATATCTATTCATATATATTTACTTTATTCACTTTAAAAGAAAATAAAAAAAATAGAAATAACCACAAAAATTAAATAAGATTATTTTTCTTCTTTCCACTTAAACTTACTTAAAGATTAAATGGTAAAAATCACTTAAAAGTTAAATGGACATTGAAATAAGTGTTCCATATTTAAGAAAGGTTTTTTGAGAGGAATTTATGTGAAGCCTTAAATGAGGGACTCGCACATCTTAATTATGCCACTCACTTAAAATTATAATGATTCTGAACTATCAAATTTTATTGATTACGTGCATCAACATTAATAGGCATATTAATATCCATGATAGAGAAAACATAAAGACAATGTATTGATCATATTGGTTATGCTAAAGTTGACTTACAAATTAATTTTGGTAAAATGTGGATTTATGTGCTAAATACCGACGTAAGCAACACCGGTACAATATTCAAGCAACTGTGCATGTGAGTGATTTTTATTGGACTATTCTACATATCAAAAAAATTGTGATGCCAATGAACTGTCCATCTCTTCTAATTTGATAGACATTTTACTACTTTCTTTTTTCTTTTCTTTTTTTTTAACAATATTTACTCAGTCTTTAGCTGTAATGTTTGGGTAGGAATGTCATAAATTTTTAATATAATAAAAGTGTTGTGATATAAGAAGTGGTTCCATTTATTATTCCCCATTTTTTATACACACAGTAAAAGGTTCCTATACTCACGAGTATGAATTTAATTAGTGCAGAAATAGATATTCTTAAATTGGGAATGTGTTTATTATGAACTTAAAAGAGTTAGATGTTGTTTAATTTTTTTTTATGTTATTAATTTCATTGTAAAACAAGAAGACTTTCCCCAGCTGGGCACTACAACCCTAATGCCAATTAAGATTAGCATTTCCATGTGAAAGGAGGATGGACGATTTTAATATTAACTAGGGTAAATTTTAAGCTATATATAGATAGTATATTGAATGAATATTAAACACTGGTTGTTCCATCAAATGATTGACCGATTGCATCAATTGATAGTGCAAGTGCAATTAATATCAATATCTTCTAGGTTCTAACACACTTGGTTGCACTTTCTCATAATGGTACATGTTCAATAAGAAGGGTATACAAATTGAAGCTCATGGAAAAATATCAAATAGCTTCCTTTACATTTACTGAAAGCTAAAATAACTAGAACAAAAGTGGTATTTAGGATTCTTTTTAAAAAAGTAATTGTTCTTGTGCTCCCCAATATTCATCATTTTGTAAACCCTCTGATTTGCAAGCTGCATTTTGGAATAGAGGATGGCACTACTTTCTGAAATTGATCATTAATATAATAATATTCCATCAATTTTCTGATAACGGAACAAATCTTCCATTAACAATTGTGTAAATAATTTTGAAATTTTGAATAGACCTTGAAAACCACATGAATGATAATAAACATTGATTCAAATATCTGATAACTTCAAATTAGTTTGTTTTAGGTATTTGGTGCAGGGTATCATACTACCAAGATGTACTATTTTCAATGTAGGGATAGGTGCAAATACATGAATAAAAGCCTATGATCCATGTAGAAAAATGATATGTTATTAGCTCTGTGAGTCCAATGGTAATTAATTCTTATTTTTGCACCTTTCTACCATGACATTATTTTCACTCTTCTATTCACACGGTGAAATAGGTGTGAATCTAACTTTTCTAAGACAAAAGATGGTGCATATAACTTGGACATTTAAATTGGAAAGTTCATCTTCAATTATTTCCCCTATGTTGAAGTTAATTACTACAAGAGTAATTAAACTTCTTTTCTTGATACTCACGCCTAAAAGGGTGATAGATGGAATGAGAAATTACTTTTTCCTAAAATTTTCTTTTGAATTATCTTTGATCTTATAAACTACTTTACATTGACATATTGTCTTAGTCAGTTATGCATTTTGCAAGTTGAGTAGAATTTTTTCATAGGATTTTTTTCCACAACATAGCAGCTTAATTCAATAAAGGTAGAGTATTTGTTTCCCAAATAGTTGTGTATCTTGGACTCTAGGCATCAAGTCACCCTTGAGTTAGAGTGATCATCAAAATTCCTATGTGAATCATCTATTTTCTCATCCAAGCTGAATATAGGAGCCCTATTTGGAGTTGGTAATGATGTGGAAGGTTAGATTAACTTACTTTTCTCATAAAAAATAACATATTTGTTGATGTATATCTTCTTAATTTATTTTTCTGATTTCAAGGTGGTGATGTACACAGGTGAAATGCTACTATGTTCCTCTACGAAGGAAATTTTTTTGGCAAACATAAGTTTTGAACAGTTTAGATTAACTTTTGCAACTATTGAACTTGTAGATACCTAAAATTGGTCTAGACCTGCGAGTACATAATTGAAATAATATTCTATAGTCCATGGTCATGATTAAATAATGTCAATTATTTAATTACCCTTTCTAACACATATTTCCTCTATTAATTAAATACCCCTTTTTAATTAATTCATTAATTCATCATTAATCTTTATTCAACTTGATTAATTAAATAAATCATATTTATTTAATTATGTCGCTAATTTATTAAATCCTTTATCTATCAATTAAATAATTTATTATTTAATTACCCTTTTATCATACTTTTCAACTATAATTAAATATCTTTATTTAATTATTCATTTAACTCCCTTTTCAACTATAATTAAATATTTATTATTTGATTATTCAATTCCACCCTTTTCGAAAGTCAAATTAAATAAATTATCTTTATTTATTTAATTAAATATTCTATTTTCGAATGTTGAATTAAATTAACATTTAATTCACATTTAATTCATTTATGTCACATTCTTCTATCAACCAGTTAACTAATCGTCCACTCACCTTCTGACTCGAGATCTATTTTTAGTTCTCCAATTATCTCTGAATTCAACACCAGTTTATCTCTGTGAGAAGACTCTCCATCACAATTAGTCAATTAACTAGTTCTAACTCATATGCATGTATGCATTTATTAATTAAATATCTTTATTTAATTAATTAACTCAAGTTCACATTCGAATGCATTATTCTTCAACTTCTAACTTTGTCTTTTGCATACAAAGTCTATTTCTTCTATTTTTGAAGATGAAGATTGGAACTCATGTTCTAACTCATGTTCTAAAATTAGTCTTTATCATGCAATTGAACTCACGTTCTAACTCACATTCTATCTATCACATAACTCATTGCATGGCATTCATCAATCTCATCCGTCGATCTCTCTTTCAATCTGAGCCGATCGTTCGAAAACACAAAATCTATAAAATGGCCTATCATAATCATTATTCCTCTCTCCCAAAATCATTATACACTTTTGAGAAGAAACAAACTTCGATATTTTGTTGAGACACTCGATGAAGTTATGCTTGCATTCAAACACACAAATATTTGAGGGCAAGAATAACAAGATAGCAAAATGGAGAAGGACAATTGAGATAAATCGAGGAAGTATTTGCATATTCGGTGAGATCATTCTAGTTTTTATTAGTTTAGATTAATCATGCTTACTTATCATTCTTTGTTGTTTTATTTAGATTAGAATTGATGTTTAATCTTGTGTAGCTTTAGCATCCACAATTTTGAAAAATCTGAGTTACATTTGGTGAACCTGATGTGAATCCACTTCAAAATCTGCACATCTTTCTTTTTTTTCCATTTTCTATTTTCTATTTTTTGCAGATTTTCGTATGATGCACCGCATTAGTCAAGGGAAACAATGCATCTATATTATAGAGCCACATCTATTAAAAACAATGACGCAACAAGAATTCAGAACCACATCTGTCACGCCATAAACCGCATCCGCCTGTCAATCGCCGCATATGACTATCAATCACCATATTTGCTTGTCAATCACTGCATCTGCCTGTCACCAGCCGAACCGCATCTGTGGCTCCAAAAGCCGCATCTAGCTGGGAAAATTTTTTCATTTTTTTTTAATCGATTTCTGTGCATGCATATTTTTAGTTTTTGCTTTTTAGGTGATTTGAATTTTCGCTAATGTTTGTTATAGTTGTGTTAAGGTGGAATAACAAGTGTTTGCAGGATGAATCATAGAAGACAATACAAAATCCAAAGACAAACAATGAACTACTAACAAATTTGCATGCAGGACCTAATGCTTTTGTCTTTTTACCAAGCTTTTTGTTTGATAGATAGATAATTGTCATGTGGAATAAAATGAAATTCTGTTTGGTAGTGTAAATAATCTCGTTTGGGCTTAATAATTTACCAGTGTTTTTTTTGTCTGCATTGTTAGTTTAGAACCCCACGATTCAGTACACCAAAGTATCCTCTCCCCTTGCGCAGTCATGCGATCCTGGGTGTAAGAGAAATGGTTGTTGACTCTAGAACTTGGGCCTGTCTTGGTGGGAAAAAGTACTCACCCCAAGACGACTCAGACCGGTAGCACGCTAAAGCCAAGCGACTTCCAGCTGGTATGTAAAAGTGGATTCTTGGGGAAAGCCCAAGAATCACGTGCACTATTCCGATGAGATGGACATAAATAGATTCTTGCCGACGTTGGATAGTGTCCCACGAATGGAATGCCCTTATTAAAAGCTTTGAAGTAGAGTTACCAAAATCCTATTTATTTGCTGGCACAGTAGGTGTATAACCTGTGATGCCATCTTACAAATTTATGGTTCTTGTGTTGAGGTGACATGTATGCCATGGGAGTTTCATGGGTACAATAGCTTGGCTGCCCCATATAAGTGAGTGTCATGGAGGGGAGCCAGTGGGGTCAAGCTACTAGTCATCCGCCTTGAATGTGCGTAGCTAGAGAAATCCAAGTAAGAATTCAACAAATACTATCCTAAAAGCCTAGGTTGTACATGTTTTCGAGTCTTAACAGTCCTTACATCACAAAAATGGAAGATACATTGATTGTTGTGTTTGCTCTTTGCTGTATTCGTCAAAATCTTGATCAAACAAATAAAGTCAGTCAAACAATTTTCGGGAAAAATTTCAATTTTTAGAAAATAGAGTTGCATTTGTCAGTTTAGTCACCACATGTTTCATAGTGAGTCACATTTGATAGGGGAAACGTCGCATCTGGTTGTCAAAATTGTCATTTTGCATAGTTTGCATATCACGAGTCGCATCTGTCAGTTTTTGAGTCACATGTGTTCATGCAAACCGCATGTGTCCTTATAAGTCGCATCTGTCAGTTGAAAAATTGCATCTGTTTGAAACACTGCATCTGTCAAAAGAAAAACTACAACTGTTAGGTGAACCATAATTGCCTGTCAACTGGAAAAATTTCAAAAACCGTGAGCTGAGTCTAAAATATATTTGTCACTATTTGCTTTAGGTTTTTAGGATCAACCTTGGATTAGAAACTGGTTAAATTTGCTCAAAAACCTTGCATCATTAGGCATCATATACGTCTTAGTTTACCATCATTAGGAGTCATATACGTCTTAGCTATTGTCGTTAGGTGTCATATAAGTCTTGGTCACAGTAAACGTCTTAGTCATAATCATCCTAATTTGCATACATATAGGTAATCCCTAGGAAATTGCATATCACAGTTAGATAACTTTCCTTGTCTTTGGAAAATTCATATTGTCATACTGTCCTTGTCATATGTTTAGGTTCCATCATTAGGAACAAACTTTTGCATGCATTTATTCCATTAGGTGGTAGATTATACCCGTCTTAGACTCATTTGTCATCATTAGTCCACTTAGAATTTTTGCATATTGTCCATCCAGTCATATGTCATTTAGATCTTTAGCAACATCCTTATTGTCAAAAAAAAATCCAAAAACATAGACATAGGTCATATCGGTTTTTAGGCATAGTCTGCATTAGACATTTTTGAGCAACTTTTCCATGGTTGAAACAAGGTCCAAAAAGTAATATAAAGCAATGATAGACTCTGACTAATTCATCAATCTGTTCGGAAACCAACCATCAGGGAGCAAATGTCCACACAAGCCTTTACTTGAAAAATATGTCACTAGGGACACACATGGGCAGATTTACATAGAGGACGTAGATGCAGCAGTTCAAGATCCTGAGTTTGCATCCTTCATGGATGAGTGTTTGCTAAATGATCCACAACACTACTTTGCAAAATTGCTAGTAGAAGGTGCCACTCTACCTCTAGGATTTGATGTCCATTCTTCGACAACACAGTCAACTCAACCAACACAAACTGCAACATCTACTATTTCTATTCCTCAAATAGCCATAGCTATACCAACAGGTATACCAACACAAACATCACCAATTATAAACCCAACTCCATTTAACATAACAAAAGGTTTACAATTCACTGTGGGAGCAACTTCCTCCAACCCCTTTGGCACCAACATGACTGGTAAGAGAACCAAGGTTGGTGAAAATATACCTATACCAAGTCAGAGAATTCAGATAGGAAGCATTCCTATTCCAAACTAGACAATTCAGACAGGAAGCATTCCTATACCAAATCAAACAATTCAGATAGGGTATATCCCTACCCCGAATCAGAATATTTTGACAAGATATATCCCCTCACCCAATCATAACCCGTCACAGAACATGGCGTATCAGAACATCTACATTGATCCCACTAACACGAACACCATGTCCTTGACACAAGTCGACATCCTTCAAAACCAAATGTAGACTCTACAACAAAAGATGGATGACATGTCTATGTCAAGCAACCGAACGATATCAGCACAAGACCTATGTCCATACCCATTTGACAAAGCACTCTATATGACACCTTCCCCCATGGATAAATTATACCAAATTTGCCTAAATATAATGGGAGGAAGAATCCTTTAGAACATATTAGAGAATTTTCAACAGCATGCATGGACATATCGTATGACCCCACTTACTTGATGTACCTATTTCCACAAACCCTTATAGGGATAGCGTTGGAATGGTTTTCCAAATTGCCATATGGTATACGATCCTGGGTAGAATTGGTCGAAAATTTTGTTGAACATTTTTCCTTTAACATAGACAACGAAGTAACCATAGCAACCTTGTGCCACACAACACAAGAAGATGGCGAGACATTTATCATTTTCTTCTAGAGATGGAGGAGTCTAGCTAGCCACTGTCCCATCAAAATACCTGAAAAACAAAAGGTCACTATCTTCCTCGAAAACATCAACCCCAAACTGAGAGGTGACTTACGGGTACACTGTTGCACTTCATTCATTGACTTGGTACAAAAGGGGATCATCCTTGAAAAAGGCCTTATTGATAAAGGTGAAATCAAAGTACCAAGCAAGAGCCCGATTTTCCAACATCCAAATGTGTCGAATGATAGAAACAAATTCTGGTCTAGGAATAAGAATGTCACGAATGACGACATAGTTAATGCTAAGCACATACATACTGGACTGGTTATCACACTTAGAGGACACAATCAACAAGCGGACATGATGAATAGTCCTGATCAAATGGCTAACTATGTCTAGAACTCACAACAAAGACCACAACAAAAGAGATTTCCAACACGAGAATTTACACCTTTAGGGCAACCAATTGAGGTAGTCTTCAAAGAATTGGTCAAACATAATCTTATCAAACCATTGGAGCCAAGAGAGTATGATCCTGGACAATTCAAACCTTCATGGTGGGTCGATGATGCTTTTTGTGACTATCATCGAACGAAAGGGCACAACCTCCAACAATGTCACCAATTAAAGAACATCATACAAGACTTTGTTGAAAATGGGACTATAGAGGTTGGTGGGTAGAAAAACACTAATAACAGTGATCATAAAGTCTTCACGGACCCATTACATGACCACACAAAAGGAAAATCCTCCAGTTTGGAACCCCAGAATAATCCATTGGCCAACTATAACAATACTAAGTATGACTATGGTAAAGGAAAGATCATAAACCACCTTTGAGCTACAAACGAGAATGTCAATACTTTCTCCATCAAGAAGCATCCAGAATGTAATATAACCACATGCAGAACTAAGATTACTATTCCTGGTCCTTCTTCTGAGCCATCTACGCAAAGTTCCAAGTTCAAGTACAACCTTCTCGATCAATTGATTAAAACCCCTATGCAAATATCCATCTTGGAATTGTTGACCTTATCACCTCAGCATCGGTCCATTCTTGACAAAGCTCTACAAAATATAACTGTTCCTATAGATTTAGATGTCAATTGTTTCAAAGAGATGGTGGGATATTTGACCAACTCGCATCATGCTACATTTTCACAACAAGACTACTCAACTGAAAAGTCAGATCACAATGACCCCTTACATCTTGAAGTCTTAGTCCATCAAAAAAAAGTTCGACGAGTCTTGGTAGATGGAGGAGCAAGTTTGAACCTGTGTACCCTTAAATTGGTTAAGGCATTAGGATTCTCGAAAAACTGTGTAGATACCTCTAAGAGTATAGTCATCAAGGCTTACGATGATGAGGAAAGATCGTCCAAAGGATTTGTCACACTCCCCATTCGAATTGGCCCAGCAATCATGAACACCAGCTTCCAAGTCTTGGATCTCACCCTTCCATACAACTTGCTGTTAGGTAGACCTTGGATACATGCAATGAAAGCGGTGCCTTCAACATACCACCAGTGTCTCAAGTTCCTCTATAATGGCACATAGATCACCATTGATGGTGATCCAGATCCTTTCCAGTATTGTACAAGCCTAAGGGATCTTCCACAATGACAAGTGCCTATTAATCAATAGTCCTCATCATCCACTTTATCCCAATACGTTGAACCATCATGTCTCACTAAGTCCATTTCATTCAAACCACCATCATCCACTCCAAAACTTGAGATCCAAGACAAGGGCTCTGGTGAGTATAATATAAAGGCATCATACTATGTTACTGAACTAATTCCACCTAAGGCATATGGCCTACCCATGGTGGATAGCAGACAGTCGATAGTAACATTTCATGTTCCCCCTACAATGACATTGACAAAATGGGGAGAGTTAAGTGAAGAGATTGTGGATCAAGATGATTCCTGGTTGTATCAAGAAGAACATGAATACCCCTCCCCGTCTATTGAAATAGCCAAAGACCAATATGGAAAAGGATTTAAGATAATGCAAAATGAAGGCTATGATGGGCATAGTGGGTTAGGACTGTATCAAAATGGAAGGACATAATCAATTACTGTCTACCCACGACCAAAGTATCTAGGGCTAGGGTGTGAACCGCTTAGAATTGGGTTTCCTAGTACCTCATCAATGTTTCAAGAGGAAGTGAATGATTTCCCAGACATCGAGACATCTCATGAACCACTTCCCCTAGTTTGTAACCTACCCCAAGTTTACGACAAACCTCTAGTCTATGATGAATCGCCTTACTCAAGCGATGGTGAATGGGAGTCTCTCTCATCTACTAGTACCATGAACATAGACGCATTATTTGGAGAGTTGGACCTCAATGTGAAACCTATATCAAAACAGTCTAGTCCTCGTCCTAAGAAACACTTGTCTAAAGTAGAATGGCAAAAGACCTATTATTGGGAAACCCTTGATCGTGCATCTTGGGCACTTGACAAGCCATCTTCTAACGAATCTGCCCTCGCCATAGTCCCACAATAGAATATACCTATCCCTAGGAAGAAAAACAAGAAGGAGTTAGTCCAAAACTTCTATGACCATGTCAACCAGTCCATATTCACCTTGTTAGCAGTTACCCTTATAAACTCTGATGATGACATGTCCCTTGTATATCGTAAACTTATTGACTGGGATCAACAAGGTACACCTATCATAGATACATTCGAGAACGACGAAGCAATTGTTGAGTTCATGGGACTTAGAGAAGGTATACCTAGAGGGGATCATAAGGCAGGTTTTACCATAGACTTGGATGATAAAGCATATTTCGGGGAGTCTATTTACACCTCTAGTCGCAAAAATGAAAATGAAAATGAAAATAAAAATGATGAGTCCCTAGGTGAAAACCGAAAGGTGCCTTTGGACCAAGAAAAAGACAAAATAAAGGATGTATCTGAGGGCGAAAACCTCTTTGAGGCACCCAAGGATAAAGGTTTAAATATTCTCCCCGTTGCACAAGAGAAGTCACCCATGTTAGTAGAAGAGGCTGTCGCAGTCAACGTAGGAACAGAAGAGAATCCTCAGATAGTATATTTTGCGGCTTCTTTATTAGAGACAGAACAACATGAGTTCAAGGACTTCTTCAAAAAGAGACAAGTAAATTTCGCATGGTCGTATGCTGACATGCCTCGGTTGGATCCAGACCTGATATTGCATCATTTACCACTCCAGCCAGGTATCAAACCAGTCAAACATAAACTAAGGAAGATGCATCGGCAAATTGCTCTATTGGTCAAGGTAGAACTTAAGAAACTATTGGATGTGGGATTCATAAGGACAATAGACTATGCAGATTGGATATCAAATCTGGTACCAGTGACTAAGCCAAATGGGGGCATTCGAATTTGCACTGAATTTAGAGACATCAACAAGGCATGTCCTAAAGATGACTTCCCGTTGCCAAATATTGACATGATAGTAGACCTTACTGTAGGATATGAGATGCTATCCCTTATGGATGGTTTCTCTGGATACAACCAGATAAAGATAGCACCTAAAGATCAACATAAGATAGCTTTCACGTGTCCATGGGGCACATATTGCTGGAATGTTATGCCGTTTGGCCTTAAGAATGTAGGAGCCACTTACCAATGAGCAATGACTACAATTTTTCATGATTTTGTGCATACATTCATGGAAGATTATGTCAATGATATTATAGCCAAGTCAGAAACAAGGGAAGATCATTTGAAAGTGTTAGACAAGATATTCCAGAGGTTAGAAAACTACAATGTCAGGCTCAATCCGAAGAAGTGTGTCTTTGGAGTGAAATTAGGGAAGTTGTTAGGGTATATCATCTCTCACAGAGGCATTGAAGTAGATCCAGAAAAGGTAAGAGAAATCATAGAAATGCCTCCTCCAACCACCATTGGTCAACTCAGAACCCTACAGGGGAGATTACAGTCCATTAGGTGTTTCATAGTACAACTGGCAGATAAAATACATCCATTTCAGCATTTACTCAAGAAAGGAGTGCCATTTGTGTGGACACCTAAATGTCAAGAGGCCTTCCAACAAATCAAGGACTATTTGCTTACTCCACCAGTCCTAATGCCACCTATAGAAGGAAAACCATTGATACTTTATATCTCAGCAACTCAATTGGCATTAGGGGCTCTTCTCACACAAAAAGATGATCAAGTTCATGAGAGAGCGGTTTATTATATCAATCGAACCTTAGTGGGCTATGAGTTGAATTACAGCAACATAGAATGTGCCTATCTTGTAGTAGTATTTGCTACCCAAAAACTTAGGCACTATATGCTTAATCGACAAACCATGTTGATTGCAAAACTTGATCCACTTAAATACCTCCTAAGTAAGGCAGCTTTAACAGGCCAATTGGCTAAATGGGTTATGATACTTAGCGAGTATGATATTCAATATGTCGAAAGGAAGGCAATAAAAGGACAAACCATTGTAGATCAACTGGCAGACACACCTATAAAGGCATATCATCCATTAGTAGCAGATTTTCTAGATGAATTTCTCTTCAACCTTGAGGTTAAAACTGAATGGAAACTGTACTTTGATGGATCATAGACAAATTGTGGTTCAGGGGCTGGTATCTTATTTGTCACACCTCAAGGTGATAACATTCCTAAATCATGCAGGATCACATTTCCTTGTACAAATAACATAGCAGAATACGAAGCCTTAGTGACAGGTTTAAAAATGGCAGCTCAATGGAACATTAAGAGCCTACATGTCTTTGGTGACTCTCAACTGGTAATCCAACTGGTGAATGATGATTACGATACTAAGGATGAGAAGCTTGCACCTTATAAGAGGATGGCTGACAGTTTCAAATAGTATTTCAATGACATAAATTTTCAACAAATACCACATATCCAGAATAGAGCTGTAGATGCAATGGCAACCATGGGTTCTTTGTTGGATATCCCAAGTAACGTGCCTAAGTTCGAGTTTCTAGTTGAACAACTTTTGATCCCCGCTTATGATGTCCCTAATACTACGATAGTGTGTACCATTGTTGGTCTTACATCTCCTTGGTATAAAGACATATTCGATTACCTCACTGACCAAACCCTACCTCAAGACTTGTCCAATAACCAACATCGAACCTTCATCCGAAAGTTAGCTAAGTACACCATCATTAGAGAAACCCTGTATAGATGTACCTTAGATAACTCCCTAATGAGATGTCTTGATGTTGAGGAAGCACAAACAACTTTGTGAGCGGTACACGAGGGTATCTGCAGATCTCATTCGAGTGGTCCCACTCTAGCCCATAAGATTATGAGACTAGGTTACTATTGGCCTACTATGGAGAAAGATTCATACGTCTTTGTAAAGAAGTGTAGAAAATGTCAAATACATGGAGACTTGATAAGAGCACCAACATAGGAGCTTCATACAATTACTTCACCATGGCCTTTCACCCAATGGGGACTTGACCTCATAGGTAAGATACACCCTTCATCATCCAATGGCCATAAATTCATCATCACCGCCACCGAATATTTCACAAAATGGATCGAAGCCATCCACATGACATACATAACCGACACACATATATCTAAGTTTATCCTAAACTATATCATTTTTCGGTATGGTGTGCCTCAATCCATAATCACATACAATGGCCTTCCTTTCAAGAACCAAGAAGTACGCCATTTATGTGAAGAATTCCACATCAAACACCATTTTTCCACCCCATATTACCCATAAGGTAACAACCAAGCTGAGGCATCTAATAAGACTATTGTTAGAATGCTTAAGAAGACTGTCAATGACGTTGGTCGTGATTAGCACCTACAGCTTAATCCTACCTTATGGGCTTATCGTACAAGTATCCGTACTCCCACCAGTGCCACTCCATATTCCCTCGTATTCAGGTCCGAAGCTATCTTACCTATTGAGGTCGAAATACCTTCTCCACGGGTATCCTTGAAGGGTCATATTGACGATGAATAATACCGTGTCTCTAGGTTACAAGAGCTAGAATTGCTAGATGAACGAAGATAAAGCATTAGATCATTTACAAGCATATCAGAATCATCTTCGTCGTAGTTACAATAGAAAGGTCCTAAATAGACACTTTGACATTGGTGACCTGATATTAATGGAGAATCCTAAGAACTAAGCTGAATGCAAGAAACCAGGAAAGTTTGAACCTAACTGGTTGGGGCCATACATTGTCATAGAAGCCTTTGGATGAGGAACATACCAACTCTCTACTCCTGAAGGAGAACTGATTTTGTCCCCTATCAACAATCTACATCTAAAGAGGTTCTACGCTTAAGTCTCCGAGAATCCATGTCTTAATCTAAAAAAAAATACAAAAATAAAAAATAAAAAACAAAAAACAAAAAAATGGTTACGTTGATGAAAACCTGGCAAACAGGCATCTTTGTAACACCAAAAAAATTGAGAAAATCAAAAAAAAAAGAAAAAAAAAAGTAAAGAGAAATAAATTTTTCCACTACTGAAAACCACTTTGGTGGCGCTATGGATAAGTACCATGGTGAAAACTTGGTAAACAGGCGCCATGTGTAGTCAAGCTCACTCTTCCATCTACAATCATTCAAATTAGACGTTTTCACCATCACTCATAATAAATGGTTGTCCTATCTATCATTTGGAACGATTGACATCTAAACATCTATTCCGTCACATTACCAACTCCATCTTCCAAATCCTATTCCCGACTGGGGGAAAATCCTTTTTATGTGCCCTAACACTTTGTACATAATGTCACACCATCGAAAATGTCTTGAAAAATCCCAAAAATATTAGAAAACATCAAAAATCCAAAAAAATCAAAAAAATGTTAGAAAATCCCAAAAACAGAGTCAAGTCAATCATGTCAGGTCAATCATGTCAAGTTAGTCATGTCTAGTCAATCATGTCAAGTCGGTCATGTTAAGTCAGTTGTAGACATAGTCAAACTACGTTACCTCTTCGACTAGGAAGTAGGTAAGGCCATCAATCGATGTGCCCCCGAGGCATTAGGTTTGTCAGTCTAGGTTTGTCATGTATCACACACATTAAAATCATGACGCTTTGTATATTCAAAGTCATTGGTCGTGTTGAACTACAAGGTCTCTGTGTGTACAACATAGGCAAGGCTAATAAATTGATGAGCTCCCGAGACCACACTAGGTCAGTCCAATAGGGTTCATTCATAATCACTATCACACAAGTTGCATATCATAGTTTAAGGTAACATCTCATGTCATACACAGTCAACACTATCTACACACACCTTTATTAGTCAAAGAATCAAAACAAGTCATGCAACAACAAGGAAACATGTCTCAACAGTCATCAAGTCAATATCAAACACATTGTCAAAGCGATCAACCCGTGTCTTAGCAAGATATGTCTTTCTTGTCAACAGACGTCATCAAATTGTCATAGTCTCATGTGGCTTGTCACCTCAACGTCATTAGACTCCAATGTCTTATACGACACATGTCTTACTGAAACCAGGCTTTGTCATGCCTTATACAGAAGTCACCAAGTCGAAACCAGACTCAATGTCTTATGCGGTATGTGTCATTCTCTCACATTACGCTATGTCAAACATCAACATCAAACAATCCCACAAGATCAAGTTTTGGTGAATACATTTATTTGGCTTTATGACTTTATATCTTATTTTGTCTTATCTTTTTATCGATTTGTGCATGATCCTATTACTAGCTTTCTCAAGGATGTCCCTTAAAGGATTTAGAGAAGCAACGACGTCTCAAGATTCTTTTTCTTTGGCTACTATCTGTCAACTATCTTTTTAACATTGGTTTTTGAGTCATGTTACTAGTTTCCTCAAGGATGTCCTATCAAGGATTTAGAGGAGCAATAACATCTCATGACCCATCTTTTATTTGTCTGTTGTCTATGGTTTTTCTTGACTAAACGACTGGGGCATCATGTCCTTAGTCTGAGTTAAGACACTCCTTGTCTACGACTGTCTATTTTTCATAGGTGGATAACTTTGTACACTATGGTCTATCTCATATCATAGTGTGTACTATCCATTTGTGTCATGTCCCACCCAATGATGATAACAAATCAAGTATAGCATATTTGGCAAAATATCGAAGGTTATATCTTTTTCTTAAATCGATCAACCATCATTATATCATTACATTGCATTTCACATCACGACATTAATTATTTCTTACTAACATTCTGAAGTCATTTTCATCCTAACATTTCTCTTCTTTGACATTCAGATAAAGTCCTATGACACGTTATAAAAAAAAAGAAACACATTAGATCATTTGCATTTACATCCATTCAATAAAAATTTCATATAGTACCTTTCATTTTCATTGCATTTCACATCATGGCATAATAGGCATTGCATCATCATAACATACATCATGTAAACATTGCATGTCCATATTACCATCATATATAAGCATCATGTAGAACATTGCATTCATTATCATAAGTAAAATAAGGCATCCATAACATCATCATTCAATGCATAACTCATAAACATATGGCAACATTCATCATAACACATGTACATACATCATTCAAGAAACATAATCATGTAGAAATAAAGCATCATCCATAACATAGAACTGCATATCATGTAAAAGCCATCAAAATCATATATACATCACTCAAAAATAGTGTGTCACAGTACAATGTCCGAATGTCACCATAAATAAAACATGAGCTCGCAGGCTCTTTGATCAAAAATACATATGTCTACAAGTATCTGAAGCCCTGTCATCATGTCTCACTACCCCTGTTGTCATGTGGTGATGGTGGTGGGAAAACAGTCAAAGGTGGCCTTCGTGAGTTGGAAGGCCTATCATATGGACTCGACCTCGATGGTCCTATCACCCCCTCAGTGCTCTGTGTCCTCTGACTCCGAGTCTGACCTCTGCTCTGACTGCGTACCTCTGAAAATGTAGGAGCCCGTCTCTCTGTTGGCACTGCGGCCTCATACAAATCCCTGTAACAAGTGGTTCTCTCCACCAATCTGACTAACTCTCATACCATGCCATCATATGAGGATCCACTGCAAAGGCGTCTAACCTCTATAGACTGCTGCTCTATCTCATGCCTCTATGCTATAACCTGGTCTCTCTCCGTGAGAGCACTATCCCTCTCTATCCCCACACTATCCCTCTCTGCATAGGCATTGTCCCTCTCTGAGTAGGCACTGTCTCTCTCTAGTCTCATCGCCTCAAACTCTGTAGTCATAAGTCTGAGTCTCTCCTCCATAGCCTCCCTATCACTGTCTCTAGGAGCATCCTCATCCTATATCCCCTCCACTATCCAATCTCTGAGCTCTCTCTCCTCCTCCTCCATAGGTGCCTCCTCCTCAACATCCTCCTCAACATCATCCTCTACATCATCCTCTCCATATCCAGCTAACACACCCAAAGGATCTAAGGCCATTTTTACATCAGAATCCTCTGTGACATCCTCTACTCCCACATCTACATCTACATGCTCATCAACCACTACCTCCACTGTAGCATGCTCACCCCTAGTCGGTATATCCACTCTCTCTCTGACATCTATCATTGGTACATCTCCACCTACCTGACCCCCTCTCTGTCCTCTCTGTCCTCATCTCTCACCTCTACCTCCGCCTCTTCCATCATCTCCATAACCTCTACCACCAACTCTACCAACCCTGGCACCTCCACCTCTCCGACATCCTCTAGGCCCTGTGCCTCATCTCTTGACAGGTGCTGGCTAATCAAGATTTGTATAAGGAATAGGGTGATGCACTGCCCACCATGCATCATAAGCAGCCGTGGTCCCTAGATCTGCTAATCCACCTCTCCATCCCCACTGTACTGGCTGAAGAGCCTGTATCTCTGCCTCCGCTGTAGTCATTGGAATCATGGGTCACCACCATGGAACCTCTCTCGACGACTAAGCAAACTCTGCTCTACTCCGAGGCTCATCTTGAACCTCCCTAAACTATCTCAACACTTTGTCCGGCAAACGACGCTCGATAATGTGCACACTCAAAATAGTCCTCCCAATAAGGTACTGTGTCTGTCTGTAGAATGGAAAATGTATATCATCATCTACCCACTCCTCACAATCCATGTAAGGTCTCCATATGAACTGATCGAGAGTATCCAAGGCGTGTCGCCAGTATCCTGTGTCACCCACATGAGTCTATGTGATCTGCCCTCTATATCAAAACACATATGGGTGTCTCTCCTCTCGCTCTACTATCACTGGAGGATGAAATACAGCTATCCTCTCAAAACCCCATATCATCAACAATGTCGTCCCACAACTCAATGACTGTGCATCTCTATAAGCAATATCATGTAAATGAAAATATAGCATCCCGAGTAGACATGGACCCCATGCATATCTCGTCTCACTCTCCAACATACCAACCAACATAGCTCCCCATCCCATTGGAAAGCCATGACCTCGTCTGTCCGAAAACACAATACCCCCAATCAATGTACATAAGATGCAATGAATCCTGTCGTATATGTCTACTAACATTGGCCATCTAAACTTGTAGTGCTCAATGCCGAGCCTACTGATGTCATCAACCTAATAGAACCATGCCAACTCAGTCAACCCTCGCTGGGTATCATACATCACCCGCTCACCTCTGATAGGAAATCTCAATATCCTATACATGTCCTCCAATGTGACAGTGGCCTCCCCACTCGGTAAATGGAATGATGATGTCTCTGAATGCCATCGCTCGCACAAAGTAGTCAACATCCCCCTATTCACTCGAATGCCAGGCATCGACAAACAATGTTGTAGACCTAGAACCCATAGCAATCGAATCTCCGCAGAGATTTCAAACTGTCTCTCAAGGAAAACATATCTGGCCAACTCTCCCATGTATAAATAGGATCTAACACAAACTACATATACAGCAAAACTATTAAGAATTTTCCTTGAATTTTTTTTGATAATTTTACCAGTCAAATGTGGCTCACTTTCGTAGATGCGGTGCATTTTTGCAAATGCATTGCATAGAGCCTCACATGCCTTGCACAATGCATATGTGTCACATTTTCTCACCACCCCTTTCTGACTACTGCACATGCGGTTCATAAAAACCACATGCGGTGCATTTTTCACTTGCGGTTCATTTTATACATTCTACTGTCTAGCTACATATGCGTTTCACTAAACAAATATGCCGTTCATGCATACACTTGCGTCTATCCCTACTGCATTTGCGTTGCATAACTACACATGCAGTGCATTTCACTCCACTGTGGTCATTCCCTAATCAGCCTAAATCAGCCCTAGAAAGTTTTTGTAGATGCGTCATTTCACAGTCAGATGCGGATAATACGACAGCATATGCATCGTTTATGACACACCGTATTTGCTTATTCATTTTCTACACTTAGAAAAACATGCCAAAAATACATTAAAATATCTCATTTTCAAGTACATACCGGTGGTCCTACATCGGCTGGCCTCCTAAAAGTCTGGATCCGATATCCTCGATGTCTGGTGTATGGAATAGGCACCATTTCCTCAGTCAGTTAGAGCAAAATCTCTAGTTTTTCTATCTCCTCCGGGTGCAAATGAATTCATTTTAGCCCTAATTACTATTTATAGGTGGATTAAAGGTGGCATTTCTTCAGCCCTTCTCTATTGGCCGCTTAGCCTTTTAACTTCCAATGACCCATATTCGTCCGACACATCTTCGATTTCCCTTCCGTCAACTCCATAACATTTCTAACTATCATTTTGACATATTGGGAATTTTTCTTTATTTTTTTGAAACATTTCAAAAAATGTCAATTTTCTCGAGGGGGCATACCTTACACTGTTTCATGTTGGGGCACGACCGGGGCATATTTTCTTTGACACAACGTCGTAACAACATTGTATCAAAGAGGGGAAAATTGTAGATACCTAAAATTGGTCTAGGCCTGCAAGTACGTAATCAAAATAATATTCTATAGTCCATGGTCATGATTAAATAATGTCAATTATTTAATTACCCTTTCTAACACATATTTCCTCTATTAATTAAATACTCCTTTTTAATTAATTCATTAATTCATCATTAATCTTTATTCAACTTGATTAATTAAATAAATCATATTTATTTAATTATGTCGCTAACTTACTAAATCCTTTATCTATCAATTAAATAATTTATTATTTAATTACCCCTTTATCATACTTTTCAACTATAATTAAATATCTTTATTTAATTATTCATTTAACTCCCTTTTCAACTATAATTAAATATTTTTTATTTAATTATTCAATTCCACCCTTTTCAAAAGTCAAATTAAATAAATTATCTTTATTTATTTAATTAAATCTTCTATTTTCGAATGTTGAATTAAATTAACATTTAATTCACATTTAATCCATTTATGTCACATTCTTCTATCAACCAGTTAACTAATCGTCCACTCACCTTCTGACTCGAGATCTATTTTTAGTTCTCCAGTTATCTCTGAATTCAACACCAGTTTATCTGTGCGAGAAGACTCTCTATCACAATTAGGCGATTAACTAGTTCTAACTCATATGCACGTATGCGTTTATTAATTAAATATCTTTATTTAATTAATTAGCTCAAGTTTGCATTCGAATGCATTATTCTTCAACTTCTAACTTTGTCTTTTGCATACAAAGTCTATTTCTTCTATTTTTGAAGATGAAGATTGGAACTCATGTTCTAACTCATGTTCTAAAATTAGTCTTTATCTTGCAATTGAACTCACGTTCTAACTCACATTCTATCTGTCACATAACTCATCACATGGCATTCATCAATCTCACCTGTCGATCTCTCTTTCAATCTGAGCTGATCGTTCGAAAACACAAAATCTATAAAATGGCCTGTCATAATCATTATTCCTCTCTCCCGAAATCATTATACACTTTTGAGAAGAAACAATCTTCGATATTTTGTTGAGACACTCGACAAAGTTATGCTTGCATTCAAACACACAAATATCTAAGGGCAAGAATAACAAGACAACAAAATGGAGAAGGGCAATTAAGATAAATCAAGGAAGTATTTGCATATTCGGTGAGATCATTCTAGTTTTTATTAGTTTAGATTAATCATGCTTACTTATCATTCTTTGTTGTTTTATTTAGATTAGAATTGATGTTTAATCTTGTGCAGCTTTAGCATCCACAATTTTGAAAAATCTGAGTTACAGAACTATTTCATGGACAACTCTAAGAAATTGGAGTCACTTTGGGCTACATAATTATAATCAAACTTTCTATGGAAAACTTGATTAGTTGATATGATTGCTCAAAAAAGATAACCAATCTAGCTAAAACCAAAACAATGGAAACACAAGAAATTCCACCCAAGTCTAAAATAAGAGGACAATAGTTAGAAATTCCTTATCGTAGGAACCCTATTCAACCATCTATAAGAGTTCCTAATAACTTGGAAATTTTGAAAACAAAGGAAATTCGCCATTGCATTGTTTTATTCATTGGGTCAACCATCTTAAAGAAGGTGGTCCACAAAACCAACAATTGCCTATGTAACCACATGGCCTAAAAAATCAATAATAAGATGGTCTAAAAAATAAATTAAGGGCATGCTTCATTGGGTAATGTGAAAATAGGGATAGGATAGCATTATTATTAGTCCCTGCCATGGCAGGTATTCTATTGTAATCAATAATCAATTCAAGCAAATAGTTAGTCTGAATAGACTAATCATGACAAAATACTTTTCTATTCTTAAAGTTTCAATAGTAACATGTAATTAAATTGTTATAACAAACAATAAAACATATCTAACTGATATCTTATTAGTTGTTGAACATTGAAAAGACAAATTAATGTCTTATTGTATAAGTATTTTATATAACATTTGAAGTTTGTATTTTCTTACTGGCTGTCAGTTTTTGGAATTTCAATTAGTAGCTTTATTATTTCAAGTGATACTTCTCATTCAATTGTGTATACTTTGAATACTCTTGTATTTTTGGTCACTCATACAATTTTTTTGAAAGGCTATGAAACATACTTTTGAATTAATTCTATGTTATTTTATGTACACTATTTAAAATGTGTACGATCACTAAATCTATGGTACGATAATCAGTAAAAAAATTGTAGATATTTACACAAATAGATGGAAATCCTAAGAAAATAGACACAACAAGGAAAGGCTACTATGATTTCCATCACAAAATAATTAAAGCATCTAGCAATTATTTGTACTTATTTCTCTACAGGATCTTCAATTATTTTTTAGACTGGATACATTGTCAATATAACTACCCTCTTAGTCATTCAAGTAAGTCAAGTGAAATTACAAATTAAAACAGGATTTGACGAACTATAGACATTGCAATATCTACAAATGTGGGAAGGATATTAAGTTCTTAGCAGCCACGTTGAAAATTTTCACATATAAAAACACTATCTTCCATGCATGACTAGAAGTTTTTTCAGTTTCAATTCAACTTTTTTTATCTTTGATAAATACAAATACACTAATATCTCATTCTCTCTATTATCCATTAGCAATTTGAATGTTTTTCCATGATTATTCTATCCTTTAGTCTATCATGTTGAGCTCTCTCTTGAGATATGAATTATGTTCAGACAATCTCTTTCTAGATTTCAGAAGACAGGTAGCAGCAACAAGGGCCACACACAAGTATAGAATCATGCCCAGATTCGCCTAGAACTCATACATAAGGAAGGAAACACCATATTTACATTATATATCCCTCTAAGTTAGGAGAATTTAACTTCTTGAACCTGATCTCCCTTCATGCCATCACAACTAGGGTTTTAGATATTGGTGTTTAGTGGATGGAAAGAGAATGTGGGGGTTGAAAGAAATCCACAAACTCTTCAGAATGCTTACAATACCACGAACCAATTAGCAAAACCCTCATATGTATCTTCAAACCTTTTTGCAATAAAAAAACACTCAATATGGTGTTAGAGTAATTGGGTATTTACTTTATTAATTAAACAATATTTGTTTAATTACGTAAAGTTCCCTTTTACCTCTTTTCACTTAAGCTAACATTAGGTATATAATAATTAATTACTTTATTAATTATTATTGTGCAAGCCTAGGGTTTTCCTTTTTAGGGTTTTCATCTATATGTAGTTGAAAACTATCTTTTGTATCATTAATTCATTTTACATTTTGTGTGAATTCATGGCTCCACATTCTTGAGCATTTCCTTTGTTGCTTCTCTTTGTTTCTCCTTGTAACAGGTTATTTGCTTGCAAAGATCTTTTGGGCTTCTGTGGTGTTGTATCTTCTCAACTCCAACATGGTATCAGAGCTTCAGATTTGCAGCTGCTTGTTCTTGTTTTGAGATTTTGCATTGGAAGCAAATCTAGGGTTCTAAAGTTTTTTTTGGGTGGATTTAGCATACTCCATTTTTTGGGTTCACTTTGGGCTCAAATGGACAGTTCCATTGGATTCGCAGCGCCCAAAAACCCCTAAAACAACTGTCAAATCGTTGATTTTAGTTACAGTCAATTTGGAAGGCAAATTTTTTTTTGCCCTAGGGCTGTACGGAGCAAAAATCGCAAAAAAATCATCAAAATCTAAGGTTTTTTTATTTATTTTTGTGCGGTCAGTACATTCCCTTTTCACCGCTTGGCGGCCACCACAGCGCCGCCAAGTGGCCACCCACTCCGGCTCCACCGCCCTGCATCCGCTCCGACTCCTTTGCCCATTGCCTCCGGCTTCGCCGCGCTCCACTCTTGCTCCGTCGAGCTCTGCCGACCCCGCGCTCCGCTCAGCCTGCTCCCCAGCTCCGCCTATTCCTAGTGCTCCGCCGAGCCCACCCACACCCCGCCGACTCCGTTTTGGCCGCCCCGTCGAGCTCAGCTCACACTCCGCCGACGCCGACCCGAGTCCGCCGACTGGCCAAGCCCACCGAGGAGCTCGCCTATGCCAGCCCCCGCGGGCCTCTAAACCCCCACCACCCGATCACATGGGTGATCGCAGGCCTCCAGCCGCCAGGCCCGTGGTCATCCACATGACCAGGGCCCGAAGACTTTAGCCCTTGAGGGCTCCAAACAATATTTTTTTTGCACATTGGAGCAGCTTGCGCTAAATTGGGCGTAGAATGGGCAATTTTTCTCGGTTTTTTGCAAACGAGATATTGTCAGAAAGCTGGTTCCGATGCCTTTCTAGTGGTATTGGTAATTTTTCTTGATTTTGCAATTTTTCTATGTTTTTTTCTAGTCAAAGTCAAAACTTGGTTTTCTCACTCCAAGGGGCGTATCTTTTGCGTCCGAACTCCATTTTGCACAAACGAATAGGGGTTGGAAATGCATTACAGTGCTCTTTCTAGATTTATAGTCTATTTTACTAGTTCATTTACCAAGAATTTTTTATTTAGCTTTGTGTGTTTTTACACTTTTCTCAATTACTTGGTCATTCTGGCTCCTTCATGAGTTTTGTTTGCATGGGATGGGTTATATTAATTTGATCTAAATGCTATAAGGTTAGATTTCTCAGTTTGTTTTTCATTTGAAGAGTTATCATGGGTTTCTTTACTCACCCTTCAGTTGTTCTTCTGGAATGGGGTAATTATGAGTCATGGGCAAAGGGTATACTTACACATTGTAGGTGGCTTAATATTTTGCCTTATTTGTATGATCTCATACCTGAATCAACAACTTTAGAGGGCAGATTAGCATGGGATATTATTAGAAATCACATTGCAGGAGTTATATTGTCTAGTGTTGATCATGACACTGTGTTGGTTATATCGGACATTGATTTTCCTCACCCACTTTGGACACGTCTTTGGGAGATCTATGGAGACCCTATTCTATCTCCATTCCTAGAGGATCCTGCTTCAGATTGTCTCATACCCATTGCTTGGAGAGAGAATACACCATTTGATCATGATACTTTAGAGGAGCTTGAGTATTTAGACACCCTTACATATTTCGATGGATCAGAGGTTTGTCTCATAGTTCCTACTCTTCAGACTGAGACTTCATCAGCATCTCTTGTTGTTCTTGATTCAGTACAGCAAGAAATCATACATCTTCCAGACATAGCTACTTTGGACTCTTATGTTGCAGACATATCTTTCTTGTTTGTGGAGTCCTATATTGCAGATTTGGAGGATTATTTTGAGGACATTCATCTCCTCTACCTTGACAGTCAGGTTATCACTGTTCGCCCACCATTATCCGTGCATTCAGAGGTTGCATTTCAGTATTCTCCACTTCAGTTTGGATTTGACATTATTTGTTTCCATTCAGACAGTGAGACTCTTTAGCATCCTATCATGGAACACATCTTGAGACAGATTGGTTCTTCCTTCTTCATAGGGTTTCTTCGATACAGGTCCATGGATCCATTTCTTCCCAAGGGGAGGAATATCTTTTGCTGCTTCAGGATCTCCTTTTGGATTCTACATCAGGCATCTACCATTGTGACAGGAGTTTCTTCATTATGGGGGGGCCTTCTTCTCTCTGTCTATATCTCCTATGGAGATCATTGTACATGTACTTATATGATAGAAGCTATCTATGGGGGGTATTATGTTATCCACCTCCTATCCTTCTTTCATTAGTGCATTGCATTTCTTCCTTGCATTCTATTTTGGGGAGGAGTTTTGTTCCCACTGGGTTTTCTCCTTTACCCCATTTCATTTAGTTTGCATTGATTTTTGTACATGGGTACCTGATCTGGCCTTGTTGCCGAGACCCACTGCTTTTGCTTTCAGTAGCTTCTTCTAGGTTTTAGCTTCTCCCTATGTCTATCTTAAGGGGGGGTGTTAGAGTAATCGGGTATTTACTTTATTAATTAAACAATATTTGTTTAATTACTTAAAGTTCCTTTTTACCTCTTTTCACTTAAGCTAACATTAGGTGCATAATAATTAATTACTTTATTAATTATTATTGTGCAAGCCTAGGGTTTTCCTTTTTAGGGTTTTCATCTATATATAGTTGAAAACTATCTTCTGTATCATTAATTCATTTTACATTTTGTGTGAATTCATGGCTCCACATTCTTGAGCATTTCCTTTGTTGCTTCTCTTTGTTTCTCCTTGTAACAGGTTATTTGCTTGCAAAGATCTTTTGGGCTTCTGTGGTGTTGTATCTTCTCAACTCCAACATATGGTACTCTAAAATCCAATACCATTTGCATAAATACTCTAGAAATAAGAAATAGAATATTATGGCTAAAGAAAGATATCATCCAATCAAGAAGCAAGATATTCGTCCAAAACTCAAACCCTTGCAACAACTCCAAAACTGAATATAATTATTTACTTCAATTTTGTCTCGGTAGGAGACTCACATAATTGCAATAAAGCTTAATGTGGAAAACCTCTATGATTTACCCTCAATCAATACCTGTCACCCCTATCTTTGAGTCCCTCACCCATCCTTATTATTATATTCTCTAAATATGAGAGATCCTTAAGACAACACATCCAAATATTAATAATATTCTAATTTTTAAAATGCTCTTGCATGTATAATTGGACTTGTGGTGATGGGGCATGGTATTGAGAACAAGTTTTTTGTCTAATTCTTAATTTGATTTTGGTTGTGATGGCCACAAAGATTTTGTATTATGGATCGAATAAAAAAAGGGGTCCAAGTGATTTTGTATGGTGTTAGTACCAATGTCTTTTATTTATTAACTAAATCATTCCTGTCCAAATAATAAAAATCCATTTTGATTTGTGTTCAAGTGAGAAGGCATAATTTTGTTTCTAGCACAAATTATTTATACACATGTTGGGCAAAAACATTGCCAATGTTTAGTTGTGAATTAAATAAGAGTGCTTTATAGGCAAAGTGCATAAATCTAGAGCTAAATGTTTTATTACTAATCACAATGCTAACACCATAGTTGAAATGGCTAGAAAACCACAAGATGGGATAAAAAATGAGGTTGAAGCAAATGAAAGTGACCTTAGTCATATGAATGGTAATCACACTAGGCCATAGACAATGATGAACCAAAAGCTAAATTTAATTGAACTAAATTAAACAAACTAGACCATAGACAATGATGAACCAAAAGCTAAACTTAATTTGCCTAACTTTTATTCTTCTATTTTTGTTGTAGTATTCCATTTAATGTAATATTAAAATATATTTAAATTTTATCTTTAGTTTCCTATCGGCTATCCCTTGAACCTCCTATAGGTGCAAGTGCTAGTATTATCATTGCAAGAATATTGCAGTGGAGCCATCATTCATACAACCAACTGTTTTCTTTTTTTTTAACAACGCAAGAATAGAATATCGTTTAGCTAATAAAGAATTAATGAATCGCCATTATATTTTCTAGAGTGGTTGGGCATGAATTTATATAATGAGTGAGTGATTCTTTTCTTAATAAACATGTAGTTCAGGAGACATGACAACAACTCCACCCATGCTTGAGTATAGTGTCTTGAAGATCGCACCCCCTAATTTGGAATTGGCTTGACAAAAATGTTTCTACAGAGGAAAGATTGATATAAGGAAGAGACAAACAACCTTCTACCAGTTGCATTAACACATTTATTTATCATTGAATTATGAATCTGCCTTCTCGCTTACCAAGCATTGACATGGAATGCACATTAACTACTACTAACACTACTACAATTTTCATGGTGACATGAAGTTCATGCTCTGGCTCAACAAAAAAACTACACCTTCTTCCTACCATTATCACCTACACTTCCTTAAGGGGCCACTTCAATCTTAGTAGGGGGACGAAAGGACAAAGAGTGCAGCCAAGATATGATGTGCCAAACAATCAATCTGATAGACTATCAATACAAAGTGGATTATGAATAACTATATCGTTTATATATAATGTAAACAACTCTTCTAATGAAGCCACAATTGTTGAATATTACTTGACCCATTGTTTTTTGTTTGAACAATATAGGTATTGAGTTGTTTGTTTGAACAATATAGATATTGACCTCCTATCTGTTTGAATAGGAAAAATAATATTGATGGAGGGAAGAGAGAGCATGTAAGAATTCTACACTTAATCGATGGAGGGAAGATAATATGCAAATGAAACTTAGCTATAAAAACAAACCCCAAACCATTAAAAATAAACCATAAAAAAATCAAATGCTAAAAACCAAAGGGATACCACATATCAATGTGCCCTCACTATTAAGCCCCTATTAATTAAAAATCTAATAACATTGACATATTAGGGCTATGGGATTCATTCTACAGAAGATTAATGTAGCCTTTTAAAGGAAAATATTGGTTGTGAGTTAAAATAATTTGCATGCACTTGGTTTTTGTTTGTTTGTCACCATTTTCCTTGCTCTCACTAGAAATCACCTCTGTTGTGGATGAAAATAGCACTCATGTTGATGAAAATGACACTCCGATGGAAATACCTCATGCGGAAAATTGATGTTCTCCAAATATCACCTCTAACTTTAGAGGAGGGAAAACTTATGGTTCGATGGAAAGGAGGCTTCGAACGAACCCCAAACCAAATATCTTTGCATGGTTCCCCAAGAGTCACAAACTTTGAGGGGGTTTGTTAAAACACCCCCTTTGACTGAAAGGGGGGTGTTCGACCGAACCCCCTTCATTAGAACCCCCCCTTCAAATGAAGGATGTTCTTAATGTTTTTTCGTCAATAACATAATTATCTTCATTAAAATAATTGTAACCCACTATTGTGGGATCACCTTGTATCTATTTATCGTTGTTAGAGAGTTACAGGTTGTTAATTGACCTTGTCCTATAGGATTGAGAAAGGGATTGAGAAAGGAAGAACATTGTCAAACAATGATTGAATCATAACAAACAATCCAAAAACAATGAAATTTTTGGATGTTGTGGTTGTGTTGTTGATATGTGGTTGTCATTGATGTCATCACTATTAGCATTGGTGATTTTGAAGGTTGTATATGTCGAGGATATTAAGAAAATTGTAATAAATATATTGCAGGAAGCCAGCGAAGTTGAGAAGGTCAAAGTGATAAAAAATATTATAGTATGTTGATGATTAGAAAGTGTGAACTAATGGGTTTTTTGTTGAGCTTATCTAGTATGTTGTCCAAAAGTTTCAGTGGTACACATCAAGAATTGAGGAAGTTATGAAGTTTTGTGTTCCTATAGTTATTTAGTTACTGTAGCAGGTGTTTTTGGAAGATGAGATTGCAATTTTGGAAATTTTGGTTGTTGTGTATGTTTTATGAGGTGTTCAATGATGTTTCTAGATTATTCTCTATCAGTTTGGTATTTCCATGTTGATTGGTGTGTTCGTGATTGGAGATTTTTCCTTGTGTGTTTAAGCTTTTCATTATCTTGGCTGACATAATGATGGTAGCGTGTTGTGGATCCTTATGGATTAATATTGTATTGGTTGGCATGTTTGAGGATGTTGATTTAGGTCCTCACAGTGTTGTGATCGACTTAGGTTGGTGTGCATTAAGATTTGTTCATGCATTGGGGCCGATAGTTGTAATTTATTCTTTATTTGTGGCCGACAAAGTTGTTGATGTAAATCCATGTAGCGGATATATAAGAGTAATTTTTTACTCATTTTAAATGATGCTCAATGAAGGTATGTGAAGTATATGTAAGATACATGTGAATAAAGATCAGATCATTCTAGTGTAGAGAAGAGTGTGAAGGAGATTGAGCGAAGTGTGAAGAAGTGTTTCTATACCTAATCGGAACTGTAATCAAGATTTTGTAGAAGCTAATTTCTCAGTTCAACCTCATAAAATGGATTTAATTTGATT
>CM021108.1:330767003-331086830 GCA_007115665.2 Sequoiadendron giganteum | reverse complement strand
TCTACAAATGTGGGAAGGATATTAAGTTCTTAGCAGCCACGTTGAAAATTTTCACATATAAAAACACTATCTTCCATGCATGACTAGAAGTTTTTTCAGTTTCAATTCAACTTTTTTTATCTTTGATAAATACAAATACACTAATATCTCATTCTCTCTATTATCCATTAGCAATTTGAATGTTTTTCCATGATTATTCTATCCTTTAGTCTATCATGTTGAGCTCTCTCTTGAGATATGAATTATGTTCAGACAATCTCTTTCTAGATTTCAGAAGACAGGTAGCAGCAACAAGGGCCACACACAAGTATAGAATCATGCCCAGATTCGCCTAGAACTCATACATAAGGAAGGAAACACCATATTTACATTATATATCCCTCTAAGTTAGGAGAATTTAACTTCTTGAACCTGATCTCCCTTCATGCCATCACAACTAGGGTTTTAGATATTGGTGTTTAGTGGATGGAAAGAGAATGTGGGGGTTGAAAGAAATCCACAAACTCTTCAGAATGCTTACAATACCACGAACCAATTAGCAAAACCCTCATATGTATCTTCAAACCTTTTTGCAATAAAAAAACACTCAATATGGTGTTAGAGTAATTGGGTATTTACTTTATTAATTAAACAATATTTGTTTAATTACGTAAAGTTCCCTTTTACCTCTTTTCACTTAAGCTAACATTAGGTATATAATAATTAATTACTTTATTAATTATTATTGTGCAAGCCTAGGGTTTTCCTTTTTAGGGTTTTCATCTATATGTAGTTGAAAACTATCTTTTGTATCATTAATTCATTTTACATTTTGTGTGAATTCATGGCTCCACATTCTTGAGCATTTCCTTTGTTACTTCTCTTTGTTTCTCCTTGTAATAGGTTATTTGCTTGCAAAGATCTTTTGGGCTTCTGTGGTGTTGTATCTTCTCAACTCCAACATGGTATGAGAGCTTCAGATTTGCAGCTGCTTGTTCTTGTTTTGAGATTTTGCATTGGAAGCAAATCTAGGGTTCTAAAGTTTTTTTTGGGTGGATTTAGCATACTCCATTTTTTGGGTTCACTTTGGGCTCAAATGGACAGTTCCATTGGATTTGTAGCACCCAAAAACCACTTAATCGACTGTCAAATCATCGATTTTGGTTACAGTCAATTTGGAAGGCAAAATTGTTTTTGCCCTAGGGCCGTATGGAGCAAAAATCGCAAAAAAATCAAAAAAATAAATAAAAAACAAAGGTTTTGTTATTTTCTTTTTGCACGGCCAGTTCAAAAGTTTTTTAATACCGGCGGCATTACACCATCCGCCAGCGTACCTTCGGCATCCAACTGGCATTTCAGTCTGCCGCATTGTAGGTGCTCCAGAACTGTAACAAGCCGACTTCGCCGTCGTTCGCGAGGCTCGACCGACCCTGCGGCTCGCTGGGGATCCCATCATGCTCCACCGTGCTCTTAAGCCTCGGCGCCCACCCGCCGACGCCACCGAGCTCCACATGCTCGCCAGCTCCACCTAAAATCCAGATGCCGGCTCCAGCGACTCTGGCGACACCGGACCGCCGTCCGATTGACTTTGGGCGAGCTCGACTGGCTCAGGCCATGGGCATGATGCGGTACGACCCAAAGGTCGGCTCCTCGATAGCGGGGAATCAAACCCTCTGTGATCATAGACGGCGAGGGTTTATTTAACCACCAACCGCCGGCCCACAGTGGTCAGGCGAGGGGCGAACACCAGCCCTTGAGGGCTCCAAACATTTTTTTTTGCACATTGGAGCAGCTTGCGCTAAATTGGGCATAGAATGGGCATTTTTTCTCGTTTTTTCACAAATGAGATATTGTCGGAAAGCTGGTTTCGGCATCGTTCTAGGGGTACTGGTAATTTTTCCTGATTTTGCAGTTTTGCAGTATTTTTTGCTAGTCAAAGTCAGTACTTGGTTTTCTCACTCCAAGGGGCGTATGTTTTGCGTCCGAACTCCATTTTGCACAAACGAATAGGCATTGGAAAGGTGTTGTAGTGCTCTTTCCAGATTCATAGTCTATTTTACTAGTTCATTTAACAAGTACTTTTTATTAAGCTTTGTGTGTTTTTACACTTTGCTCAATTACTTGGTCATTCTGGCTCCTACATGAGTTTTGTTTGCGTGGGATGGGTTATATTAATTTGATCTAAATGTTGTAAGGTTAGATTTCTCAATTTGTTTTTCATTTGAAGAGTTATCTTGGGTTTCTCTACTCACCCTTCAGTTGTTCTTCTGGAACGGGGTAATTATGAGTCATGGGCAAAGGGTATACTTACACATTGTAGGTGGCTTAATATTTTGCCTTATTTGTATGATCTCATACCTGAACCAACAACTTTAGAGGGTAGATTAGCATGGGATATTATTAGAAATCACATTGCAGGAGTTATATTGTCTAGTGTTGATCATGACAGTGTGTTGGCTATATCGGGCATTGATTGTCCTCACCCACTTTGGACACATCTTTGGAAGATCTATGGAGACCCTATTCTATCTCCATTCCCAGAGGATCCTGCTTCAGATTGTCTCATACCCATTGCTTGGAGAGAAAATACACCATTTGATCATGATACTTTAGAGGAGCTTGAGTATTTAGACACCCTTACATATTTCGATGGATCAGAGGTTTGTGTCACAGTTCCTACTCTTCAGACTGAGACTTCATCTGCATCTCTTATTGTTCTTGATTTAGTACAACAAGGAATCATACATCTTCCACACATAGCTACTTTGGACTCTTATGTTGCAGACATATATTTCTTGTTTGTTGAGTCCTATATTGCAAATTTGGAGGATTATTTTGAGGACATTCATCTCCTCTACCTTGACAGTCAGGTTATCACTGTTTGCCCACCATTATCTGTGCATTCAGAGGTTGCATTTCAGTATTCTCCACATCAGATTAGATTTGACATTATTTTTTTCCATTTAGATAGTGTGACTCTTCAGCATCCTATCATGGCACACATCTTGAGACAGATTGGTTCTTCCTTCTTCACAGGGTTTCTTCGATACAGGTCCATGGATCCATTTCTTCCCAAGGGGAGGAATATCTTTTTCCACTTCAGGATCTGCTTTTGGATTCTACATCAGGCATCTACCATTGTGACAAGAGTTTCTTCATTGTGGGGGGGCCTTCTTCTCTCTTTCTATCTCTCCTATGGAGATCATTGTACATGTACTTATATGATAGAAGCTATCTATGGGGGGTATTATGTTATCCACCTCCTATCCTTCTTTCATTAGTGCATTGCATTTCTTCCTTGCATTCTATTTTGGGGAGGAGTTTTGTTCCCACTGGGTTTTCTCCTTTACCCCATTTCATTTAGTTTGCATTGATTTTTGTACATGGGTACCTGATCTGGCCTTGTTGCCAGGACCCATTGCTTTTGCTTTCAGTAGCTTCTTCTAGGTTTTAGCTTCTCCCTATGTCTATCTTAAGGGGGGGTGTTAGAGTAATTGGGTATTTACTTTATTAATTAAACAATATTTGTTTAATTACGAAAGTTTCCTTTTTACCTCTTTTCACTTAAGCTAACATTAGGTGCATAATAATTAATTACTTTATTAATTATTATTGTGCAAGCCTAGGGTTTTCCTTTTTAGGGTTTTCATCTATATGTAGTTGAAAACTATCTTTGTATCATTAATTCATTTACATTTTGTGTGAATTCATGGCTCCACATTCTTGAGCATTTCCTTTGTTGCTTCTCTTTGTTTCTCCTTGTAACAGGTTATTTGCTTGCAAAGATCTTTTGGGCTTCTGTGGTGTTGTATCTTCTCAACTCCAACATATGGTACTCTAAAATCCAATACCATTTGCATAAATACTCTAGAAATAAGAAATAGAATATTATGGCTAAAGAAAGATATCATCCAATCAAGAAGCAAGATATTCGTCCAAAACTCAAACCCTTGCAACAACTCCAAAACTGAATATAATTATTTACTTCAATTTTGTCTCGGTAGGAGACTCACATAATTGCAATAAAGCTTAATGTGGAAAACCTCTATGATTTACCCTCAATCAATACCTGTCACCCCTATCTTTGAGTCCCTCACCCATCCTTATTATTATATTCTCTAAATATGAGAGATCCTTAAGACAACACATCCAAATATTAATAATATTCTAATTTTTAAAATGCTCTTGCATGTATAATTGGACTTGTGGTGATGGGGCATGGTATTGAGAACAAGTTTTTTGTCTAATTCTTAATTTGATTTTGGTTGTGATGGCCACAAAGATTTTGTATTATGGATCGAATAAAAAAAGGGGTCCAAGTGATTTTGTATGGTGTTAGTACCAATGTCTTTTATTTATTAACTAAATCATTCCTGTCCAAATAATAAAAATCCATTTTGATTTGTGTTCAAGTGAGAAGGCATAATTTTGTTTCTAGCACAAATTATTTATACACATGTTGGGCAAAAACATTGCCAATGTTTAGTTGTGAATTAAATAAGAGTGCTTTATAGGCAAAGTGCATAAATCTAGAGCTAAATGTTTTATTACTAATCACAATGCTAACACCATAGTTGAAATGGCTAGAAAACCACAAGATGGGATAAAAAATGAGGTTGAAGCAAATGAAAGTGACCTTAGTCATATGAATGGTAATCACACTAGGCCATAGACAATGATGAACCAAAAGCTAAATTTAATTGAACTAAATTAAACAAACTAGACCATAGACAATGATGAACCAAAAGCTAAACTTAATTTGCCTAACTTTTATTCTTCTATTTTTGTTGTAGTATTCCATTTAATGTAATATTAAAATATATTTAAATTTTATCTTTAGTTTCCTATCGGCTATCCCTTGAACCTCCTATAGGTGCAAGTGCTAGTATTATCATTGCAAGAATATTGCAGTGGAGCCATCATTCATACAACCAACTGTTTTCTTTTTTTTTAACAACGCAAGAATAGAATATCGTTTAGCTAATAAAGAATTAATGAATCGCCATTATATTTTCTAGAGTGGTTGGGCATGAATTTATATAATGAGTGAGTGATTCTTTTCTTAATAAACATGTAGTTCAGGAGACATGACAACAACTCCACCCATGCTTGAGTATAGTGTCTTGAAGATCGCACCCCCTAATTTGGAATTGGCTTGACAAAAATGTTTCTACAGAGGAAAGATTGATATAAGGAAGAGACAAACAACCTTCTACCAGTTGCATTAACACATTTATTTATCATTGAATTATGAATCTGCCTTCTCGCTTACCAAGCATTGACATGGAATGCACATTAACTACTACTAACACTACTACAATTTTCATGGTGACATGAAGTTCATGCTCTGGCTCAACAAAAAAACTACACCTTCTTCCTACCATTATCACCTACACTTCCTTAAGGGGCCACTTCAATCTTAGTAGGGGGACGAAAGGACAAAGAGTGCAGCCAAGATATGATGTGCCAAACAATCAATCTGATAGACTATCAATACAAAGTGGATTATGAATAACTATATCGTTTATATATAATGTAAACAACTCTTCTAATGAAGCCACAATTGTTGAATATTACTTGACCCATTGTTTTTTGTTTGAACAATATAGGTATTGAGTTGTTTGTTTGAACAATATAGATATTGACCTCCTATCTGTTTGAATAGGAAAAATAATATTGATGGAGGGAAGAGAGAGCATGTAAGAATTCTACACTTAATCGATGGAGGGAAGATAATATGCAAATGAAACTTAGCTATAAAAACAAACCCCAAACCATTAAAAATAAACCATAAAAAAATCAAATGCTAAAAACCAAAGGGATACCACATATCAATGTGCCCTCACTATTAAGCCCCTATTAATTAAAAATCTAATAACATTGACATATTAGGGCTATGGGATTCATTCTACAGAAGATTAATGTAGCCTTTTAAAGGAAAATATTGGTTGTGAGTTAAAATAATTTGCATGCACTTGGTTTTTGTTTGTTTGTCACCATTTTCCTTGCTCTCACTAGAAATCACCTCTGTTGTGGATGAAAATAGCACTCATGTTGATGAAAATGACACTCCGATGGAAATACCTCATGCGGAAAATTGATGTTCTCCAAATATCACCTCTAACTTTAGAGGAGGGAAAACTTATGGTTCGATGGAAAGGAGGCTTCGAACGAACCCCAAACCAAATATCTTTGCATGGTTCCCCAAGAGTCACAAACTTTGAGGGGGTTTGTTAAAACACCCCCTTTGACTGAAAGGGGGGTGTTCGACCGAACCCCCTTCATTAGAACCCCCCCTTCAAATGAAGGATGTTCTTAATGTTTTTTCGTCAATAACATAATTATCTTCATTAAAATAATTGTAACCCACTATTGTGGGATCACCTTGTATCTATTTATCGTTGTTAGAGAGTTACAGGTTGTTAATTGACCTTGTCCTATAGGATTGAGAAAGGGATTGAGAAAGGAAGAACATTGTCAAACAATGATTGAATCATAACAAACAATCCAAAAACAATGAAATTTTTGGATGTTGTGGTTGTGTTGTTGATATGTGGTTGTCATTGATGTCATCACTATTAGCATTGGTGATTTTGAAGGTTGTATATGTCGAGGATATTAAGAAAATTGTAATAAATATATTGCAGGAAGCCAGCGAAGTTGAGAAGGTCAAAGTGATAAAAAATATTATAGTATGTTGATGATTAGAAAGTGTGAACTAATGGGTTTTTTGTTGAGCTTATCTAGTATGTTGTCCAAAAGTTTCAGTGGTACACATCAAGAATTGAGGAAGTTATGAAGTTTTGTGTTCCTATAGTTATTTAGTTACTGTAGCAGGTGTTTTTGGAAGATGAGATTGCAATTTTGGAAATTTTGGTTGTTGTGTATGTTTTATGAGGTGTTCAATGATGTTTCTAGATTATTCTCTATCAGTTTGGTATTTCCATGTTGATTGGTGTGTTCGTGATTGGAGATTTTTCCTTGTGTGTTTAAGCTTTTCATTATCTTGGCTGACATAATGATGGTAGCGTGTTGTGGATCCTTATGGATTAATATTGTATTGGTTGGCATGTTTGAGGATGTTGATTTAGGTCCTCACAGTGTTGTGATCGACTTAGGTTGGTGTGCATTAAGATTTGTTCATGCATTGGGGCCGATAGTTGTAATTTATTCTTTATTTGTGGCCGACAAAGTTGTTGATGTAAATCCATGTAGCGGATATATAAGAGTAATTTTTTACTCATTTTAAATGATGCTCAATGAAGGTATGTGAAGTATATGTAAGATACATGTGAATAAAGATCAGATCATTCTAGTGTAGAGAAGAGTGTGAAGGAGATTGAGCGAAGTGTGAAGAAGTGTTTCTATACCTAATCGGAACTGTAATCAAGATTTTGTAGAAGCTAATTTCTCAGTTCAACCTCATAAAATGGATTTAATTTGATTGTCTTATGTAAGGCAGTGAGCCTTCCCTTTGATCAGTGAGCTCTAAGCAGTGTCCCTGAATCCATGTGCATTTTTTATTCATTTCTTTCATTATACTTCTAACAGGCTATAATCTTGTGGACTAACATCCACCATGGTTTTTCCCCTAAAAGGGTTTCCACATAAATTAAAATCTTGGTGTTCATGTGTCTCTGATGTAATGTTGATTTATGCTTGCACTATTAATTATCATATCTGAGATTAAAAGTTGTTCAAGGTTGAATAATCTTAATTTTTGTAACAATTGATTCACCCCCCTCTCAGTTGTCTATCCTTGTTTTTCCAATAGAAATTTATTGTCAAATGGTGATTGAGAACATAGTGAGTAAGAAGTAAAAAAGCATTGGATCATAGCACTACAAAATGGTCATGAGTTACACAATAAAATTCAATGTTCTTTTGATCACAAACAATATCGAGATAATAACCAACATATTGATGTGCACATAAAATGTTCATGGAGTACAAAATTCCTTACAAAGAAATTGCCACAACAGAGTTTGAAAGGAATTGCACCTGCTATTTTATGTTGATATGGATATGTTCTATCCTATAGTTAATTGTTGTAGCATAACAGATAGGCTAAATAGTTTTTCATGTTTCATTGTTTGAAATTTTAAATTGCTATACCTTATTCTAGGAGAAAATCATAGGGGGAATCTATACATAAGACACAATTGTTTCAAATTCAAAATTGTTGACTCTTTCATAATTGTTTGCTTCATTTATTTGATCTAAGACAACCTGCTCTATAGAAGATGCTCTCAAAATCACAGTAAAATCCTTTATTATGGGATGATTGTTTAGAATCTTTCCCATCATAACAATGAATAAAAGAATTAGGAATTAACCTGAACTTTGTAAGAGTTTCATCAAATTCTACTTTTCCACTCTCTTTTCCATTGTGAATTTTATTCCCAATTTAATCCATGAAGCTTTTCCTTAGCCTCTAGATCCTGTTGTTAGCAATAACTTTACCAGGTGTCGAGGATAGCTTCGATTTTTTACCCAAGCAACAATTGACAAAATTCAGCTTGATTCTAGTAAGGCCAAATTTGGTCAGTTGTTGCTTGGGTAAAAACTCGAAGCTATCCTCGATGTAGAGACATAAAAGTGTTCAACCTTACTCATGTTGTTATCAAGCAATATTTTATCTATTATCATATTCATATTATAAAACCAATATATCATTATTCATTAATCATTTATTACATCACATTTATTACTCCTCAGTATTAATTAATACTTTATTACATTATGATATTGCAATATATCTCATTTATAATATCATTCCACTATATTATCATTTCCATCTATTCTCTTATCTTATTCATTTAATATTCTTATCATTTTATAGTCCTATCATATTTATGTTCTCATTTCCCATCCATTTCATCCACTCAACCAATGTGGGATAAATTTATTTCTAACTACCTTCAACTAATCCCACATTCATCCTACAACTTGCTTTTTACCATAAGGGGACCTATATCTATATGTTTTCCTTTCTCTCATTCAGGTCTCTCTCTCTCACTTTATTTGTATTTTTTACAAATCATTTTGATCTTTCTTCTCATTATTCCATAGCCTCTTGTGCATATTTTCTTGTAAAAGTCTGAGAGCAAAGGAAATATCTTGGTTGATAGAGAAACAATAGAGTTAGATGACTTATGAGTGAATTTTTTATTATTTAGTTGATAGCCTTTTTCATTTGCATTCATTAAGAAATCATTTTACTAATGTGTTGTGGAAAGTTATTGTGTTTTACCATATTTAGTTTTCAATTTCAGCATGCACAAATGGTGAACCCGACGTGAATCAGGCTATTCATGATTTAATTTACACATAATTTGAATGGTTCGGTTATATATGTTTTGTTGTTTATTTATATCTTTTTCTTTAAATTTCTAAAAGCCCCTTTTCTCACATTTTGCAACAATATTACTAAGGGAGTGAGGAGGATATTTGCAAAGGGGGCGAGATAATTCATTTCTCAAAGACTATAATCTTGAATCTACTAATGTCATGTGATGCAGGACGTTGGCCAAATAAATTTTGACTTTTGAAAAAAATTGTTTGTTTTAGATTACATCACATTTGGTTTTGGTGCTTTAAAAGGAATCACTATTTGTCATGTCTTATTTTTTATTTTTTGTCCCAAAGGTGTTACCATGTATCCTCTCCCCTCACCTTTGTGGATCTTGGGTGCAAGATAAATGGTGACATTATTTTAGAAGGGCCTTCCTTGGTGGGTAAAAGTACTCACCCCAAGGGGATGACCCTAAGTAGTAACGGGCTAATGCCAAGTCACTCGCAGCTGCTATATAAAATGTGTTGTGACGAAATTCATAGCAATAGGTGCTAATTGCCTAACTATGCCGACTTCCCCAGTAATTTTTTTCTACAAGAACGAATCCTCTCGAGGGAGAGAGCATATTTGGATTCCTAAATGAGTGCCCTTACTAGACACCTTTGTTTTAGAGGACCAAAACCTTTTATTTGTTGGTACAAGAGGGACCACCTCTCATGTCGTCTCACATTCTTGTGGCTTTTAGTTGAGATGAAAAGTTCGTCATGGGAGATTCATGAGAACTAATGCTTGGTTAACCCAAGAATTATGTGTCATGTAAGGGGGAGCTAGTGTGGCCAAGCTTCTAATCATCCGCTAAGAGTAAGCACAACCAGAGTAATCCAAGTGAGATCCGACAAATATTGTCCTTTCCAGAGCCTAGGTTGTAAATGCTTTTCATTTTGAGAAATCAAACAAACACCTTGTCTGTTTTGTTTTATGTGTGTGTTCAAACAATACATTTCAAAATTAAACCAAACATCACACTTGAAACTAAATTCACTAAAGATCAACCAAATTTTTTGAGCATAACATCCATATCTTGTCATTTGTACTTTCAAAATAGAAAACCAAAATATAGCCATCCCTAGTCTTCTAGCATCATCCTTGATTCTGGTCTTTAGGTTTCAACTTACAATCATTGCATATTTAGGATATCTAACCTTAGTCATATGAATTTGCATATTTATCCTTGGTCAAGCATAAATCCTATTTTACATTTAACTTGTTCTCTTTGAGTCTTGAAATCAAAAATTGCTAATATCTTACCCTTTATCACTTGAGGTTCATCATCGTTGAGTTAGGGAATCCACCAACAAAATTGGGTAGTATATTTTACTTGGAGTTAATCATCTCTTATTTTAGTAGAATCCTCTCTTGATTTTTCATCCTTGTGTCCATCCATTTTAACACAATTATACCTTGCTTGCAAGTCATTCTCAGGCCTATAATTATCTCTAGTTTATCTTGAAGTTGTCATCATACAAAAACATTCATAACAATTTGTCTTCATAATCCATTCTAAGTCTAGTCCTTTTTATTTCACCTTGCATCTCATTTTACACATTAGGACTTGCATCTTAGTTTATTTCTTAAATTTCATTCATATAGGTCAAAGATTAGAACTATCACTCATACCACCTAAAAGTAGGAAACAAACCAAAATGGAACAAGAAGTTAAAAAAAAAATAGAATCCCTTGATGAGCAAGAAGAAGAACATGTTGACATCCCAAATGAGCAGGAATATGAAAATGATACTAGTGATAGCAACATTGATGATGAAAAGGTAGAACAAGCACTTAATGATAAACAGTTTTTTAAATTCTCCAAGAAAGTGGTTAAAAGTGACCCAAAACATTGTTTCAAAGATATTGTTGAAGAGGGGATAAGATTCCTTTTGACATGGATGCATCTCTATTTACATATGCCAAATTTGAATCAAACAAGATCAAAATTTCTAAAATAGAAGGCACAATAAAGGATCATAGACCATTTTATTAACAACCAAGCTACAAAAGTTCTAAAAAGATGACAACACCAAAACCTACAAATGATCCCATCTTGGATGAACTTACAACTTTGAGATGAGAATTGGATACTCTAGAAAATGCAAAGAAATCATCCTATAAATTTTCTCTTGAGGATATTTGTCCTTATCCTTTTGATCCTAGCTTATCAATGTTGCCTTTTCCTAGCAATATAGAATTGCCAAAACTTGATAAATACCGAGGAAAAGGAAATCCTAAAGACCATATAAGAGAATTTTGTGCTGCAACATTGGAATTTGTACATGAAGAAACATATCTTATGATAATTTTTCAACATAGCCTTGGTGGAATTGCTATGGAATGGTTTTCATGATTACACCCTACTATTAAGTCATTTCAAGAATTGGCTAGCAAATGTTTTGCACATTATGCTTATAACTGTGAGCGTGAAATACCAAGAAAAAATAAGGGGAGTCCTTCATGTCATTTTTACAAGGATGGAGACATTTAAAAAAACAAGCACCATATCCCATTCCTGATCAACAATTGATTGATATATTTTGTTGTAATTTAATCAAAGACATAGCATGAGAGATTCGTTTTAAAAAGTTTGATGATTTTGAGGAAATGATAGAGATGGGATTTTGAGTTGAGAAAAATCTCATTGATGATGGTGTTCTCAAGATAAATAATGACAAAGATTATAAAACAAGCTCAAGTTCAAACAATAGTAATAAGACACCATTTTGGGCTTGAAACAAGAATATTGTTAATGATGGTGTTATTGATGCTAAAACAACTAAGTCTTGATAGCCTATCTACAATATTAAAGGTTCCTCCTCTGATAAATAAAAATAAAAATAAAGAACCTTTCCGAAACAAAAATTTACACCTTTTGGGCAATCACTTGAATCTGCTTTAAAATAACTTCTTGAAAGTAATGTCATAACACTACCTAAGCCAAGAGAATATAATCCATGAGAGAAACCCCCATGGTTGAATGACGATGATTTTTGTGATTATCACAGACATAAAGGACATAAAACTAATAGATGTAATAAGCTTTAAGAGGTAATACAAGATATTATTAATGACATAATAATATCAGTTGACTAACATAATCCTTCTGGTAATTTTGATCGTGAAATGTTTAAAAATACTTTCCCTAAGCATGAAAAATATAAAGGAAAGACTCCTAAATCTGGTGATAGGGTAAACTATACCGCTACTAAATATGAATATATTATAAACAACATCTGTGAAGTTGATAACCATGTAAATACCTTCATCATAAAAGGCAAAAACCCTAATTGCAATGCCACAACCTACTGAGGAACAATTACCCTTAAAGGTACTAACTCTAAACCTGTTGTACCAACTTCACAATATAACCTTATAGAGAATTTAGGAAAAATGTTTGCACAAATTTCTATACTTGAGCTTTTGCGCTTCTCTCTTAAACATAAAGCTATTATTTACAAATCTCTTGCTACTGCTATCATGCCTATTGATTTACATGTGGATCAATTTCAAGGTATGGTCACTTTTACAAAATATGATGATTTATCCATGCAACAACCTCATAATCCAACCTTATACATAGAATTATTTTTCCATAACATTAAGATCAGGAGAGTTTTGATAGATGGAGGATCAGGTCTTAATATTTATACTCACAAGTTGATCACAAAATTAGGATTCTTTGAACATGCAGTTGATCCAACAAAAAGGATTACTATAAAAGTATATGATGAAGAGGGATGTTCATATAAAGGATCTGTCACATTACCAATCAAAGTTGGTCCTGTAGTGAAGGATGTGGTTTTCCAAATCCTTGATCTCCCCTTAATGTATAATACCCTCCTTGGAAGACCATGGATCCATGATATGCAAGTTGTACCTTCTACATATCATCAGTGTATCAAATTCCCACATAATGGTGTTGAGATTACTATACCAAGAGATCAAAACCCTTTCATGTATTGTAATGAATTAAAACCCAAAATAGAATCAATAATACCAAGTAATTGGAAAGCACCCTCCTCACAAGCATATATTGATTCTAATTATTTAAATAGATCCACTTCCAAATCTATTGAGACCATATTTAAAATAAAATTGAAAGAACAAGGGGTAGGAGAATTCTCTATGAGTTGTGCACTGTGCATTGGAAAGTTACCTTTATCTCCTTAAGCATATGACAAACCACAAATGACTGAAAATACAAGCAATGAAACTATTACTATTATCTATAAACCTAATGTTTTCAAAAAATGGGGTTCTTTATATGATTAAATAGAAGAAGTGGATCTCTTAAGCTAGTTGTATAAAGATGATGACAAAGAAAAAGAAAAAAATAAAAAATTTGAAGTGAATATACCAGTTGAATGGTATGGGAAATGACTGAAGATAATGAAAGAACATGGATATGATGGTCAGAGTTGGCTAGGTTTATAGAATCAAGGCATTCTTCAACCAATACAACATTTTGGCCAACATAAATTTTTTGGCTTAGCATATGATGCACAAAATGATAAGACCTCGAGTACTAAGGGAAATTCAAGTAAGTTAGGAGAGTCCTCTAATGTAACACAAATTGATGAGGAAGGTGCCATCTATGACCTTGATGATTCCATTGATTTTAATGAATGTGAAGAAGTATTTACCCTTAAACCTACTCATGCCATTTATACCATTGAATCCATTCAAAATATTGACCCAAATGACCATTTACCCTTGGTTCATCCCCAACTCATTGATTGGGATCAGAAAGGACTTTCACAGCTAGATGAATTTCAAAATGATGAGGCAATCATAAATTTTCTAGGAGCACGAGAAATTATATCTCTTGGAGATCATAAAGCAAGTTTTATGATAGAACTTAATAGTGTAGCTTACTTCAGAGAAGGTTCCAAGCCTTTCAGTCACAAAATTATTGAAAATATAAATAGGTCTTCTAGTGGAAACTGCTCTGTGGTACTATTAGAAAAAAAGTAAAAATAAAGGACACATTCAAAGGTGAAAACCTCTCTGAGGTGCCTGATGATGGAAGGCTTGACACACTTCCCTAACCCTCTTCTCATAAAAAAATATCCATGTTGGTTGAAAGCATAGTTACAACAAATCTTGGCATAGAAGAAAATCTAAAGCTTATACGTTTAGCGGAGTCATTATCATCTGAAAAGAACAAGGCATTCATACAATTTTTTAAAGAAAAATAGGTTAATTTTGCTTTGTCTTATGTAGATATGTCGAGGATTGATCCTAATATTGCTATGCATCACTTGTCTTTGCTACCCAAAATAAAATCTGTTAAACAAAAATTGAGTAAGATGCATTCGCAAATTGCCCTATTAGTCAAAGTAGAATTGCAAAAGTTGTTAGATGTAGGATTCATAAGGCCGGTGGATTATGCAGATTGGATATCAAATTTAGTTTTGGTTTGAAAACCTGAAGGAAGTGTCTCTATTTTTACTAATTTTCGAGATTTGAATAAGGCTTTCCCATAAGATAATTTTCCACTTCCCAACATTGATATAATAGTGGATTTAATGGCAGGACATGAGATGCTATCCCTCATGGATGGTTTTTCAGGTTATAAACAGATAAAAATAACTCATGAGGATCAAATTAAGACTACATTCACTTGCTCTTGGGGAATTTCTTTTTGGAATGTTATGCCCTTTGGATTAAAAATGTTGGAGTTGCATCATGACCACAATATTTCATGACATGATGCATACATATTTGGAAGATTATGTAGATGCTTTGCTAGGAAAATCTTATACTAGAGAAGGACACTTGGAAATATTGGACAAAAATTTCACACAGCTAGAGAAATATCAAGTAAGATTTAATCCAAAGAAATATGTCTTTGGGGTAACCTTTGGGAAGCTCCTTGGATACATCATTTCTTCCAAAGAAATTGAAGTTGATCTTGCTAAAGTCAAAGCAATATTAGAAATTCCACCACCAAAGAATATCTATCAATTGCGATCCTTGCAAGGAAACTTGCAATCTATCCATCATTTTATAGAACAAATTGTAGATAAGTGTCAACCATTTCAATATTTTCTGCATAAAAATGTTCCATTTAGGTGGGATGACAAATGTGAACAAGATTTTCAACAAATCAAAGAATATTTAATGTCACCTCCAATTTTAGTAGCTCCTGTAGATGATAAGCCTTTACTACTTTATATATCTGCAACTTCCACCACATTGGGGGGAAATTTTGGCACAACATGATTGAGAAGGAAAAGAATGAGCTATCTATTATATCATCTACACTCTTATACGCTATGAATTGAATTACACTCCTACTAAAAAATCATGTCTTGCTGTAGTTTTTGCTTTGCAAAAGTTGTGCCATTAAATGCTTATGTGCATAAGACCAATCTAATTGCTAAGATCGATCCTCTCAAGTATCTTTTGCAGAAAACAACTCTCACTAGATGACTGGCTAAATGGGTTATGATATTAAGTGAATTTGACATTTATTATGTTGAAAGAAAAGAAATCAAATGGTAGGCTATAACAGATCAACTGGAAGATGCACCTATAACAGATGATCATCCACTTATCACAGAGTTACTTGATGAATCAATATTCAATGTAGAATCTTCACATGTTTGGACTTTATATTTTGATGGTTCCTTCACACAAGGTGGTTCTATTGTTGGTATCCTCTTTTTCACATTGCAAGGTGATTGTATTCCAAAATCTTACAAGATACACTTTCCATGTACCAACAATATTGTAGAATATGAAGCTTTGATTTATGGACTTCGCATGGCTATACAATAGAATATACTTGAACTACATGTTCTTGGTGATTCTCAACTTGTGATCAAACAAGTCAGTGATGATTATAAAAAAAAAAGATGAAAAATTGATGTCATATAAGTGAATGGTAGATGATTTCAAAAGTTATTTTACCACAATCACATTTGAAAAAATTCCCAGGGATAACAATAAAGTTGTTGATGCAATGGCTACCATAGCTTCACTTGTCATAATGCTTAGGAAAGATGAATAGTGTGAGTTTTTGGTCAAGCCTCTTTTGGAACCTGCTTATAATTTTCCACAATCTAAAATGATATGCCTTATCATTGGTCCTAATTATTAGTGGTATGGAGATATCTATGCATACTGACATGACAATATATTACCCTCCGATCTTTCTAATAATTCTCGCAAAACCTTTATTCGCCAAGCCTCTCATTATGCTATTTTAGCTGATACCCTATATCATCAAGGTCCTTATGGTACTTTGCTTAGATGTATTGAGCGTGATGAGGCCAAAACTACCTTACAAGAAATGTACAAAGGTATATGTGGGGCACATTCTAGTGGTCCTACACTAGCTAAGAAACTTTTGTGTACTTTTTATTATTGGCATACCATGGAAAGAGGTGCTTATCATTTTGTTAATAAATGAAAATAGTGTCAAAAACATGCAGACTTGATACATGCTCCTACATAAAAATTGCAGTTGTTTGCTACATTGTTGCCCTTTCATCAATGGGGACTTGATCTTGTTGGAAAGATCCATCCACCCTCATCCAATGGTCATAAGTTCATCCTAGATGCCACAAATTATTTCACAAAATGGATTGAAGATGTTCCTCTCATCAACATCACTGGAAAATGAATTGCCACTTTCATACTGAATTATATCATATGTCGTTATGGTGTTCCCTTATCCATTGTCATAGATAATGGTTGTTCATTCAAAAATCAAGATGTCCATGAACTCTATGAGAAATTCCGTATACAACATCTTTTTTCTACACCATACTACCCTCAAGTTAATGGTCAACTTGGGACCTCTAACAAAACTATACTTAAAATTCTTAAAAATACAGTCAATGAAGCTAGGCGTGATTGGCATGTTCAACTGAATCCTATTTTATGGTCATACCGCACGAGTGTCTGCACCCCCATAGGTGCTACCCCATATGTAATTTTTTATAGATCTGAGGCTATCTTACTGATTGAGGTTGAGTTACCCTCTTTTCATGTTTCCTTACGCAATTTGATAAGTGATGAAGACTATAGAGTTTCTCGCTTGCAAGAATTGGAACTACTAGATGAGCAAAGATAGATTATTCTTTATCACCTTCAAGCATATCAACAATGTATGTGTCATAGTTACAATCATCGAGTTAGATCACACACATTTGAAATCGGTGATCTTTTCCTTAAGGAGAATCCTAAAAATCAACAAGATAAAGAGAATAAAGGTAAGTTTGAACCTAATTGGTTAGGTTTGTATGTTATCATTGTTGTGTGTGGAACAGAGGCATATTATTATTTGCTCCCGAAGGTGAATTTATTAGTGATCCTATCAACAGTATGCATATTCAAAGGTTTTATACTTGGGTACTTCATAAAGTACATTCTTTTATGATCCATGAAAAGTATAAAAAAATGAAAAAAATAAAATAAAATAAAGAGAAATAAATTCATCCACTGGTGAAAACCTGGCAAACAGACGCCTTAGGTAGGTACTATAGTGAAAATCGGGCAACCGATGCCATGTTTAAGGACTTCGCTCCTCTCTCCTTCAACGCTCTGCTTGATCTTTCCCTACCATTTCTATTCACTCTCCACTTCATAATAGCCTCTCCATCCTCACCATGGCTTGTGAATTGTTCGACACTCCTTCACTAGCACACAATATTGCTCTTGCATACTAGGTTGATCTTATTCCTCACTGGGGCGTCTCACAGTCAGAAGAACTATTATCCACATTTGTCAGCTTGCTTGCAATTTGTTTTGTTCCATCAAGCTTTCTAAAAAATCCTAAAAAGCATAAAATGTCTTGATTATTTTTTTAAATCAAATATTTCAAAAACCCAAAAATCAAATATTCTAAAAAAAAAACTAAAATATAAAATAATCTCAAAAAACCCTAAATAGTAACACTTTCAAATCATCACACAACTTTGAACTTTAACAAAATAAAAACACACCACAATTCACAATCAATTAAACATGACAACACACCTATTAATCCCCCTTTTCAAACCCAACCAACCACATAAATTGTGACAATAATTAGTTTTACCTTGAAGCATGATGCATGTTTGTTTGTTGATCTTTGATTATTTTATGATTTTATCTTTGGTGGCATGTCTTTTAGCTTCTTGAGGATGTCTTGGACTAGAGAGGCAAGGATGGGGCATGTTCACTTGTTTGTTGTTTGTGGATTGTTTCTTATTCACATGATGACTCGTCTTAAGACATGGTTTTCTAAAATCATCGAGGACCTATAAGTCTAGTGTGGATGAGATAATTCATTGTCTGATAGTGTCTTCCATGCAATAATTATTCAGGTCATCTAAGGTCTTTATGCTTAGATTCTTATACTTTATTTCTAAATAAAAATGCAAATAGTATTTAGGTCATCTAGATGTTCATGTTATCTAGACGCTTATACTAATTTGTAATATAATAAGCTCAATGATGATATAAGCACTTAAAAAAGCACAAGAGTTTTCATTACTTTCATCCATTTCATTTCCTTCATTATTTTCATCTATTTCATCTATTTCATCATTCATCTATTTCATCATTTCGTTTCTTTATTTTCTCTATCTCAGAGATTAATCAATCCCTTCGTATAACTGATTCATGTCTTCATTTGGACTAACACCCATTAACTAGTTTATCTTGCGCTAGCATCAATCTCAATCAGCTTCATCAATTCATCACCCTAGCTATACCGATAATTTTCATCAATTGTTCAGTTACGCTCATCAACTGTGCATTTTCATAATATGTACATCTGCTTTTAATCACTTGCGCAATATAAATCATTCTCAAATAATTTTCTTGTGGTCTATCAATAGATTAGTATTGTCATAATTTTTTCAATCAATATCTTGAGGGGGCATATCATATTGACACATATCATCATCCTTATCAGGATATCTCTAGGGCATGTATCTGTCAATCGATATTCTTCAATTTTTCTTTGAAACAATGTGATAAGTTGCATTGTCTCAAAGAGGGGAAAAATGTAGACACATAAAAGTGTTCAACCTTACTCATGTTATCAAGCAATATTTTATCTATTATCATCTTCATATTATAAAACTAATATATCATTATTCATTAATCATTTATTATATCACATTTTTTACTCCTTAGTATTAATTAATACTTAATTACATTATCGTATTACAATATATTTCACTTATAATATCATTCCACTATATTATCATTTCCATCTATTCTCTTATCTTATGAATTTAATCTTATTATCATTTTATAGTCCTATCATATTTATGTTCTCATTTCCCATCCATTTCATCCACTCAACCAATGGATAAATTTATTTCTAACTATCTTCAACTAATCCCACATTCATCCTACAAATTTATTTTTACCCATGAGGACACCTATAAATATGTTTGGCTTTCTCTCATTTAGGTCTCTCTCTCACACTTTATTTTAGTCTTTTTACAAATCATTTTGATCATTCTTCTCGTTCTTCCATAGCCTCTTGTGCACATTTTCTTGCAAAATTCTGAGAGAAAAATTAGAGTTAGATGACTTATGAGTGCATGTATTTTATTTATTTGATATCCTTTTTCATTTGCATTCATTAAGAAATCACTTTATTGATGTGTTGTTGAAATTTATTGTGTTTTTCCATATTTAGTTTTCAATTTCAGCATGCACACTCGACACCTAGTAAAATTATGGCTAACAATAGGATCTACAAGCTAAGGAATTTCTTCATGGATGAAATTGGGAATAAAAATCAGAATGGAAAAGTAGAATTTGATAAAAATCTTGCAAAGATCAGGTTAATGAATGATGCTTTTGTTCATTGTTATGATGAGAAATATTTTAAATAGTCATCCCATAATAAGGGATTTTACTGTAATTTTGAGAGAATTTTCTATAAAGTAGGCTATCTTAGATCAAATAAATGAAGCAAAAAATTATGAAAGATCCAACAATTTTGAATTTGAAACAATGGTGTCTAATTTATAGACTCATCCTATGATTTTCTCCTAGAATAAGGTATAGCAATTTAAAATTTCAAACAATTGTACATGAACAACTATTTAGCCTATTTTTTATGCTACAAAAATTAACTACGGGCTAGAAGATATCCATATCAACATAAAATACTAAGTTAAATTCACCTCAAACTATGTTGTAGCTGAGTATGACAATACCTTAGCTTCAGGTGTTTCTAGACGGAACCTATAGCAGGAAAGTGTAGTCTCCATCTAAAGGAACAATCTTCGGAGCTCTTCCCTGAAATGAGGGTTGAAAAAATTAGAAGAAAAGCAATACTATAATTCTAAAGTAATAATTTGTATCAAGCCAAATTTCAAAAAGTATAATTAAAAAGACAAATCCTTAGAATTGGACTTCAAATTGGACCAAGCAGATTTATGATTTTATCTTTAGAATGTAGAAACTTTCTTTGTTAGAGCTTCACGACCTCAAATTGGAATAGTTAAATTTATGATTTTATCTTTAGAATTTAGGAAATTCCTTTTTCAAAGCTTCACAACCTCAAATTGAATCTGATAGTGGGCCAACAAATTTATGATTTTATCTTTAGAATAAAGGAATTTCCTTTTTTGTATATTAAAAAATTCCTACACTCAGGTTCTTCTTCCAAGAAAAAACACGGGGAAGTTTTTCAGGTCAACTAAGAGTAGTCTCCAACCTAGTTATGTCACTGATAGCGATCCAAGTTTTCCTAAACCTTCCATACCTAAATGTTGCATCACAATATATTCTTCTTGTACATAAAAATTCCACATATTAACCTCTTCTAAATAAAACATTTTATCATCATAAAACCATAATTAATAAATCATTTCAGTTTCAGAAAGAATCTAATGTCATTTACTATAAAAAAAAAGTTGTATAAATCACAAAAAATCCATGAAGCCTCCTAAATATAGCTTAAAGAAAGTTTAGAGGATGGATTTCAGTGTAAGAAGCTTTCTAATACAACTCTTAATGAATGTATTATAAGAAGAAAACAAAATTCTTCACATTCAAAATAATGCAGTCAAACATTTATTCCAAAAGTATGTTAGCAGGAGTTAACTAAAAGCAATTACCTTTTTCTGCAATAAATATCCTATAACTCCAGTTGATATGAAGAGTGGTTGTGTTATATCAATAATGTAGTGCATTCAAGCATAACCCATGTTTAATGGGATATTCTAGAGATTGATCAAGATTCTCTAAACCTTATGAATGTTACCTAAAAATGTATAGCTTAAACTACAAAGCAAGTTTGTTACATACTTGAATGCAATCTTGGGTTACCACAAACTATAATAATGTGATCTACTAATAACCATTATGGAAAGTATTAAAGAACCATGCTATTTAGGATTAATTTCCCTAATCAGTTTTCCATACCTTAATGATCAAACACAAGCTTCCCAGACACTCTAGGATACAATCCAAGATCATACCACAACCCTGTCAAGACAACTAATTTTTTGACCCAAGATTTAAGGTTGTTTTTTAATACCAACATAAGCATTTGTAAGAGAATGAGTAGGGTACAAAACCAAGGCCTATGTAGAAACATAAAACATAGCTCTAGTGGATAAGTGAGGTTGCAAAAGCATTAAGATTGAGACATTGTAGCCAATAACAAAATCTTGTAATCTAAAGATTGTAGCCAATAACAAGCACACTATGTATCTCAGTGAAATTTGTAAATGAAATCTATGGTAAGAAGAATTTCATTCACTTGAGGTGTGATAGGAAAAAATAGGTTGATCAGTGACAAGATAATAAATCTCAAACCTTGCATAGTAAAGTGGAGATTTTAATAGTGAGTTTCCTCACCCCCTTGCTGACCTTAAGGGTTTTTCAAATGCTATTTGTAGTGTTAGACAAGGAAAATGAAATCAAGGAATGACTATCCAAATGAAGTAATAGTGGTAATCATAGGTTCAATGTTTCTTCTTAGCCATTGTATAATGGAGGCAGTGCATTGCATGTTTGAGCAATGTTTTGAGACTCATCAAATATGGGACAATAGTGAATAATACTTTGTGGACTGTGAAGTAGTGACAATAAGGTTGAAGGATCTTAAGACCCACAATGCCATGAAATAATGAGTCCCCTATAGTAAGTAAGTAGGTAGTCTATAGGGAATATTTTTATTTTATAGAAGGATTCTCATGAAAGGAATATTCAAGTGACAATGAGTGAGTTGTTTGAGATTGCATCCGAGAGTGCAATATCCTATCTTAAAGGTAGTTAGAAAAGTAGTAAATGTGCAAGAAAATCAAATTGTACATAGCAAACAATTCACAATGTTATCTTGCATAATTCCTTGAGTTTGAAGAAAAAAATCTCATTGTATCTTGATGAAAGTAGTGAACTTAATGGTCAATCACTAGAAACCATGATTTTAAAACATGCTATTGTGCTTATGGAGGTAGCATTTTAAGCAAGGCAGTAAGTGGTTGTTTGGAACAATGGTAGGTATGCAGGACTTGCTTTATATGCATACTATGCAGTCTAGCTTAATAATGTTCTTAGAAGATATTGAAGGTGGATTATGGAACTCAATGGTTACCATGATAAGGATTTAAGAAAAAAATGAGATCTATTTAAAAGCCACTGTCATGAAGATATTAAAGATGTCACATGAAAAACCCTAACAATTGGAGTAATGAATACAACGACAAAGAGGATAGTGTGTTGGGTTAGATTTAGGAGATCTCCACATTATCTAATCATAGCAAAATACACCATTTATTTATTTTTTAAAATTTAAATAAATCATTCTAAACCCTATATAGGATACATTAATACTTCAAATTCATCTGAAGGAATTTGAGCATTCTAAACCCTATATAGGATACATTGATATTTCAGAAGCATTTGATTTATTTTTCTAAATTATAAGAAATAATTCATATTGATACTTCAAAAGAATCTAAAGGAATTTGAGATTATGAAAATATATTCCAATTAAATACCTGGATTACAAATAGTAGCGTGAACAATGCAACCCTTGTTGAGCAGAGCAAGAATAAGATAACTAACAATGAATCCTATGCCTCTTGTCACACACATCTTCTTACCATTCTCTGTCATTCTTTACTAAAACTTGGTAGGCTACGCCTGAAAATAAGGTTTCGATGAATGTTTTAGAGTATGCTTATTAAAATAAAAACTCCATTTTGGCTGGCTATGCCTAAAAATAAGATTTTGAAAAAAGTTTTAGAGTATGTTTTTTAAATTTTTAGAGTATTTTGGTGGGATATATTCTTGATTCCTTAAATTATTTATTCAAATGGATTGTGACTAAATAAATGACTAACTATTTAGTAATTTTTATTTGTGTGACTAAATAATTTTTATTCAACAACCAAATTAGTCATTTTACTCATTTATAGCTGAGTTGCAAACAATTAGTAGAATTTAGTCATTTTTAACTGTTGTGACTAAATTTTTTAGTCACCTAGTCATTTATTTGCTAAATTCTACTAGTGCATTATTAGTGACAATATCTAGTTTTAAAATATTTAATTTTTTGAGTCTTGAAAATATTTATATATATATTAATAATTTTTTAAATAAATTTGACCAACCTAGAAATCATTGTCTTCATGATAAAAAAAATCATGTTACAATTATTTTAGGTGAAATTATGTTGGTTGTACATGATGGGTTTTAGAAAATACCTTCACTTAAGTAAAAATATAATTAATTTTTTTTTACTAATGTGGTATATGAAAAATGGGGTTTAAATGCTATCATATGGCTTAGGATATAGAGCATACCCACTTTCCCATTACTTCATTAAAGGGTAAACCTATAGATCTCAATACAAAGGAGAAAGTCATGTTGCAATAGGGATGTCCTAAGGGTTGATTGTAAACTAATGAGGGGTTCACCACCAAGTAAAGTTCAAAAGAAAAATACAATGTAAGATGTAATGCTAAACCCTAATTCAATGCAAACTTTAACTAAATGACCTAGAAATGAAAATAAAATAGAACAAAAATTGCAAGATGAAATGTGTGCACCTAAGAATCTGAAGATGAATTGAATGAGCTCTGAAACACTACAAAATCTGAATTTTTGACCTACTAGGACTCATTTTCCAATTTGGGAAAATTAGTCCCAGATCAGGGTTTCTACACAAGAACAGGTTTCAAGGAAAAAGGTATTTGAATTTACAAACAATTTTCAAAAATTCCTATAGTGGGACTCATTCTCCACTTCTAGGGGATTAGTCCCATTTTTTCGTGAAGTTTCCCAGGAGCAGGATCTTGAAATAAAACTTTGCAAGCCTCTAAAGATGGATCAAATAAGCACTTTCCCACTGATTTCATGTGAATTGGATGGATATTTTTCTCTAGATATGATTTTATGTGAGTCTTGACAACTTTTCATGGCAACTTTGATGATATTTTCAACTTTTTCATTTTGGTACTTTTGAAGCCTTAAAATCCACTTTTCTTCAATCTATAAATTTGCAATCACACATGTAAAGAGGAGAATTTTTTTTTATTGTTAGTGAATATGGGTTTTCCTTGGTCAAGCCCCTTTTAGGTAATTAAACCAAATGATGAAATAATGAAAGATGAACATGAAACATGATCAATGATACCTTGAATGATGTCCTATAATACAAATTAGAAATCTAGCATGAAATGGCCCATAAAGGATATAGATTTAGATCTTGAAAAAAGTGTAGAACAATGCTTGACCTTGTATCTTAAATGCAACATCACAACACTAGCTTAATAACATGCTTGATGCTTGATAATCTTGACATGGTGATGGATCTTGAATTGCTGCAATAATTGATGAAGAATTATTCCCTTGAATGCTCTTGTAAAAAATTGAATTCTCTTATGAACTCAAGCTTACTATAGTAATTCTCTCACAAAATTCTTATGTGAAAATGAGTGAAAGAATCTTGTATTTATTGTAGTGTAGAAAAATGGATCCTTTGACATTTTCACACTCGTTTGGGTCCTCCTTGTGGATTTTGGCTTAATGTTGCCTTGATTTAGTGTTGTAATTTGGATAACACATTCGCATTAGGTCTTGGGCCCTTGTGAACTAATGAATTTTAATGGTGCCTTGTTAAAGGGTTGTGAAGTGCTGTAACACACTTTAACACTTTTCTATGGTTTTTTCAATTAACTAAGCATAATAAACATAATTTTAATCAAAATCAACCTTAATCTTTCCTTATTTGGAGTGTTGTAAAGTGTTGTAACACACTTTCACATTTCTGTAGACTTGTCATTAATAATTGGGCTCTTTAATTGGGCCTATTTTGCATCCACAAGCCTCATTTATTGCATATTTTCAAGGATAATCCTGACACCAACCATTAACCAATCACAATGTAGGTGTTTCTGGCTTCTATTGCCCAACTTTAGGGATTTGGAACTCATTTGCCACCTTGGGCGAATGGGTTTATATATTCGTAAAATTGCACCCCTTGTAATTTCACATACATTCTTGCATATGCTTTAGTTTCCACTCCCTTTGTATCTTATGTAGGCTCATTTTAGCCCATGCATTAGGATTTTTCCCTTCTCAGGATGCTCCAACACCCCCTTTCAGCATCTAACCTTATGCATCTGCTTTGCATCAAACCTTATGATTTTCCCATTCATGTCATCTTGTAGCATGACATGTTCAGAAAATAGTGAGGTGCATGAATGTCTGCATGACATGCTAGCGTCCAACAATATTTCAATGTTCAAACGATCATTTTTGTGCATGTTTTCCACTTGTCAACAAGTTTTGTTGGTGGTAATGGCTAGGGATGCCCTAAAACGGCTCAAGAAGCTTATTTTTTCTTCTCTTCTCTCTTTTAATGATATCTTTTCAATTCCATTGTTTCCTCTAAGTTATTCTAGCTTCTCTTCTGCTTTCTAGCTTCATTCTTGCTTCTTTCCAAGCTCTCTTTGCAACATTCTAAAATTCTTACAACACTCTTTTTAGCCCTTGGCTCTCGCATGTGATACCTCCCTTCCCTTGTTGTTGTGAGAATCTTGGGATTTCAAACATTCTCTATCTATTGCATCTACATATCATGATATGGGTTCTCCTCCTCGAGCGAGGATTTATTTTATCACCTCTTTTGTGATACAGGTTCTTCTCCTTAAGCAGGGATTGCTTTTATCACTCATACTTAGTGGTGTACGTTCTAATCCTGTAGCAGGTTTTTCTTTCACCACATGCTTTGTCCATTTCAATTCTTTCTATTTGGCTATTTATGGAGGTGGGAACACCAAAATAGGGGTTTGATTGAGGCAAATCCCTATACAACCCCAACACTTTCTCCAGATATTACACATGAGTGTATTGAAGAGATTTCCTTGTTGGAGGCTTCATTACTTGGCTAGTTGTAAGCAATTTCTTTCTCCTTTTTAACTCTATCATTTATACTTAACTTTATTTCAGCTTTATCATATTTTGTTACTCTATTGCATTATGTAAGTTCTTAGCAATTAGAGTAGAAGTAGCCACTTTGTCATTTTCTACGATAAACTTTCTTTTTGGTCCGTACGGGATGCCTGTGCACCGCAGGGATGCTAGCATACCACACTGTCGTTCGCATTTTGCATTGCCATCCTTTGGCTGAGAGCTTCTCAGTTTGTCCAAGAAATATTTGTAACTTGCTCTTTCCAATTCTATAACTCTCACTGTTGTTCCTTGAGGTAGTTTAGGGAATTTTTCCCTATGAGGCTCTCTAAATGAAGAGAACTCATGAATAGTGAATCTGCCTTCTCTATAGGGTCCCACCTGGATCTTTTGATCTCGAAACGGGTTTTAAACCTTTCTTAACACTTTTAAAAATATTTCCAAAAATTAGGCCTAGGTGGACTCATTCGCAACCTTGGGTGCATGAGTCCCATGTGGCCCAAATTCAAATTTAATTCAAATTTCTAATGAGATTTTATTCTCCTAGATTTGATTCCAGATTTTAGTGTTGTAATTTCAAGAATTCTTGTATAATTGAGTATAAATACAAGGTTCTTTCACTCATATTCTCACCTAGCAAGTTTACAAGTCATCTAGAATTCTCAAGAGCATTCAAAGGCATTCAAGGAAAAATTATCAAGAATTTTAGAGAATTCTTCAAGTGCCAATCATCATGTCAAAGATTGCATTCTTCATGTTTGTTATTGTGCTAATAATTGTGATGTAGAGTTCATGATTCCAGCAAGAATTTCAAGCAATATCAACACCATTCAAGCAAGAGTCAAGAACCACATCAATTGTAGCCATTTCAAGCATATTTGCAACACCCTATTTCTAGGGTTTGGTAAGTTGCAACATTGATATTTGTTCATTCATCATTCTCCATTCATATTTGTTTCCATTTCAAAGTTTAATTACCAACAAGGGGTTTGACCAAGGAAAACCCCTACCCACTAAGCTCACAATATGTTTCCCTATTCTTGTGTGTGATTTGCAAAGCTAGGTTGTAGATTTTTCAAGGTGAAAAGTTGTCAAAGTTTTCATCAAATCTTGGAGAAGCTTGTTGAATGTCTACAAGTGTAAATTTATAGTTTCAAATTTGTAAACCAGTCAAAAAGAGTAGAGTAGACCGAGAGTAACATAATTAGGTCCTAAACTTCTAAAATAACATAAGTGGATGGATTTACCACATGTAGTGAGTGAGTCCCACTATACATGCCTGGCAAATATTTTCACAGATCTAGATACCCTTTTGGCTGAAACTTGTATCTTCAGATTTTCCCAGAAGTGGAGTTGTTTCACCCAACTTGGTGAATGATTCCCAGTTAGCATTAACAATAGATTTTCTAGAATTCCAGACCCCCATTCTTCCTTCTTCAATTTCTTAGGTGCACACTTTCTATCTCATAACTTTTTGTTGCACTTTGTTTATATTTCTAGGTCCTTCAAGGTTTGGCATTTCACATTGTATTGCATTATCTTTTCCAAGTCCAAACTTGGTGGTGAACCTCTCATTAGATCTCATTTATCCCCTAGGACAATCCCTTTGCAATATTTCAATCTCCTTTGAATTGAAATCTCAAGGGTTTATTCTTGAGTGAAGAGTGTGAAAATTGTCTCTCCTTTTAAGTCCTAAACCCTAAAGGTGAAAGAGAGACCCAATTTTCAACTATTAATTTATACCTAATTATGCAAGAATTCCTAAAATTACAACACTATAATCTGAAATTAGATCTAGGAGGATAAAATCTCGCCAAAAATTTAAATTAATTTTGATTTTGGGCCATATGGGACTCATTTTCCCAAGGTGGTGAATGAGTCCCACTAGGCACAAAATTTTCGGACCATTTTCAAAAATACTTAGAAAGGTGTGAAACTAGATTTAGGACCCAAAAACCTAGGTGGGACTCATTCGCCCAAGGTGGAAAATGAGTCTCAGATCACTAAATCTAGTCCATTCAACCTAAAAACACCTGAATTATGATTGGGTATTGATTTGTGTCGAGATCATCCTCAAAAAGATGCATTAAATGAGGCTTTTGGGTGCAATATAGGGATAATTAAAGCATAAAGAAGCCTAATTTTTAATGAGAACCCTTGAAAAGTGTGAAAATGTGTTACAATACTTCACAACACTTTAAATAAGGAATGATTAAGGTTAAAGATAGATTTATTAGGTTTAGTTAATTAATAAAACCTTATAAAAGTTTTGAAAGTGTGTTACAACACTTCACAACACTTTAGAAAGGTATCATTTATCTTTATTAGTTCACAAGGTCCAAGACCCAATGTGAATGTGTTAAACACATTACAACACTAAATCAATGCACCATTAAGCTCAATCCACAAGGAGGGCCCAAACAAGCAAGGAAAAATAAAAGGGATACTTTTTCCATTTAGCCCTAGCTTTAGTGAGAGGATGAACTTGCTTCAAACTCACACTAAAGTAGACATTCAAGAGGAGTCCAATTATACCAATGTGTATGGTCTAGGATAACAAAGACCGAGGAGGCGGTCAAGCCCCCAAGATCTTAAGTCAAATTGACATAAGCACAAAAGGACACACACAAGATATATGATATGCATCATCAAGATATAGAAACATGCAATGCCAATAACAAAAAGAAACAAAAACAACCAAATAATAAAAATGAGGTCGATTAAGCTTCAGACGTTTATCCAATAGGATGTGAATCAAATCTAAGCCGTTTTCTCTAAAAAAAGCATACTCACTATGAGGCAATGAAACTTCAGGCTATTTGTTGGGTGAGAAGTTCAAGAAGGTGAGAAACATACTCTAATGGCCAGTATGCACTCATACACACAAACACACGAGTGGCTAAGGGAAATTCATGCCCTCGTCCAGCTTCTCATCAAAACATACCAAAGTTATACCTCCTGATAGCTTTGATAAGACATAACACAATAATGATCTTCGAGCTTCATGAGATAATAAAAACTTTGTATGCTTGGAGATCATGAGAAAATAATGAACTTCAAGCTTCATGAGGCAATCAAAGCTTCATATTCTTGGAGATCATGAACAAAAAGGATTGCTCCACAAACATGCAAGGTGGCTATGTAACCAATAGTGTAAGGTATGTTCAAAGGGATTTTTCTTAGTTCATGCAAGTTCTCTTCTTAGGGAACATTGTGCCTTATGTCTCCAAGAGAGGACAAGTCAAAGAAATATCACACTCTCAATGGAAATCAAACCCAATGACACCACCAAGAAAAGTATGCATTGCAAGAGGAAAGAAAATTGCACCATGAAACATGAGTTTCGATGTATGCCCCCACTTTAAAGAAATTTCTAACACCATTATTGTGAGAAATTTCTTTATAGTAGAAAGGTTATTCAGAAATCCCTATACCAAGTCATATGTTTCCAATAAGCTATGTCATGAATAAGTATGTCACATACGATCCAACTTAAGGCATGTCATCCAAATCCCAAGATTTCTCTTATATGTACATGAAAGGTGGTCAATAAGCAAAAAGAGATAATGACAAGTGACATACGACGACAAGGCTAACTAACCCCTTGCACCTACTTAGTTCAAGACAAGGATGATTCAAATATGATGAAAATAAGTTTCAATTAAAGGAACTAGGTGCTTCAATGCAAGGAAGAGAACCACAACCCCTAAGATGTTGAATTTTATTACCTAAAGCCTTACATTCATTAATAGCATGACCATGAACTCTATGATATGCACAAAATGAAATCTTCCAATAAAATGTCTTTCGATTTCTTGGAGGGAGAGATATCAAACGGTCTTGGAGGAGTATCGATAAGATACTCTCTTGATCAAAAGTAGAGGATGTTTCATTATTTTTTGATAATTATATCTCTTTCTTAGCACAAGGTTTCATATCTACACAAGACTTTTTAGATTGCGATATTTATTTCTCTCCTTGAAAGGAGGATGTAAATTCTAACGAATTCAAATCATTAGTGTTTTTCAAGATGGAATTGACATTAAGCAAGGATTTCTTTGTTTCTTTCATTTCTTTCAAAGGATTATAATCAAGGACACTAGTGTCTATAAATTCAAGATGAACTACTATTAAAGTTGGCTTAGAGGAATATTTTGTAAGAGTGTTGATATTGAGTGAAGGCTTGTTTTATGGTTTGATTTCTATAAAAGTAAAATAACCAAGACCATGGGTTTTTTCTTGTGTGTTAGGATCTATAGGGACACTGATACCTTGTTCTTCAGAACCACATAATTTTCCAATATATCCTAGTTGTTTCATAAGTTCATAACCTTTTTCCATAAATATTCTTCATCTCTTTAGGATTCAAAGGTTTTTGATAGTTAGTTTCATCAAAGTTTGTTGTGTATGTTGTCTTTTCTTGTAAATTGGTTAAGGTGGATGCTTTTTAAGGGTCTTCCAAATTTTGTGTTGGCATTACTGCTTTTTATTTTTCCTTTCTAGTCTTTTGTTTATGATATTGTATTCTCCCATGAATTTTGGTTTGAAGTCTAAGGAATCCCAATAATCTTCCAATAAATTCATGAATTTCTCAATATGTTTTTCTTTGTCTTTTTGTTGCATAGGTTCCACTTGTGTAGTTGGTGTTAATATTTTCAAAGGATTTTCCTTATGTTTCTCTATGTTCAAACAACTATTTGGGTCAAGGTCAACTTCGAGTGTGTATACTTTGTTGTTGTAAATATACTTCATTTTATGATGAAGAGTATAAGGCACTCCATTCGTTGCATGAATCCGCGGTCTACCTAAAAGGAGGTTATATAAAATATCATGAGGTATAACATGGATTGGTGTTTCTAATGTGGCCTTCCTAGAAGTAATAGACAAAGTGATCACACCAAGTGGTTGTTTTCCTACATTGTAAAATCCCTTAATAGATAAAGAAATAGGTTGAATTTTTTATTTATCCACACCAAGTCTATCCAAAAGGTTTACACTACACACATTAAGATCAAAGCCATTTTCAAAAAGGGTTTACTTTATCCTTGTTTTGTTGTATTTATCTATTATTATAAAGCATTATTATTTTTTTGCACTTCCAAAAGGGGGAGTTCACTTTGGTGGAAAACAATTTCAGCATTTATTCCTTGAATCGGGGTTGCTATGTCATTCAATTGCACATTAGAAGGGATGGGAAATTTTTGTAAGGAATTTTGAATTATGTTATGATAGTGAGGGGAGGCTTGAATAAGGTCCCACAATGATATCTTAGCAGGAGTATTCTTAAGTTGTTCAACAAGATTGTACTCCTTTTTATTATGTGAAGGAAAATGGGGGGCACTAGGAAAGATAATATTAGGAAATGGAAGGGATGTTGAAGGTTTTTATCTTGGTTGTGGATTATTTCTTGTGTTATATGTATGAGAAATGATATTATTCTTAGGTGGGTAAATGATAAGTTCAAGTTTGTTTTGAGTTTGTGGTTTGTGTGAAGGTGGATAAAGAATTAGAGGATTATTAGGATGCCCCATAGGGTATGTAGGAGGTCCAATAGTCAAGGGTGATCTAATGGAAACTTGCACATTCATAACCTCAGTGGTCTTGGTTTGATGTATTCTCAATAAAGGGAAATCTATAATCACCTTTTCACCATTATATAAGGAAGGAAAAATCTTGTCATTTTCTTCCATATGATATCTTCCCTAAGAGGAGAGTTTTTAGGAGAACCACAAACCAAATTTTATTGGCATTCAAGGATTGGTTCTTCCACACTGACTTCATCACAAGTAGGGGAATGATTGATAGTTGTATTTTCTTGCTTGTCAATGATGGTGTTTCCTTGTTCACTAATGTTTTCTCTAGGGAAGAGAGGAAATCAAGATTCCCATGACTCATCAAATTTTCTAACATCAAAGTATCTTCTTTACAACAAATGTGATTATCATGATCAATTATGATTTCATTCCTTTGTTCCCTAATGTATTCCAAAATAGGATAGGTAGGGGAATGATCATAAAGAGGGTTGTTATAGACCTTAAAGGTTTGATCATTCCATACCAACATATCCTCCTCACATTCAATTTCATCCTATAAAACATTGTCACAAGAGGGAAAAGTGTTGGGATGTGAATGTAGACTAGTTGAAGTGTTATGTAGGTAAGTTTCAATGGTCTCTTGTTTTCTTATGTTATCATCATGATTACCTATGGTTGTTTCTTCTTGTTCATCAATGTATTGTTCACTAAGAGAGGTAAGAGGAGAGAAACATCTAGGACTCTCAAAAAATTCATTTATTGGTTCTTCTCACACCAAAATATATTCTTCAAAAATATGAGAGATATTAGGACATGAACAAATATGATCATTAGGATTGTCCAAGGTTGTATTCTCTTTCACTAAAACACTCTCATAGGGAGGGAATATGAAATTTTTCTTAGCATGCCTGGAAAGGTAAGGTACTAACATTTTTTGAACAAAAATGAAAAGAACTTCTAACCATATCATGCAATGCTTTAATAATGTATATCCAAAGATGAACAATACTTGTATCCAATGTATGAAAAAATTTAAGAATGTAAACAATGTATATCCAAAAATAAAAAGAACTTTTATCAAACTTATGCAAATTTTTATGAATGTAAGCATTATATATGAAAAAGTGAAAGGTAATTTTATCCATATGATGAAAAGTTCTAGAAATGCAAAACTTTTCAGATCTAATGATGCTTGTAATTGAAATGATCTCAAAAATGACTACCCTAAATTGATTTTTTGACCTAGATGCATAAAGCAGATGTTACAAAAACTTTCTAGACTTATAGTATATGTTAACGAAAGGCTTAGGAAGAACAAAAATGAGGTTTTTAATTCTGTTAAAGGAAGATTAAAATCTAGACTAGGATTGATTCACCCAAGGTGGTGAATGAGTCCTAGTGGGGATTTTTTTCAAAATTTTCAAGAAAAATTAATTGATTTTTATGCTTTTTATATTGTATGATATGTAACCTAAGTGAAAATGTAGATTTTGTATGATTTTCAATTATTTAAGATGAAAAAATGAAAGCTATATAAAATTTCACTAATGCAAGATTTAGAAACCCTAAAATGCCAATTGACTAATGCAAACCCTAATGCAAGCAAGATCTAGGATGATAATGCACTCCAAATCAGAATTATAATGTCCTATATGTAGGTTCACCAAAATGGGGTATATGAAAAATGAGGTTTAAATGTTATCATATGGCTTAGGATATAAAGCACAACCACTTTCCCATTACTTCAATAAAGGGTAACCCTATAGATCTCAATGCCAAGGAGAAAGAGATCTTGCAATAGGGATGTCCTAAGGGTTGATTGTAATCGAATGAGGATTTCACCACCAAGTAAGAACTTGGAAAGAAAAATACAATGCAAGATTTAATGCTAAACCTTAATTCAATGCAAACTATAACTAAATGACCTAGAAATGCAAATAAAATAGAATAAAAACTGCAAGATGAAATGTGTGCACCTGGGAATCTAAAGATGACTTGAATGAGCTCTAAAACATTGAAAATTTTGAATTTTTGACCTAATGGGACCCATTCACCAATTTGGGCTAATTCGTCCCAGATCAAGGTTTCTACACATGAATAGGTTTTGGGGAAAAGGGTATCTGAATTTGTAAAAAAATCTAAAAAAATTCATATAGTGGGACTCATTCACCACTTTTGGGTGATCAATCTCATTTTGTCATGAAGTGTCCCAGGAGCAGAATCTTGAACTGAAACTTTGCAAGCATCTGAAGATGGATGAAAATAAGCACTTTGTAATACCCCTCCATTTTGCTTCTTATTCGGTTTGCTTTATGCTATGTTTGGTTGTAGATTACTTTGATACTGGATATATTTTGTTATGATGTTTTGATCACTACTATTGAGCGACAACTATTATTGTGGGATGTAGTTATCTGATTATTGTTTCACATGTATTATGGATTAATGATATTGTAGAGTTAACTTGAGATGTTATTATGAGATTACTGGATTATGATGGAAGTGTCAGTTTCAATGAGTGTATTGATGAAGAGGATGGTTTCGCATCACTCACTTGCGAGCACCCTACGAATCCGTAATTTCTTCTTCACGGTGTGTATTATATGCTGGATATATTGTATGATGTTGTTTACTTATTTTTAGGATTGCAGGTATATGACATCGACTCCACCTGGTTTCCCAAGTTTGAGCGTGTCGATCCAATGGTTAAGTTGAACGAGAGATAGTAGCTAGGTAACATGTGTCAAGTTTACACCCTAGCCTTAGTGTGTCGTCAGTCATGTGTGTCAAGTCATTGTCTGTCTTGTTTTAATGTTATTTAATTCTAAAGGATTATTGATTTGGAAATAGATATTTAGAATAATTGCATTTAAATCATGTTGATGGTTATTTAATTTAAATAATGCAATGTGGATAAAAATTTATATTTAAATTAATTAATTATATTTAATTTATTTAATTAATTAAATTTAATCCAAGGGGGTTGAATTTAGTAATTAAATAATTAAATTAATTAATTAAACGTGATGCAAGAGAATGAAAGGAAATAAAAGAATTGAAATTAATTTTGGAATTTAATTTCAACGTGTGGGAATTAAATTAGAAATTGTAATTAAATGTTTATTTGGGAAATTAGTTGCAACTTTGGAAATTAATTTATTAATTGAAATTGCATTTTAAATTGAAAATGGGTTTTTGAAAAGTGAAATTGAAATTGAAATTTGAAATTGAAATTGAAATTTGAAATTGAAATTGAAATTGAAATATCTAATTTGCATGTAATGTGAATTAGGGTTGTAAATATTGAAATTAAAATTAAAATTAAAATTGAAATTGAAATATCTAATTTGTATGTAATGTGAATCAGGGTTGTTTTAGGTATTTTGTTTTATAAGGAATAAATGTTTTAATTTTAGGGCAGAAAAGTCTTTAGGAAAATTCATTTTTACAGCAAAGAAGAAATTTTGGAAAATTGCACAAGAAGGGTTTGAAGAAATTTTTGATTGTAGAATTGATTGAAGGAAAGATTGTTTGCATTTGTTGGGTTTTGGATTGGATTCTTTGGAGGATTGAAGAAAATTCAAGAAATCTTTGGAGGAGGCTTGCATCAGAAATTCATCTCTTCTTGTAGCTTCTTGTACCATGTTTTCCTCTTTGTGTTTTATTGTTCTTGATTGTTTTATTTAAATAGTAGTGATTAAATATTTGTTTGTTAAATTTGTTTTAGAAAATAAATTTGATATTAGAAGAAAAGAATTAAATAAATTTACAGCCTTTGCTTGTGAAAATTCTTGAGTGAAAATTGTGAAAATCTCAGTTGAATTTAAATTATTTGGGGAAATCCATTATATTGTTATTGGAAATCAAACATAGAGATTGAACAATGCATTTAGAATGCTTTTCGAAAATGAAATATTCTGTTTATTATTAAAAATCGGATTTTAAAATCTGGAGGATAGTTATATTTTTTCATGGTAAAATGGTCTGGTTGTGTCACCTATAACTCCACTTACACAAACTGGGTTGTTAGGAAATTTAAAGGGTTTTTGCATTTTGAAATTTTCTTATCCTTGTCAAAAAATTATAAATACCTAGATTGTAGTTTTTGAGTTATGCTTGAAACATGAGACTGTTGTTAAGTTATTTTCCCATGGTTGCTTTGAATATAAAATAATAATAAATTGATATTTATAAATATTAATATTTTATGTATTGTTATTATAATATTAAAATATTATTTAATTATATTTTATATTATAATTTATAATATTAAAGTATTATATTTATTTATATTATTTTAAATAAAATTTGTATATTAGATTAGTGGAATTAAAATTATAGACATATGGAGAAATTATTGTTTATTTTAAAATGACATGTTAAAGTTTAATTGAAGGAGTTAAATATTTGATTTAAAGAATGCATAATTTAAAATTTAATTGTGGAATTTAAATTTATGTGTAAAAGGTCCAATTATTAATTTGATTTAATTGGAAAAATATATTTATATTTTAAAAAATTGATGATAAGGGATATTTTATTTTGAATTAAACAATTTGATATTCTATAAAAAATAGAAAATATATTAATGATTAAATATATTTAAATATATTAATTTATATTTAGTATATACATATTAAAAGTATATATCCATTTGAGAGAATAAATAATATTTTATCTTATTTTATTCTGTTGTTTGCAAATTGGGTATTATTAGTGTTCTAAAATAAATGATTAGTATGTGTAGAAAATGTATAGAGAAAAATATTTTTTAATAGAAGTAATTACTTGATTTAAAAGTAAATATTTATTTTGTTAATATGATTGAAGAAAATATATTGAGATGTATATATATATATCCATGAGTATTTTCAATCAGTATTTACCTTGTTTTATTTAAGTGCGTGTAATTTAGATTTGCATGAAGAATTTAAAAGATAAGTTTTGAATGTATGGTCAAAATTGATAAGGAAAAAAATATTTAAATATATTGAAGAATTATAGAAATATTTATATTTAAATGTTTGTTTGAATTAATGAGATTTAATTAGAAACAATATGAATGCGTGGTCAAATAGATAAGCCAAAAGATATTTTTATACATTGATGAAATTGCATGTTTTTAAATGGATAGTTGAAGAGACATAGACTCCGAATAGAAAATTGAAAAGATTGTTTGCAATAGTGTTAGGTTGCATTAGAAGTAAATTTAGGAACTAACTATATTGAAAAAGGCAAATAGTTATTATGTTTTAATTAGTTCCATAGAGTAATCTAATAATTGTGAATGGAATATTAAAAAATATATGTAATTAAATTTATTAATATATATATTTGGTGTCTATATAATATGGAGCATATATATATATATTAAGTATAAAATTCATTATCGTATTTTATTTTAATGAGATGCATGCAATATATTATTGAATAGAGATTTAAAAATAGATTGATTAGTGTATATGAAAAATAGATATAGAAACAATATGTTATTATATTAAAGTGATTGAATGTTTTAAATAGAAAATTGAATGAGACGTAAGATTTGGTTAGAAAATGGAAAGAGTTTACTTGCATGGATTTGTGTCAATTTAAAAGTAAATTAAGAAGTCGTTTTATTGATGAGGCAATCAATTATGTTATTTATTAATTTCTATTTGGATTAATTGAATCATTGTGATTGGATTATGAAAGAGATATGGATTTAGTATATCCAAAATTAGTATCTTCCTCATGATTATCCCAAAGAATTTAATTCTCTGTATTCAGTGAAGGGAAGTAAGTTTAATTGTTTTAGATTTCTAATAATGAAAAGGGAAATAGGGGTTATGATTATTTTAGATGATCTAGTTATCATTTTTTTGACTTTGTCAACACTACCTATTGAATGAGTATGGATTTAGAAAATCCAAATATTAGATTTGATTGATGACTTGAATGCTTTTGTTGCTATGTCATCAAGTTGCATTGTTGGTTTTGGGATTTAGTGTTAGTCCTAAATTATAAGTCTTCTAGAAGAACTTAGAGGATAAGGGTTGTTGAATCTTTATACCATCCAGTTGTTTTCCCTTGGGTAGTGCATGGCGTCTTTTCAATTTTACCTATGAACGGGGATGTTTTGTACCTCCTGTGAAAGGAGTGGACTATGTGTTGTTGCCTCCAAGATGTTTGGAGTGAGTTCTTTTATTTGTTTCCTCCTGTGAAAGGAGTGGACTATGTGTTGTTATTATTGGAATAATGGATGTTGAATCATCCAATGAAGCTGCGCACACTTCAAAAGAGGACCTGCCAAGAAGAAATTCAACCACACAGAAAGTGTTGCAACTAAGGGCATGCAAATAGAGATTATCTGATTGATATTCAGAATATATTGAATTATGGAATTATTTACAAAGAGTACATATGCCTAATTAAATAGGCAAGAGCTTAACCTAGAATGCATAAGATGTTGCCAAGGGTACAAACCACACTTCATGTGACAACATGAAACCCTAACCTAGGGAATGATAACAAGATGGAGATAAATTCTAGAAAAGACAACTCATCTTCTAGAAGGGAATCTTATTTCAACACCATTATTAAATGATAAAAAGTAACCTAGGACTAATATGATTAATTAACCCTAAGTTAACTTATGCTAGTGTAATAATTAATTAATTACACTAACACCCCCCATAAGTGCAACTTAGGGAGGAAATAAAAATGCAATGATTATGCATTATGATGATGGGTCCCGGCTGATGGCCATATTAGGTACCCATGTACATAGGATGAAAATGCAACTAATCTCCCACAAATGGAGAAAAGGGGAAAACCTAGTGGGAAGAAAACCCCTCTCAAAAAAGGAGATAAAAAGTAGAAAGGTGATGATTGGAGGACTCAACATCATCCCCCCAAGGACAACAATCATCACAAGAATACAAAAAAGAAGATTAGGAGACTAGATATCCCCCCCATAAGGGAGATCCTATCTATTAACAATAGTGATCAAAGCATGCCCCTTGCCTAGATTCTCAGTTACCATGTTAGAATGCTCTGATACCATGTTGGAATAATGGATGTTGAATCATCCAATGAAGTTACGCACACTTCAAAAGAGGACCTACCAAGAAGAAATTCAACCAGACAGAAAGTGTTGCAACTAAGGGCATGCAAATAGAGATTATCTGATTGATATTCAAAATATATTGAATTATGGAATTATTTACAAAGAGTACATATGCCTAATTAAATAGGCAAGAGCTAAACCTAGAATGCATAAGATGTTGCCAAGTGTACAAACCACACTTCATGTGACAACATGAAACCCTAACCTAGGGAATGATAACAAGATGGAGATAACTTCTAAAAAAGACAACTCATCTTCTATAAGAGAATCTTATCTCAACACCATTATTAAATGATAAAAAGTAACCTAGGACTAATATGATTAATTAACCCTAAGTTAACTTATGCTAGTGTAATAATTAATTAATTACCCTAACAGTTGCCTCCAAGATGTTTGGAGTGATTTCTTTTATTTGTTTCCTTCTTGTGTTGGAGTGGTTACGATGTCTTGTTGGTATGCACTTGTGTCTCACTTGGTGGATTTTTTGGGTGTGTGTTGTCGAATAGAAGAGTGGCTTTTGATAGGGGCTGGAACCCAAAGTGGTAAACCAGGTAACCTTCAGAAGTGAGTTAATCAAGTGATAATTAAATTAATGTACTTAGATGATTAGGATGCAGTTCACACTAATCAAGATAATTTAATCCTCACTCATAGACACAAGAGCTTGTTTAGACTTGGGATGAGTGAGAAGGCCTGGAATGGCAAGATAAACTATCTTGTCCTTACGAGAGGTAGTTGATTCCGCATGAGTGAGTATGAGTGTCGGGATTTAGTTGAGGCCACCAGGATTACTTGTGCCGAAGCCTATGAAGAATGCCCAGAGGAGATCTCATGACAAACCTTGTGATGACACTCTATCTAGGACAACTATTGTTAATTGTTTTATATGTATGATTCTGTGAACATACTTGATCTACTTTATGTTTGGAAGCAATATGACCTATGTCAATGATGTTGGAGTTATACTTGATTTGTACTTGTATGGTGATTGAGTTGTACTTGTTAGTCCATATATTTGGTTAGCTATAACAGTATGATTCAATATGAGTCTGCCTTTGGTTAGAGGTAGTAGAATCTTTATCCTTGTTACTTTGTTACTATCTCCTAGCATGGGGGGTGGGCCTTTAGGTACCACTTGGTTGGGTGGAACATGCACCAAAACCATTGGGTCCCCATCTATTTTCAGTACTTGGTGGCGAGGCATCCAGATGGACAGCTCGCGGTTCCTGTTGTAATTCTTTGCATTATAATATTTTTAACTTGTATAAGTTATTTTATCCCTCTTATGTTTATGAGGTGGAATTTTGTAATTGTAACCTTGAGTACTATTGCCTCATTTTGGGAATGAGTGATGTAACTATTGGATTAAGATAATGTTTATGAGATTGTATCTTGGTTGATTATCTTATTATGTTATGTGGTTTTCTTATGATGTATGATGGTTATTTCATAAAGTTCATAATGCTATGGTTATATCTAATATATATGTGTGGGTTTAAGTAATCCTAACCTTGTAGCCTTAGAGGTTGTTGTTAATTAGTAAATGAATGTGTATGTTAAATGCATTTTATAAAAAAAAAAAAGTTCGCTTAAGACGTTAATTGCAACTTTCTTTAAGGTTACTTGGTGGGGCATTACACACTTTTCCATTGATTTCACATGAATTGGATCAATATTTTTCCCTGGATCTAAGTGTTTTTGAATCTTGATAATGTAATGCCCCGCCAAATAACCTTAAAGGAAGTTGCAATTAACATCATAAGCGAACCAATTTTTTTTTTATAAAGTGCATTTAACATACACATTCACTTACTAGTTAACAACAACCTCTAAGGCTACAAGGTTAGGATTACTTAAACCCACACATACATATTACATATAACCATAGCATTATGAACCTTATGATATAAACATCATACATCATAAGAATACCACATAACATAATAAGATAATCAACCAAAATACAATCTCATAAACATTATCTTAATCCAATAAATACATCACTCATTCCCAGAATGAGGCAATAGTACAAAAGATTACAATTACAAAATTCCACCTCATACACATAAAAGGGATAAAATAACTTATACAAGTTAAAATATTACAATGCAAGATAATACAACAAGAACCACGAGCTATCCATCTGGATGTCTCGCCACCAAGTACTGAAGATAGATGGGGACCCAATGGTTTTGGTGCATGTTCCACCCAACCAATGTGGTACCCCAAGGCCCACCCCCCATGCTAGGAGATAGTAACAAAGTAACATGGACAAAGATTCTACTACCACTAACCAAAGGCAGACTCAAACTGACTCATACTGTTATAACCAACCAAATGAACTAACAAGTACAACTCATTCACCATACAAGTACGAATCAAGTACAATACAAGTACAAATCAAATACAATAAAAGTATAAATCAAGTGCAATACAAGTACAACTCCAACATCACTAACATAGGTCACATTGCTTCCGGACATAAAATAGATCAAGTATGTTCAGAGAACCATACACATAAAATAATTAACAACAGTTGTCATAGATAGAGTGTCATCGCAAGGTTTGTTATGAGATCTCATCTGGGCATTCTTCATAGGCTCCGGCACAAGTAATCCTGGTGGCCTCAACCGAATCTCGGCACTCATACTCACTCATGCAGAATCAACTACCTCTCACAAGGACAAGATAGTTGATCTTGCCATTCCAGGCCTTCTCACTCATCCCAAGTCTAAACAAGCCCTTGTGTCTATGAGTGAGGATTAAATTATCTTGATTAGTGAGAAGTTAGTCCTAATCTTCTAAGTACATTAATTTAGTTATCACTTATTTAAATCACTCTTGAAGGTTATCCAGTTTACCTCTTTGGGCTCTGGCGCCTAACAGAAGCCACTCTTCTATTCGACAACACACACACAAACAATCCACCAAGGGAACCACAAGTGCATACCAACTAGGCATCATAATCCACTCCAAAACAAGGAGGATACGAATAATAGAACTCACTCCAAACATCTTGGAGGAAACAAACGCATAGTCCACTCCTTACAAGGGGACACAGATCCCATAATCCGCTCTTAAACCAAGAAGGTGCAAACATCCCCGTTCGTGAAAATCGGGTAAAACTGAAAAGATGCCATGCACTACCCAAGGGAAAACAACTGGATGGCATAAAGATTCAACAATTCTTATCCTCTAAGTTCTTCTGGAAGACTTATAATTTAAGACTAACACTAAATCCCAAAACCAACAATGCAACTTGACGACATAGCAACAAAAGCATTCAAGTCATCAATCAAATCTAATATTTGGATTTCCTAAATCCATACTCATTCAATAGGTAGTGTTGACAAGTCAAAGACACATAACTAGATCATCTAAAATAATCATAACCTCTATTTCCCTTTTCATTATTGGAAATCTAAAACAATTAAACTTACTTCCCTTTACTGAATACAGAATTAAATCTTTAAGATAATCATGAGGAAGATACTACTTTTGGATATACTAAATCCATATCTCTTTCATAATCCAATCACAATGATTCAATTAATCTAAATAGAAATTAATAAATAACATAATTGATTGCCTCATCAATAAAACAACTTCTTAATTTACTTTTAAATCGACACAAATCCATGCAAGTAAACTCTTTCCATTTCCTAACCAAATCTTACATCTCATTCAATTTTCTATTTAACACATTCAATCACTTTAATATAATAACATATTGTTTCTCTATCCATTTTCCATATACACTAATCAATCCAATTTTAAATCTCTATTCAATAATATATTGCATTCTTTAAATCAAATATTTAACTTTTTCAATTAAACTTTAACAAGCCATTTTAAAATAACAATAATTTCCCATATGTTTATAATTTTAATTCCACTAATCTAATATACAAATTTTATTTAAAAATAATATAAATAAATATAATACTTTAATATTATAAATTATAATATAAAATATTATTAATATTTTAATATTATAATAACAATACATAAAATATTAATATTTATAAATATCAATTTATTATTATTTTATTTTCAAAACATCCATGGGAAAATAATTTAATAGCAGTCTCATGTTTCAAGCATAACTCAAAAACTACGATCTGGGTATTTGCGATGTTTTGACAAGGATAAGAAAATTCAAAAATGAAAAAACCCTTTAAATTTCCTAACAACCCAGTTTGTAAAAGTGAAGTTATAGGTGATGCAACCAGACCATTTTACCATGAAAATATAACTATATTGCAAATTTTAAAATCCGTTTTTTGATAATAAACAGAAAGTTTCATTTTCTAAAAACATTCTAAATGTATTGTTCAATCTCTATGTTTGATTTCAATAACAATAAAATCAATTTCTCCAAATAATTTAAATTCAACTAAGGTTTTCACAAGCAAAGGCTGTAAATTTATTTAATTCTTTTCTTCTAATATCAAGTTTATTTTTTAAAACAGATTTAACAAACAAATCTTTAATCACTACTATTTAAAAAAAAACAATCAAGAACAATAGAACACAAAGAGGAAAACCTGGTACAAGAAGCTACAGGAAGAGATGAATTTTTGATGCAAGCCTCCTCCAAAGATTTCCTGAATTTTTTTCAATCCTCCAATGAATCCAATCCAAAACCAAATAAATGCAAACAATCTTTCCTTCAATCAATTCTACAATCAAACTTTCTTCAAACCCTTGTGCAAATTTTTCAAAATTTCTTCCCTGCTATAAAAATGTATTTTTTTCTAAATCTCTTTCAGTTGCCCTAAAATTAAAACATGTATTCTTTATAAATCAGAAATACCTAATACAACCCTAATTCACATTACATGCAAATTAGATATTTCAATTTCAATTTCAATTGAAATTTCAAATTTCAATTTCAATTTCACTCACTTTCGAAAACCCACTTTCAATTTAAAATGCAATTTCAAATAATAAATTAATTTCGAAAGTTGCAACCAATTTCCCAAATAAACATTTAATTACAATTTCTAATTTAATTCCCACACGTTGAAATTAAATTCCAAAATTAATTCTAATTCTTTTATTTCCTTTCATTCTCTTGCATCATGTTTAATTAATTAATTTAATTATTTAATAACTAAACTCAACCCCTTTGGATTAAATTTAATTAATTAAATAATTTAAATATAATTGATTAATTTAAATATAAACTTTTATCCACATTGCATTATTTAAATTAAATAACCATCAACATGATTTAAATGCAATTATTCTAAATATCTATTTCCAAAATAAGAATTCTTCAGAATTAAATAACATTAAAGCAAGACAGACAATGACTCGACACACATAACTGACGACACACTAAGACTAGGGTGTAAGCTTGACACATGTTACCTAGCTACTATCTCCCATTCAACTTAACCGTTGGATCGACACGCTCAAACCTGTGAAACCAGGTGGAGTCGATGTCATATACCTATAATCCTGCAACCAAGTAAACAACATCATACAATATATTCAGCATATAATACACACCGTGAAGAAAGAATTATGGATTCATAGGGTGCTCGCAAGCGAGTGATGCGAAACCGTCCTCTTCACCAATACACTCATCGAAACTGACACTTCCATCATAATTCCAATAATCTCATAATAACATCTCATGTTAACTCTACAACATCATTAATCCATAATACATGTGAAACAATAATCAGATAACTACATCCCACAATAATATTGTCGCTCAATAGTAGCAATCAAAACATTATAACAAAATGTATCCAGTATCAAAGTAATTGCAACTAAACATAGCATAAAGCAACTTGAACAAGAATCAAAACGGAGGGGTATTACAGATAACTTTTCATGACAATTTTGATGACATTTACAACTTTTTTAATTTTGGTACTTTTGAAGGATTCAAATCCACTTTTCTCCAATCTATAAACTTGCAATCACATATGTAAAGAGGAGTAAACTTGTTGATTGTTAGTGAATCGGTCAAACCCCTTTTAGGCAGTTAAACCAAATGATGAAATAATGAAACATGAACATGAAACATGCAAAATAGGACATGAAACATGAGAAATTATACCTTGAATGATGTCTTGTAATACAAATCAACAATCTAGCATGACATGACCATGAAGGATATAATTTAGATCTTGAGATAAGTGTATAAAAATGCTTGACCCTAGATCTTGAATTCAACATCACAAAACTAGCTCAATAACATGCTTGATGTTTGATAATATTAACATGATGATGGATCTTGAATTTCTGTAATAATTGATGAAGAATTCTACCCTTGAATGCCCTTGAATTCTCTTGTAAACATTTGAATGCTCTTGTGAACTCAAACTGGCTATAGTAATGCTCTCACAAAATTCTTAGGTGAAAATGAGTGAAAGAACCTTGTATTTATACTTAATGAACTACAAGAATTCCTAAAATTATGACACTACAATCCGACATTAGATCTCTGAGAATAAAATCTTGCCAAAAATTTAAATTAATTTTGATTATGGACCACACGTGACTCATTCATTGAAGGTGGTGAATGATTCCCATTAGGCATAATTTTATGGGACCATTTTTAAAAATGCTTAGAAAGGCATGAAACCAGGTTTGAGATCCAAAAACCTAGGTGAGATTAATTCACCCAAGGTGGGAAATGAGTCCCAAATCACTAAATTTGGGCCATTCAACCTAAAAACACCTGAATTATGATTGGGTATTGATTTGTGTCAGGATCATCCTTATAGATATGCATTAAATGAGGCTTGTGGATGCAAAATAGGGCCAATTAAAGCATAAAGAAGCCCAATTGTTAATGAAAACCATATAAAAGTGTTAAAATATTTTACAACACTTCATAGCACTTTAAATAAGGAATGATTAAGGTTAAAAATAGATTTATTAGGTTCAGTTAATTAATAAAACCTTAGAAAAGTGTGAAAGTGTGTCAAAACACTTTAGAAAGGTACCATTTATCTTCATTAGTTCACAAGGGCCCAAGACCTAATGTGAATGTGTTAAACACATTACAACACTAAATCAAGGCACCATTAATCTTAGTCCACAAGGAGGGACAAACAAACAGGGAAAAATAAGAGGGATTCTTTTTACATTACAACAACTAAAAAATTACATTTTTTTATACCAAAATTCACCATCATATGAATCTTTCCACAAAAGTATTTTTAAAAATACTTTCATTTGCTACTTTTTTTTGGTCATATATGTACATGTTTTGGCCTTTAATATACCTTTTTAAAAGGCCACTTTTATACATCCTATACAAAACCAATTTTTATTATCTAGATATTTAAAAACTAGAAGTAAAATTTCACTTTTCATGTTTTTACACTATATTAATATTCCATCCCTAGGTGCTTTAAATTGTTATCCCAACTATGAAAAACTTTAGTTTTAAGGAAAATGCTTCCTCTTTTTGACCAAAAAGTGAATCTAACTTCTTTCACTTATCCATCTCTCACATTCACATCTCATTAACATGAACAAACACATGGACTAATCTTACATCAACAAGAACCTCAATATTTGTGATCTCTTATTATTTTACTAGGCTTATGTGAGGGTGATGTTCAAATAACTAATAATTCATCCATTTAATCTTCCTACACTTTTACACATAGCATAAGGCACATTGCTAATAATAATATCTCTAGCCGCACCATTTATTCTAAACCATACAACCTTTCCCATCAATTGAGCACCATCATGAGAAAACTACAAAATTTTAAGAATATATCAATAGTTTATAAGAATCTTAAAAGAAAAATCACATAAATGAGATACTACACAATTCGTTGACATTTGACATGTCTTCTCCTTCAATCAAATTTTGTGTGCCTAGTTTTTAAATGTATCATGGTAGAGGTGATCCATCAATTCATATACATACACCTTCAAAAGTACATAATTAGATTACTTTTATGAGAATTACTTATTAGGATATTTCTAATCTTGAGTGATTATGTACAAACTTATTTAAATTTGTTATTTGTCTCACTCTTCCATTTTTTTTAATTTTGGAGATTTATTCAACACTTTCATTAATCATTTCCAACATAATATTGAGCCTAAGCTAACAATTGAAAACTAAACATAATGTAAATATGGATATGATATAATTAATTAGTATGTGATTTGATTTTAAACTAAAAGCAAATAAAAGTTTCAAAGTACTAGATAATGAGCTTCAATGTTTATTTATTAATGACTTTCTTTAAATAATATTTAGGAAAAACCATTTTACATATTACTTATCATTCATTTTCTAAGTTGCATGTTAGATTATGTAATGTGCACTTATTTTATTAGAAATTAACATTTTACATTATGGTGTCTCTAGCACTCCTCGTTCCCATGAGTTAGAAATATTTTTTAATGCATATTAATTTAAATTTACTTATGTATACACATGTGTGTGTATATATGGAGTAAGTGCAAGAAGTTGGGTCCACTATTTGACCAAAAAGTGAAGGGATTTTCTTGAAAATTAAAGTCCAAAAATATGAAATGTAGGATTTTGAGTCTAGTTTTCAAATATGTAATTTATTGTAATACTCAAATGATACAAATTAATTCTATATAGGACGTATAAAAATTACCTTTTAAACTCAATTTTTTAGGGCCATAACATGCACATGTACACCAAGCATAATTTGACGTAAATAAAAGTATTTTTCTAATTCCTTATGGAAAAATATGTGTATTCTAGTGAATTTTGATGAAGATATATATATATATATATATTCAATTATTTTTGGCCCTAATTGTTACTTTTGAAAACCCCTCATGTACGATAATCCTAATTTGAGCTAAAATAATAATAAAATGATTTTTTAATTATGTAAATAATGATGTCTAGATTGATGACATATAATTTTAAAAGTCTTTAAAAAATTTAAAATTAAAAAAAAAATACTAATACCTAATATTTCAAGCTTATGGACTGGTTTCTAGATAAATAAATTAATAAATATATAAAAAAGTCCAATAATAAAAATAACACATAATTGAAAATTAGACATCATCATCTATAATGGGTTTTACTTTCATAAAAGAAAAATTGAAAAAAATATTAACCAATTTGCTAAACTTAGATTTCATCTTTTTGTTTTCATGACATTGTACTTCCAAGTCCAAGTAGGATGGGCTCCAAGACTAAATGAAAAAATTGTAGGTTTCAAATTTTAAATTTTATGAAACATGCATTCATTCTAAAAAAAAATGGGTGTATGATGTAATAGAAATAAATACCTATTTTATAGTAGGTGTCGATTCCTGCCAATGTTTTTTCAAGCCCAACACTTCCACAAGTGGACCCATTATCTTGCACTTACCCTATACATATTATGTATATATATTTTATACACCTAAAAATGGTCTGGAGCATCCGATTAATTAAATACAAATTATTTGATTAATTAGCCTAATTTCCTCTACTATTGAATAAATAGAAATATTTATTTATATAGTTCACATTCACATTCACATTTAAATTCATCTTAAATAAATAAATAAAATTAAATGCTTTGTTTGATTTAATTATCAAATCCCTATTTTATTCTATAACGTCAATCTTAAATTATTTAACTAGAGATCAAACACTTTATTTATTAATTTCCATATTCTTCTATTTAATTTACTAAACAACTTCTATAGTTCGTTTTATTAAATTATTTATTCCTCTTTTGCTAATTTAAATAAATCAAAAATATTTAAATAAAGGCATAAAGAATATTCCATCTATATTTCCTCAAAAATGAATTAGATATCCTATGTTTAATTTATCTCTAAAATATGTCACAATTAATGCTTTGAAACTTCATGGGAAGTTTTGGAGACAAATTGGAGACAAATTCCAAAATATTCTCTCAATCCTCCTTCATCAATCCTTCCTCTTCTCTTGCCTGGTGTTTTCATGGGTAGAGACAATCACCAAAATTCTCTCAATCTCCATCTTTCGCCATTCAATCCTCCAGATTGAATCCAAGCCTCTCAATTCCATCCTTGTGCATTTCTACAACCAAGAAATCTATAAATATAGCCTCATTAAACCAAGAAAAGGATCCAAATAATCTAACTTATGCACTCTTACTCTGTAGGAATCCAAGTATCAAAGCATCAAAGCATCAAGCATTCAGCATTCAAGTATCCAAGTTTCATATCATGGCTGCTTCTTGTAGTTTCTTTATCATCTAGTATTATCACATTAAGCTCCATATCATTGCATCAGCATCCATCTCGTTCTTCAGATAGTCATTTTAACAATCATAGTGCACTCACGATCTGAGAGCCATAGTGATTTAATAAATCTTTGGAGATAGAGAAAAATATGACGCTTTTAGTAGATTATTGCTATGAATTGATTTAATTTGTTTGATCTTTGATATAATGTCATATTAAGAAGTTTTATGTGCTTTACACCTCATTCACCACTTACAAATTTGATACCCACTGTGGGGCATTAAACCCAATTTTTATCAATTTTTCTAAAAAGTGTCACACAGATTTCAACGTGTTCTATTTTAGCGCTTTCATCAAAAACTATAGCGCTTCTGTGGCAAACTACAACACTTCCATGTTCTATTTTGGCACTTTCATGCTACTATAGTGCATCCATTAAAAATTTCAGCGCTTTGAGATTTAGCGCTTCCATGACCTGTTTCTGTGCATCAGTGATTTAGCACTTCTATGGCAAACTTCGGCGCTTCGGTGTCCTATTTTGGAAATTTCGAGTTATAGTACATCATGTAAAAGTTATAGCGCTTTGGTAGAATGTTACAGTGCTTTTGTTAAATGTAACTGGATCTGACGCGATCGCAGCCATATTTTAATTTTTTTATAGTTGGACTAAAATTTATCAATCCTAGGATAGTCACTTCTGGTTACTAAAAATTATCAATCTTAGGGTAGTCACTTCTTGGTTTCTAAAATGTATCAATCCTAGGATAGCCACTTTTTGTTTTCTTAAACGAAAATTTATCAATCCTAGGATAGTCATCACATTTTTACAGTATAAGCTAAAAAGAACAACATGATTTCTATGAAGCAACACCTTCACATAGATTAGAAAATTTATTTTTGGGCTTAAAATAGAACAACTTATATGTTGTGCTTGTGGTGATTAGGCTTATGCTCTCCCCTTAACTGGGTGACCAAAGTGTCAAATTCACTTTTTACTTCATGCTATTTATGCTTTGTTAAATCCTTTAGAAGGCCTGCCATAGTGGGAAAAAGTACTCACCCTATGGGAACGACCTAAGTGGGAACGCCTAAAGCCAAGGATTCCAACCCACTATAATAAAAATGCAAGTTCTTGATGAAAGTCCAAATTGACAGTAGTGAGCAAGATAACCATCCCCAAAATCTTTGTTCTAAAGATTGGGAGATCTCCGGAGGGAGTTTATCTATTTTTTCACACCGCACAGAATCCCTATCTATAAACCATAGAGTAGTATCTCACCGAGTTAGTATCCATACATTGTCATACTCATAGTGTTAGGGGAGGGAAGAATCTTCCCCCAAGACACTCACCATATAATTGCCAAGGACCGTTTTCTTAGAGGACAAGAAATCCAACTCCGAGTAAGAGCCTAGAAATGACAAAAACACGGGCACCCTCTAGGGGGTGACACGGCTATGTGCATCAATGCAATTCAAGATGTGGGTTGTGAGTATAATGATGACCTAATTGTCCTTAAGTGTGAGTGCATTTGATTTGTGTCAAATTTTCAAAGCAACCCATCAAAATCAATAAGAACCATTCGTGGTTCTTGAACATACATGATCTATTCAGTTTAAAACAAATTACTCACAATTGCTTGTTGTGTTTTCACAATAATCATTAAAATCATATTAAAGATCATCCTGAACAGAAAAAATTCAAGTTAGATCAGAAAAGCTCCATGCTTCGAAAGTGGAAGTCCACCACATTTGTCAAGAGGAAAATCAAAATCACAAAACCCAGGAACCTTTAAGTTATCGAAATAAATTAAAAAGAGGGCATTTTCTATATCAAAATTGAAAAATCTTATTACAACATAGAACATTCATCCATAGATATCACAATTTTTCTAGGGGCCACACTTTCAATTACGCAGTAGAACCACTATATTCACGGGCCTTATTTCAAAGGAGAGCTCTCACATAGTATCACAACCGTAGTCAATCCATAAGTCAGTCTTATTTTCTGAAACCCATGATATAGTATGCCACAAGGCCAGATCAAGTCTTACAATAGAGAGTCTTAAAAATCATGTTTTTAGCACTCTGGAAAAAACCTATTTCAGTGCTTTGGGTCACTATTTTAGCGCTTCTATGAAATAGCACTTTTGGGCACTGTTTTAGCACTTACAGTCTTTATTTTAGCGCTTCTGTCAAGATAGCACTTCCATCACTTTCTACAATGCTTTTGAGCACTGTTTTAGCACTTCTGTCAAGATAGCGCTTCCATCAGTTTCTGCAGTGCTTTTGAGCACTGTTTCAGCGCTTTTGTCAAGATAGCACTTCCATCGCTTTCTGTAGTGCTTTCGGGCACTGTTTCAGCGCTTTTGTTAAGATAGCACTTTCATAAATTTTTGCAATGCTTTCGAGCACTGTTTTAGCACTTTTGTCAAGATAGTGCTTTTTTCGCCTGTTTCAGCACTTCGAGGCTCTGTTCTAGCACTTCTGTGAAATAGCGCCTCTGTACTCTATTTTAGCGATTTCAAAAAAAGGAGTTCAAAAATCTTACCAGTCAGTCTGTCTGTCATTTATCCACATTTTTTACTAGAACACAAGTTTCTTTTTATCAGAATCACTTTCTAGATACCAAAATCAGAAAGGTTTATACAAATTTCCAATCTTATCAACTGAAACAAGATCTTGCAAATCAGAAGTGTCAAATCAAAATACACAATCAATTACTACACGAAAGTTTCATCATCAAGATACTATCATCCTTTATCACAAAACCAAGTATAGTAATCAAATTTTTAACATAGTCTCATCAATAAGATTAGTCATGTTATTCGACTTTATTAAAAATTCAATTGACATTTTTCCAGTATAGAAGATCAACATTTCAAAAGAAAGTGTGAAAATTTGTATGCCAATCTTCACTAGGTCCCAAAAATAGAGATTCTTAGAGCAAGAACTTGAAACATCCCAAACAATGGCAGAGGAAAATCCTTGGAAAAATCTGAACCACAATGATAAGAATGAAATAACTCCAGAGGATATTTAGATAGCTAAACAAGATCCCAAGTTCCATAAATTTATGGAGAAGATCTTAGAACAAGATATGGAGAAGTATATTTTGATGTTGGCTGAATGAGGTGCCAAAATTCCCAAGGACTTTGACGTAAATCATCTGAAGGAAGCACCTGGGACAAGTGAGACTGAAATACTACAACCTACACAAACAATAGCTCCACTTGCTACTTTGACATCTCAAATGAAAATTTTACAACAACAGATATAGGATATGATGAAAGGGAGTACTAAAAGATATACGATACAGGACATTTGTCCTTATCCTTTCGATGTAATAGTCAGCCTAATACCTTTTCCAAGACACTACAAATTCCCAAAGTACGACAAGTACAATGGAAGAATAGATCCAATAGATCATATCTGGGAGTTCAAAACAATGAGCCTTGAGTTTTCCCAAGAGGAAACTTACTTAATGAGCTTATTCCCAAGAAGTTTGGGAGGTACATGTATGGAGTGGTTCTCAAAGCTACAACTAGGGATCAGGACTTTTGAGGAACTTTTCAACAATTTCATCTCCCAATACTCATTTAACATCCAACATGATGTTACAATAAAGTATCTTTACAACCTTAGACAAAACAAAGGGGAAACATTCTTGTCTTTTTTACAAAGATGGTGACGACTATTCACTAGATATCCTAGATCCATTCTTGAGGAAGAAAAGATGGAGTTGTTCATTGACAACTTGACGGAGGAAATGAGTTATAGAATAGAATTACAATGTCCTCCCACATTCGAAAAATTAATATAAAATGGTCTTAAAATTGAGGAAGCACTAGTCAAAAGAGGATTTATCAAGCATTTCAACAATAAAATGAATAACACAAGTAACTCCTCCAATCAATACTCAAGAAATGACAAGCCAAAATTTTGGCAAAAGAATCGAAACACAACTACTAATGAAACAACGAATAATTCCCAAAATTTCAAACCGGTTTTTAACTTGACAGCATCTACATCGAAGAATCAAAATAGTGATCAAACTATCAAGTTGAATATCATGCAAAGCAACGAGATCGTAAAAACACAGTCATATCAGAAACCCTCAAATCGGCGTAGTTTCACACCTTTAGGCCAAACAATAAAATCAACAATGAAAGAATTAGTCACCAGTGGCCTCATCATTGCATAGGAAGCCCGCTTGTGGGATCCAAAGGTCAAACCACCATGGGGGAATGATGCAGATTAATACAACTTCCATAATAACAAAGGTCACAAAACCAACAATTGTATGGAGTTGAATCACATAATACAAGACTTGATCGACAACAATAAAGCATATGTGGAAACACCCCAAAACAATAATGATCATTCAGCCTTCAAGGACCCTTTGCCAAACTATGACAAAGGAGCATCATCATCTTCAAACAACAAAGGTAAGAACATTAACCATGTCTATGACAAAAAAATCATTTGTTTATCTGAAGTAGCAAGTGATCATACAGTTGGTCATGACATTGACAAACCCAACATTGACAACACTACCCCTTTGGATTTCCTCCCAAGCATACAAAACTCTGAAAATCAAATCAACGTCTTAAAAATCAGAGACCGTCAAGAACATCAACCAACAAATGTAATGACTAGGGGGAAATCCAAGGTGATGTTAAAGGGAGTTGGATCTACACATGCGGTTCCACCTCCATCTCATTATAACATTGTCGAACAACAACAAAACATTCCTGCACAAATATTGATTCTAGAACTCCTTAAATTATCACGATCACATAAGGAAGTTCTAGAAGAAGTACTAGTAGCCACTACAGTACCAACCAATCTAAATTTTTTCTAGTTCCAAGCTATGATGGGACATTTGACTACCCCATATTGTCTATCATTCTCTGAACATGATGATGTCTCACTAAATCATCCCCATAATACTGCACTCCATATAAAATTCCTAATCCACAATCATTGTGTCAAGAGAGTCCTAATAGACGTGGGAGTTGGTCTGGACATTTCCACTCTCAAGTTAATCCATGCGCTAGGGTACTATGATGACGCTATCGATGCCCAAAGAAAAATGACTATCAAAGCATTTGATGAGGAGGAAAGATCATCCAAAGGATTAATTGTGTTACCCATACAAGTGGGGCCTATTATGAAACACATAGTGTGTCAGGTTTTGGAAAAGGAGTTAACATACAACATACTCTTAGGGCGACCATGGATCCATGAAATACAAGATATATCGTCAACATATCATCAATTTTTCAAATTCCCAATACATGGACAGGAGGTGCCTATATTTGCTGATTATAGTCATCCCGAACATTGTGACACAATTAGAATCTCCCAAGATACTTTGGTGCCTCACAATAGGGAAGCATCTAGTTCAAAATTATCTAGCAAAGAAAAAAATCCAAGTCTCACCACCAAGTGGGTAGAAAAGAAGAATAAAGGAAAAGAAAAAAGTCCTGTTGAAACTCAATCAACAGATAATCTAGATCCACAAACTTCTTCATCAAAAAAATTTCAAGAGCAAGTTCAACTGACAGACAAGGGCATGGGAACATATTCTATGGATATATCGCTTAACTTATCACAGTTAATGCCATCTCCTAAGACCTCTAGTCAACCATCTATGATAAAGCCTCAAACATCATTACCAGTCACAGTTCTTGCAGAAAGGTTTGTAAAAACTGGTACCATAGAGGATGAGTCGGACAATAAAGTGATCCTGAATTGGCTATACAAAGATGAGGAACCCTCAACATCCAATATCAATCTCAAAAATGTCAATATTAACATTGATAAATACGGAAAAGGAAAAGATATTTTAGAGAAAATGGGTTATGAAGGACAAGGACCTATGGGATTAAGAAAGTGTGGAATCATAGAGCCTATTCAGCCCCTAACTCTCCACTCAAAAGAGAAAATAGGACTCAGATACTCTAGTGAAGAAAAATAGGAACTGACAAAGAAAACTATGGAAAGAATCCTTCAACTTAGAAACAGCTCTGAGATAGATTCAAATGAATACGAGTGGGATTCATGTTCTGATGTATCTTTCACTGATATTCATATTGATGTCATCAAACAATATACAAATACAAGTGAGGAGTTCTGAGTCAAGACAATTCATAGTAGGATCACAAAATATCGATGACTCGAGTAGGAATGAACAAACCTCGAGTGAACTGGAAAATCTTGAAGAAGGTACCATCATCGACCTCGATATTCCAATAAACAACTATGATGAAATGGCTGTCCAAACCCTTATGTCAATCAGCTGAAATGAATCCCATAACCTCATGCCATTAATCCATCTTGAATTAATTGACTGGGAACCTATTGAACCTCTAACCATGCCAAGATTTGCAAACGATGATGCCATCGTAAATTTCCTATGTAATACCAAGCCTAGTACAATTTTCATCTGTAATACTCATAACAACATGACTAGATAGGAGGGTGTCAAATCTTCTAGTTGAAAAATTGAAAACAGGGAAAATAGATCTAATGGTGAAAACCATTCTATGGCAGCATTAGATCTAGAAAAAGAAAAAATAAAGAACACATGTAACAGTGAAAACCTTTCTGAGGCACTGAAAGATGGAAGATTTGACACCCTTCTGGAACATTATCATGAGCGATCATCAGTTCTGGTAGAACCAACACAGTCTGTGAACATCGGCACTGAGGAAAAGGAAAAAATCCTACATCCGGTGGAATCCATGATAGATCAAGAAAGATCGGATTTCATCAAATTCTTTAAAGAAAAAATCATCAACTTTGCTTGGTCATATTATGATATGCCAGGCTTAGATCCAAATCTTCTCATGCATCATTTGTCTTTGCCCACAGGAATCAAGCCTGTCAAGCAAAAATTGAGAAAAATGCATCCCCATATCGCATTGATGGTAAAGACAGAGCTAAAGAAATTGTTGGATGTTGGATTCATACGGTCTATAGACTATGCCGAATGGATATCAAACCTTGTAACTATTTCAAAGCCGGACAATAGCATCAGGATATGTATGGATTTCAGGGACCTAAATAAAGCATGCCCGAAGGATGATTTTCCGCTACCAAATATCGACATCATTGTGGACTTGATGGTAGGGCATGCCATGTTGTCAATCATGGACGATTTATCTAGGTACAATCAAATAAAAATAGCTCTAGAAGATCAGGAAAAGATGAATTTTACATGTCCATGGGGAACTTTCTGCTGGAATGTCATGCCATTTGGTTTGAAGAATGTAGGAGCCACCTATCAAAGAGCAATGATGACAATCTTCCATGATATGATGCACACCTTCATGGAGGATTACGTGGATGATATTCTAGAAAAATCTTGTACAAGGGATGGAAATATGCATATCCTAGACAAAATATTCACATGGCTAGAGAAATTCAATGTTAGGTTAAACCACAAGAAGTGTGTCTTCGGGGTCACATCAGCAAAACTATTGGGATACATTGTCTCAGAAAAATGCATTGAAGTAGATCCAGAAAAAGTCAAAGAAATTATGGAGATGCCACCTCCTAAGAATATCAGTCAACTTAGATCACTACAGGGAAGGCTCCAATCGATCAAAAGATTTATCTCCCAGCTGGCAGACAAAAGTCATCCTTTTAATCACCTTTTGCATAAAAATATAGTTTTCAAGTGGGATGAGGGGTGTGAAACAAAGTTCAATTAAATAAAATAGTATCTAATGTCACCACCCATTCCCATGCCACCAACAGAAAGAAGACCTTTGATATTGTACATTGCTACAACATATATCTCTTTAGGGGCACTATTAGCACAAGAGGATTATGAAGGAAAAGAACATGCCATCTACTATATCAGTAGAACTTTTATTGGGTATGAAATAAACTACACTTTCATAGAGAATTCTTGCTTGGCAGTAGTGTTTTCTACTCAACAGCTGAGACATTATATGTTGACCCATACAATCAGGTTAATAGCAAAGATCGACCCATTAAAATATCTACTAGGTAAAGCTGCCTTAACATGTAGACTGGCAAAGTGGGTCATGCTATTAAGTGAATTTGACATTCAATATGTGGAAAGAAAAGCCATCAAGGGTTAGGAAATCAATAAACAATTGGTTGAGGCTCCTTTACCAGATGATTGACCAGTGACAATGGAGTTTCTAGATGCAGAAATTCTTATAGTAATGCCCCAACAATGGGCATTATATTTTGATGGATCATATACACAACGCGGATCAGGAGTAGGGATTTTGTTCATCTCTCCCCAAGGACACACCATTCCAAAATTATATAGACCTATGTTTCAGTGTACAAATAATATGGTAGAATATGAAGCATTAATCATTGGGGTCAAAATAACAATTCAATGGAAGATCACGAACTTATAGGTATATGGGGACTCTCAACTAGTCATTTATCAAGTGAATGCCGAGTATCAAACAAAAGATGAAAATTTGATGCCCTACAAGAAAAAAATAGATGATCTAAAACATTCCTTTGCAAGTATCAAGTTTGATCAAATTCCAAGGGTGGAGAACAAAGTTGCGGACGCTATGGCCACAATTGCTTCATTATTACAATTGCCAGAGAAGCGTGTTTGTTATGAGTTTATTGTAGAACAAGTATCATGTCCTTCCCATAATAATCTAGAATCTACTACCATCTGCCATCTAGAAACCATTCAAACCTCCATCTATGAAAATACCTATGCTTACCTGAAAGATGATATCCTTCCTCTTGATCTTTCCAGGAACCAAAAATGAAACTTCATCTGCCAATCTGCATGACATAATTTAATCTCCGACATACTTTGTCAAGGTCTTGATGGTACCTTACTCCAATGTTTAGAACATGAGGAATTTGAAATGGCCCTATGAGAGGTTCACGAGGGTATTTGTGATACTCATTCAAGTGGGATAACTCTAGCCAAGAAACTCCTCCGTTTAGGATATTCTTAGCCATGCATGGAGAAAGAATCCTATCAGTTTGTTAAGAAATGTCACAAGTGTTAGATTCATAGCAATTTGATCCATGTACCAGCATAATAACTGCATCCCTTCACATCAACATGGCCTTTTTTTCAATAGGGCTTGGATCTGGTAGGAAAAATAAATCCATATTCATCCAATGGACACAAGTTCATTATCACAGCTACAAAATATTTTACAAAATGGATAGAAGCAATGCCTCTTAAAACCATCACTGGGAAGCATATCTCCTTTTTTATTCTGAATTACATAATCTATTGGTATGGTATCCCTCAATCCATTATCACTGATAATGGACAAAATTTCAAAAATCAAGATTTCCAAGAGCTATGTGAGAAGTTTCATATCCAACAACGTTTTTCAACACCATACTATCCTTAATGGAATGGCCAAGCAGAGGCCTCGAACAAAACAATACTCAAAATTCTCAAAAATACTATTAATAATGTTGGATGTGATTGGCATGTTCAACTCAATCCTACATTATGGGTCTACAAAACAAGTATTATAACAACAACAAGAGCTACTCCATATGCCTTGGTATATGGGTCAAAAGCCATATTGCCCATCGAAGTTGAGATTCCATCCCTTCGTGTATCACTCAGAGGGATCATTTCAGATGAAGACTATAGGGTATCTAGACTGCAAGAATTGGAATTGTTAGATGAGCGTCGTCAACATGTTGTTAATCATCTAACGACTTATCAATAGAGGATGTCAAGCAGTTACAACCACAAGGTAAAACTGAGGGTCTTTCAGGTTGGTGACTTGGTACTAAAGGAAAACCCTAGGAATCAGCAGGACAGAGAGAAGAAAGTGAAATTTGAGCCTAACTAGCTTGTTCCTTTTGTCGTCATATTAGTATATGGATCAGGGGCATATCAACTATCAACGTCAGAAGAGGATTTATTTGATGAACCTATCAACAATATCCATCTCAAAAATTTCTATGCTTGAATATCTTAGTGCATGGGTCAAACCTTTGAAAATGGTTTCCTTGATGAAAACCTAGCAAACAGGCATCTTGGCAATGCAAAAAAAAAATTAAAAAAGAGAAAATACAAAAAGAGAAAAATGAGAAAAATACACAAAACAAATAGTGTAATCAAAGAATATGGTGAAAACGTGGAAACAGGCATCGTATGTGATTCTAAGGTCAGCTTTCCCATCTATTCTGAGACATATTGGGATCATTAATCTGGCAGTCAGTACCATTTCATCTCATGTCAGTAGTCTTTCCATCTTTGCATCCATATCAAAATCATTTTCACATAGTCAAGTCTCACTCCAAAGCTTGGGAGCAACATCTGGATATCACTAGGGGCAACAAAAATATCGGTTTCACAAAAGGGAAAAAAATAGTATAACAGAAAATAAAAACAAAGATCAAAATCACAACATCAATCACCATCAGAAGGTCATCAAACATCCGTATCATATAAAAAATCCAAAAAACATGTCACGTAGGCAAGGCTAATCTTTGATCAGCCCCCAAGACCCCTAAGATAGGATAATAGGTTAGGTCTTTGGTCAAAATATCAAAAAATCCAAAAACATCACAAAATCAAGATGAATGATCTAAAATTTGAATAATGATTGAAACACTCTAAGTAAAAAATGGATAAATTGTATTTTTAATTATCATTTCTTTGGAGTAATTCAATGATGTATTTAACTAGAGAAACAAGGAAAAAGAACGATGTTTTTATTATTTGCTATTTGTATGTTAATCATTTAAATGTATGAATTGTCAGGGGATGTGCTATACAAATGTATCACTGATGACATTCAAAATTCACACAATGAAATGATTAATCGTTGCCTATTTTATGCAATGAATGCTTAGGTCATCTCGGTTCAATTATACCTAGATGCTTGTGTTCACTTGCAATATCAAAAATCATGAAAAACGTTCTCAAGTTGTTATTGGTCTAACACATACCATTAACACTTGTACTCACTTTCAACATCCAATAAAAGCTCTATGATGACAAAAAGCACAAAAGTACTATTAAAATGATAATTGTTTTGCATATAGTTGCATGTTAAAATTTGCATTCATCATATTCATTGACTACAGAGTATTTTTTGCATAAAGGGTTCCAATCAATGATTATCTTATCTACAAATAGACTAAGTATAATGGACATAAATCCAAAATCATCAAAAACATGTCGCAATCATCATCTCATCATTTAGTTTCGTCATTTCATCATTCATGCATTTCTCACCACATTAAATTATGCATTAAATTATACCATACATACATCATGATCATTTTACCATAAACATTCATTGCATTATCATCCATCAACATCATATGCATTTGATCACTTTTAAAACCCATACATCATTTATCATCCATACATTTTATCATGTTTAAAATAAATAAAATTTATGTCATTGTTATCATTACATCATCCATTATCATTCATCATAAGATCATTTTTTATCATTATTTCTTTAACATAAAAAGAAATTATCCATCCATCCATACATTTTTATCACATTTAAGCATTCATAAACATCATCATTTAGAGATTCATACATCCATATATCATGTATTCTACACATGCATTTATCATAGAATCATCACATTTGAAATAAAATCATTCATAAAGAACATCACATGGTACATCATCACATAATAAATACATCCATCACATAGAAATCATAAAGCATCATAAAATCACATCAACTGCATCTCATATATATATCATCAGTGTCAAGTACACAATGAAGTTTGAAATAAAGATACATCATAAAAAATGAGCTACAATCGTAATATACATCATGTCTCAAAATAGAGAATCACAATAGCATCTACGATCTGCTACTGCCAGAATGTGTAGGTCCAATAGGACCAGTACCACCACCACCCCCAAAAGAATCGGGATCTCTTGAATCTCTACGTGGAAGTTGTGTCACACCCTCACTCACTGTCTGAGTATATGTCCACTTGAATCTCGATGGGGCATAGTTGACTCTGTGATCAACAAGCACTGCATCATGATATTTTCCCCTATTAAACTTAGCCTCTCGGCCAGCCCACAAAACCTCTCTCATATAGTCTCCCACCGAGGTACCATCAGCCACTCTCTATAGGGTCTCAACTATCTCCTATGCCCTCTCGAAAATCTGATGAGCACTGTCTCGCTTGGTTATCAATGTGGAAACCTGAATCTGTACAGTGGCCAACTATCCCTAAACCTACGCTAGAGCTTGAGCATGGGCCTGAGCTTGAGCCTGCATCTATGTATGCGTCTACATCTGAACGAGCATACCCCAGCCTGTACCAATTATCCTTGCAGTGTCTGGAGACCTACAATCTATCTCTGATGGTCCACAAATGGTACTATCACTGCTCGCCTCTTGTGAGGCCTATTGGATGACGAACCACTACAGGCTAGCCCTACCCCTCTATCTCCTTCACTGCCACCATCACTATCATCATTGTTGCTTTCATCACCACCCCTCTCCATGCTACTCCCTGATGAAGTACCACCCTCACTATCTGCGGAACCCTCTGCCACATCCTCCTCTACAGGTAACGGTGTTGGCTCGTCCATAATAGTAATGCGAGGATTTGGAACCAAAGCCAGGAATGCAACATACTCCTCTGTAACCAATGCCTCGATAATGTCTATGCGCATGTCTCAAGGTGATGGATGCAATGCCCTATATCCCTCTACTAGAACATCATACGATAAATAAGGCCCCCAATTAGGAATATCACTTCGCCACCTAGAATAGTGGGCTACCCTTTGTGGCATACACTGAACGATGCCATACTGTATGTACACTCGATGAAGAAAAAATCTCTCTAATACAAAAGGTGTCTAGCCGATCAGATACATAGAATCACAAAGGTATCCCAACACTGTATCATCCTTGTCCCACTGCTCATAGTCTAAGTATGGATGCCAGGTAATAGTCTTTGTGTCATCAAAAACCTACCTCCAATGCTCCAACTTACCCATACGGGCTTGGGTAAGCCGACCTCTGTATCTGAACACATATGGTCTACCTGCTAGTTTGTATGCCACTAGAAATGGCCAAGCAATAGAAAAATTCTCCCATGCCCACACCTGTAACAGGGTCATCCCTATTGATAAGTTGCATGCCCCTAGGTACACTACTGAGTGAAGATCATCATAAAGATGTGCCAACATGCACATCCCCCATGCATATCTCGTACCATGTACGATCATACTCTCTAAAGTCCTGCCCCAACCCATGAGGAATCCCTTTGACCTACGATCAGGAAAAAGAAAACCTCCAGTAAATCCAGCAAGCACTATTGGTAGTGTCACATATGATTCAACAATCCTCCTCCATCAGACGCTCGGACCCTCAATATCCTAATTCTGAAATAATCTGCGTAGAGCATCTCTACCATCAGTACCATGAGAATCATATACTACAATCTCCCCCATAAAGGGAATGCACATAATCCGCCACACATCCTCGGGTGTGACCGTCATCTCACCGATGGGTAAATGAAAGGTGTTGTGGTCACTATGCCACCTCTCAGTCAAAGCAGTCAAAAGACCTCGATTAATCCTAATCTGGGGCATGTCAAGCAAACTAGTCGGGCCGCATCGACCTATAATTTGAATCTCATCTGGTGTCAAATAAGGTACCAAGTCTATAGTCAAAGGAAACTTCTCTCACATCTGGAGAGTACCCAGCTCCTCCTATCATCATAATGAAAAAATCCACAATCAGTGCGCTATGTCTAGAAATCAAAAGTCATTCTACTATCAAGTCTATTCCAAAAATATAAAAAATTGGTATGAATTTTCTATCAAAATTCATATGAATTTTCTATCAAAATTCATGGGCGACCATCAACAAACCTCACCTATCATGAGGTTCATCAAACATTATCTAATCTCACCTATCATGAGATTTATCAGATAATGAATCATTTCCTCGCTTATCATGAGGATCATCACAAATAAGATTTCTTCTTGCCTATCATGAGAGTAAGTCTTATTTAAATAATCAAACTCCAACATCAAGAATTTGGATTATCAATCATACCGATCCGAAGAATGGACATGATCAGAATTGACAAAATCAAGGTTAAAAGAAATCAAAATCTCCAATTTTGATATGGATGCGCTAAAATCCAGTATCAAAGTGCTAAAATCAACTACCTAAGTGCTAAATCATTGAAAGCGCTACATTATCCTATGGAAGCGCTAGAGAATTTAACGCATGCGCTAAATCTCAAAGTGCTAAACTACATATTGAAAGTGCTACAACACGGCTTGAAAGCGCTAAACTAAGCTAAAACAAGCCTAAGGCAATAAAATGCTTAAAAAACAAAAAGTGCACGAAAAACAAAGAGGATAATGGGTACATATTGGAGGTCCATATGTGGTCAGCCTTCGGTGACATCGAACGTGCTCGAAATGGTTAGTGTGGTAAGGGATTTGCATCCTGCTCTAGCTGGCTGAAATGTCTCTATCACAAGATTTTTCAAACTCAAAAAGTACAAATGACTTTGAAAATGACCTTTTGGACTATATATAACTTTTGAAAAGGTATTTTTGGTGGGTTTTATTATATTTTGATTAATTTTATTTGTGAAATTAATTGAAATTCATATGCGGGCTATATTTCTTCATCATTTTTCAGGAGATAAATTATTTCATCATCAAATTATCATGGAATCATCAAAAAATCATAAATATTTTCAAAAATTCTAAAAAATCATCAAATCATTAATTTATCTCCCAAAGGGGGATATTATCATCAATCATCTAAAAATCAATATCTGGGGCATACAAAATTATTCTTTATCATTGCTCCTAGCAGTAGCAGCAAAATTTTCTTCGAAGCAATGCGTAAACACATCACTTCGAAGAGGGGAAAAATGTATACACCTAAAAATGGTCTGGAGCATCTGAATAATTAAATACAAATTATTTTATTAATTATCCTAATTTCCTCTATGATTTAATAAATATAAATATTTATTTATATAGTTCACATTCACATTCACATTTAAATTCATCTAAATAAATAAAAAAAATTAAATACTTTGTTTGATCTAATTGTCAAATCCCTATTTTATTCTATCACATCAATCTTAAATTATTTAAATAGAGATCAAACACTTTATTTATTAGTTTCCATATTCTTCTGTTTAATTTAATAAACAACTTCTATAGTTCATTTTATTAAATTTTTTATTCCTCTTTTGCTAATTTAAATAAATCAAAAATATTTAAATAAAGGCATAAAGAATATTCCATCTATATTTCCTCAAAAATGAATTAGATATCCTATGTCTAATTTATATCTAAAATATGTCACAATTAATGCTTTGAAACTTCACGAGAAGTTTTGGAGACAAATTGGAGACAAATTCCAAAATATTCTCTCAATCCTCCTCCATCAATCCTTCCTCTTCTCTTGCTTGGTGTTTTCATGGGTAGAGACAATCACCAAAATTCTCTCAATCTCCATCGTTCACCATTCAATCCTCTAGATTGAATCCAAGCCTCTCAATTCCATCCTTGTGCATTTCTACAACTAGTAAATGTATAAATACAGCCTCATTAAACAAAGAAAAGGATCCAGATAATCTACCTTATGCACTCTTACTCTGTAGGAATCTAAGCATCAAAGCATCAAAGCATCAAGCATTCAAAATTCAAGCATCCAAGTTTCATATCATGGCTACTTCCTGTAGTTTCTTTATCATCTAGTATTATCACATTAAGCTCCATATCATTACATTAGCATCGATCTCGTTTTTTAGATAGTCATTTTAACAATCATAGTGCACTCACGATCTGATATCCACGATGATTTAATATATATTTGGAGATAGAGAACAATATGATGCTTTCAGTAGATTATTTCTTTGAATTGATTCAATTTGTTTGATCTTTGATATAATGTCATATTAAGAAATGTTTTGTGCTTTACACCTCATTCACCACTTACATATAGATATATATGTGTGTATATGTATTTATGTATATACATTAATGTATATGTAATATGTAGTAGTTGGGCATGTGCAGGATCATCACGGAAAAAACGGGCCCTTAAGTGGCAATAAAACTCAGAAAAATTACAGTTAGGCAACTTGATGTAAAAATTTGAATATGTTAACTATATTATTTCAAAAATATGTAAGAATAGAATTTGTTGAAAATTGAATTTAGTTTCTAAACTACTAGGTTTATTTTTATTTTTTTTAAATCTATTTGGTGAAAATTTGAAATTTCAAAGCAGTGGTACTTAAATTTTAGGGAAAAAATAAGAAGTAGGTGTCTGTCTGACCACCCTAACCACAATAAAATTATAATATTATTTTAAAATATTTTATATATAAGTAGAAGACTCATGTCCCGATGTGATGCATATTTTTTTGTAATTTGTTTCCAAGTAAATAATTAATTATGATTTTTTTATTACAACTTTAAGAAAATATAAAATACTCGTATGTCTGACCACCTTAACTTGGCCAAAACTTCATGAACTTAATTTTTTTTTTTTTAATCCTATATTATGTGAAGCATAGAATGTGACACATGTTTCAGATTCAAAAAATGTGATGCCCTTTGAAAGCTATAGATTTTTTTCAATCAGCCTATCAATTAGGACTTTAGTTGTAATTCAAATAGAAAATTAATAATAATTATTTATTAAATTCAAAGTAAAGAATAATTTATATTGGTGGAAAGCTAAGAATCTCTTTTAAAACACCTTTTCGTTTCATCAATTTTGGGTAAAAAAAAATTCATCAGCCACATGGGCCATCATATCACTTACATATCGCCACTTTTTTTCCCATCATGATCCTGCATATACCTAGTTGTGTTTGTTATAGGTGCCCATCCTCAAGATATAAAGAATAATTAAAAAAGAAACTAATATTAATTTGAAACAAAGATAAAGAAAAAACTAGCAACTATAAATACCTACTCAACTTGGAGGCTACAAACATCCTCTACCAAACCTATAAACAACAAAAATAGGATCCTTCCATGAGCACTTCAAAACATAGCAACCTACCCAAAATTAAGCTTGTGAACACTGAAATTGTACTCCCTTCTTGTAGATAGTACAATTATTGGTCTAATTTGGACCCATCTTGGGTACCCTGACATTAATTATCCTTTAAATCATTATTTATAGGTCCCTAGGACCCATTATTTCAGATCTCAAGGCCCATTTCACTCAAAAATCCTATAAAATTAGTCAAATCCCCAAAAAATCCAAAAACAACCTCAAAAAGCTAAGGTGGGACCCATTCGCCAAGTGTGGCGAATGAGTCCCATTTGGGATATTTTTCAAATTTAAGTGGGAATTCATTGATTTAATTCAATTTTTTGATGAATGTCGGCCTTTGGGATCTAACTAACAGTAAATTAGGTGTTTATGCCTATAAAAAAAAGTTTCAAAGTCATTTTTATGGATCTCCAAGCATTTTTTAGCAAGCATTTTCAAGAGTCAAGCATTGATAATCTTTCACAAGAGCATTCAAGTTTCAAGAGAAAGTTAAGTTGAAGCTTTGCAGCAACATTAAAGTATTTTTTCAGGTCTTCAAGCTCACTTTCATGCAAGATCTAGCATATTCAAGGGTTGATCATGGTTTTCTATGGTGAATCATGATGGATTCTAGGTTGGGGAGATGCAACTAACCATCAAGCCAAGCCTAAAGACTTGTTTCCTAAGTGATTCCATCCTCCATTATCACTCTACATTTATCCCAAGGAAGGTACATGCATCGTTAGGGTTCATTTGAGGTGATTAGAGATCATAACAAGTGTGTCATTTATCTCTATATTTCCATTCTTGCATCATATTACTACACATTAGAATAGGATTGCCTCATGTTTTATATTTCCTAGTCTTAGACACACTTAAGGCTAGGGTTTTCACATGTATACTTCATTACTTTTATCAAGGTTTAATTACCAAACTAGGGGTTTGACCAAGGAAAACTTCCCATTACCAAATTAAGTTGAATTCTATTTTGCACATCTTTTTCACAAATTCAGATCCGAAAGTCAGGTTGGAAGGAAAGGGTAGGTGTTGAGGTACAAATCAAAGCTTTCAATTCTCAAAAAATTTAAATGGGACTTATTCTCCAAGAGGGGTGAATGAGTCCCACTGTAGTTGTTTTCCATATCAGTTTGTAGATTATGATACCCTTTTCCCCGAAACAACTTCCTGCACAAAAACCTGGATCTGAGATTGATTCACCCAGGTTGGAAAATGAGTCCCAATAGGTCAAAAATTCAAAATTAATACAATTTCAAAAGCTACTTCTATTCACTTCAAGGTTTATTGGTGCACTTCATTCATTCTTTTTCTTTTTTGTTTCATTTTTCTCACATCTCTAAGGAATTTTCTAGGTCATTGCATTAAATTAGGGTTTTTTTTTTAAATTTCATTACATTATCTTTTCCAAGTTTAAACTTGGTGGTGAAACCCTCATTACATATCATTAAACCTCTAGGACAACCCTATTTCAAGATCTTAATCTCCTTTGCATTAAGATCTCTCGAGTTATCCTTGATTGGAGTCTCCTTAAAAAGAGGGTGTGAGTACATAACATCTCACAAACCTCTTACATTTTAAGTGGTTTGATTTTTGTCATCCTAAATTTAGGACATCATTATTTTGGTTTGGGGTGCATTTACATCCTAGATTTAGCTTGCATTAATATTGCATTAAGTTTTGCATTTGTTAATTTGCATTCTAGGGTTTCAGTTTTTGCATGAGTGAAAAACTCATTTATCTTGCATTATTGCATCTAATTTCATTAAAAATCAATTAAATTCTGCATTTACATTTAAGATATGCATCATACAATATAGACAACATAAAAAACAACTAATTTTTTTGAAAATTCTAAAAAAAATTCCATACTGGGACTCATTCTCCACCTTGGGCGAATCAGTCCTAGTACAAAATTTGCATGATTATTTACAAAGTTGTCTTTATAGTTTTTAAGCTTCTATTTGGTCTCATTAATTTTCTGTTTCAGTTCAATTTCTTTCTGTTATACTAAAATCATTATAAATACATCATTTACATTGTGGATAGAATTAGCTTTATGCAATTTTCATTTTCAGTATCTAGATTAGATTACACTAGACAAGCATAGATGTATAGTTACTTCAGGATGTTAAAACTATTTTTTAGATTAACCTTCAATAATTTTAGTCGTGATGAATTTGATATGTTATATGAAGCCCTTGAGGACTTCACCTCGCAAGGTTCATCCACTAAGGCTTGTTCAAGAAAACCTAAACTGTAAAGAGAAGTAAATGTCATCCAACCTCAGCTTGGTAACAAACCCAAGCCTTTTAGTAGTGATGACTTTGACATGCTAGATAAATCCCTTGAGGAATTCCTCTCACAAGGTTCATCCACTAAGGCTTGTTGAGAGAAACCAAAACCGAGAGGAAATAACATGATTCAACCTCAACTCATCCTTTACCCACCTTCGCACAAACCACATTCTAACAACAAACCTGAGCTTATCCTTTATCCGCCTAAGAATAATGTCTTGCAGCAACTATGTCATAATACCATTGCTCATACATATAACACTAGGAATAATCCACAACCTCAAAAATGAACCCTGATAACCTTACCTTTGCCTAATCTTATATTTCCTAGTGCCCCTCATTTACCCTGGCATAGTGGGAAGGAGTATGATCTTGTTGAACAACTTAAGAATACTCTTGCAAAAATATCCCTATGGGACCTAATTCAAAATTCACCTAACTATTACACTATGCTTCAAACCACCTTACAAAAAATAGTGGTCCCTCTTGGTACAAATGCAAACGATGTAGTAGCTCTAATGCAAGGAATGAATATAGTTACTGTAGACATTAGATTTCACCAACATGAGCTCCCTCCTTTGGAGGTTAGAAATCCAAATGAGACCTTTATGATAATAGCTCAATTTAATAGAATAGGAATCAAGAGGACCCTTTTTGACAATGGCTCAAACATCAATGTGTGTAGTGTGAAGATCTTAGATAGGTTGTGTGTAGATAAATCAAACATCAAACCTAACTTTGTATCGATTCGAGGATTTGACAATGTAGGAAAGCAACTGCTCGATGTAATTAATTTACCTATCACACTCACAAAGGATACCTTAAAAACTCCTATTCATGTCATGCCTCATGACCTTTTATAAAATATTCTCTTGGGAAGGTCATGGATCCATGAGATGCATGTGGTTCCTTCAACACTTCATCGTATTATGAAATATATCTATAAGAACAAGGTATACCAGGTTGAAATAGAACCTGAGCCTGAAAGTTTCTTACAAGTTGAAAAAGGAACTAGAAGTCCTCTAAGTGCATTGATTCCAACATCCAACATAGAACCTATAGAGGTTGACAATAAATAAGTGGAAAAAGTGTCAAATTTATTAGATGATGATTATGGTTCCTTGGACTTCACACTCTCATTAATGGGAGAATACATAATCACAAGAAAATAAGATGAAAAAAAAACAACCAATGGTGATGTCAACTTAAAAATTGGAATAAAATTCACAACCATCTACCCCATTCACCCTTGAAGAAGATACAAGCTATAAAAAAAACTTTGATGAGATAGACTATCAAGTATCAACATCCACCAAACCCAAAAGAAATGGAAAAACTTTATCGAAGAGGTTATGAACTTATCAAGCAACTGGGTTATAATGGAAAAGGATGTGGAAAGAAAGAAAAAGGAATTTGTGTCCCTATGGAACCTAACACGAAACAAACAAAAAATGGTTTGGGATATTGTCCTTTTAAGGCAACAAAAGAAAACAAAATACCATCATTAATCATTAAACATTAACACTATCATGTGCAAACCAAAAATCAAACTCACTGTGAAGCATCCCAAATTGCTTGATATGGATTTACCACCATCATGGGAGTACTTTGAAACTAACAAAACCTTGAAGCAAATGTTAGGATTTTATGACTAAAATGATGTTAATTGTGACCTCCCTCTAGGGCTTCTAGGGTTTTAGACCTAAAAGGAGAGAGGTCAATTTTATTCTTGGGTGTTTCACTTCAGAACAAACCCTTGAGATTTCAATGCAAAGGAGATTGAAATCTGGCCAAGGTAATGTTTTAAGGGATTCAATGATGTCAAATGACGAGTTCACCACCAAGTGTAAACTTGGAAAAGAAGATGTTTGAAAATGCAGTGTAGTATGCAACATGACTTAGAAAGATAAGTAAAATGTAACAAGAAGCTATGAGACTGAAAGTGTGCACCTAAAATATTGAAGAAGGCAAAATGGAGATATGGATCATTGAAAAATCTATTGTTTTTGTTAACCTGGACTCATTCGACAAGCTAGGCGAATCAGTCTAGTTTTTGGAAAAATGTGTAGGAACAGGTTTCAGCCAAAGGGGTATCCAAATCGTTCAAGCCTGTACAATGGGACTCATTCGCCAATAGTGGTGAATTAGTCCACTTCTACTTTTCTAGAAATCTTGAAGTGGATTATGTGCCTCTCAGTCTACTCTGCTCTTCTTGATTTATTTTTGGATCCGAATATACAAAATACCACTTGTAGGTCTTCTCCAAGGTTGAATTGAAACTTTGACAACTTTGAAGATTTGATAAATTTTCTCCAAATTTTATTTTTGACAAATATACAACCTAGACCTACAAATCACACACAAGAAGAGGGGAAAATGGTTTTGGGGTTAGAGAATAGGGTTTTTCCTTGGTCAAACCCCTTGTTGGTAATTAAACCTTGAAATGAAAGAAAATGTAAAGGGAGAATGATGAATGAGCAAAATATAATGTTGCAACTCACCAAACCCTAGAAATTAAGTGTTGCAATCATAATTGAAATGGTTGCAATGGATGTGGTTCTTGACTATTGCTTGGATCATGAACTCTACATCACAATTGTGAGCATAACAAAAAACATGGAGAATTTGGTCTTTGACATGATGATTGATGCTTGAATAATTATCTTGAATGCTTGATGATCTACCCTTGAAAGCCTTGAATTCTCTTTCTCAAATACTCTTGTGAGCTCAATTTTCTATAAGGATCACTTGATTTCTTGCTAGGAGAAAATGAGAGAAAGAACCTTGTATTTATACTCAATTATGCAAGAATTATTGAATTTACAACACTACAAGCCAACATCAGATCTAAGAGAATAAAATCCCACTAGAAATTTGATTTAAATTTGAATTTTTGTCACACAAGACTCATTCACCCAAGGTTTTCTCTAAAATACCATATGTAGGTCTTTGGATCTGAATCTACAAAATACCATCTGTAGGTCTTCTCTAAGCTTCTCCAAGGTTGAATGATAGCTTTGAAAACTTTGAAGACTTGTCAAATTTTCTCCAACTTTGCTCCTTGAAAAATCTGCAACCTAGACCTACAAATCACACACAAGAAGAGGGAAAATTGTTGTGGGGTTAGAGAATAGGGGTTTGCCTTGGTCAGACCCCTTGTTGGTAATTAAACCTTGAAATGAAAGAAAATGTAAAGGGAGAAGGATGAATAAATAAAATATAATGTTTCAACTCACCAAACCCTAGCAATTAAGTGATGTAATCATGCTTGAAATGGTTGTAATGGATGTGGTTCTTGACTCTTTCTTGATGTTGATAGATCTTGAATGCAATGCTTGCTTGGATCATGAACTCTACATCACAATTGTGAGCACAATAATAAACATGGAGAATGTGATATTTAACTTGATGATTAATGCTCTTGAATACTTGATAATCTTCCCTTGAAAGCCTTGAATTCTCTTGCTCAAATACTCTTGTGAACTCAATTTTCTATAAGGATCACTTGATTGCTTGCTAGGAGGAAATGAGAGAAAGAACCTTGTATTTATACTCAATTATGCAGGAATTCTCAAAATTACAACACTACAAGCTGACACCAGATCTAGGAGAATAAAATCTTATTGTAAATTTGATTTAAATTTGAATTTTGGTCACACAGGACTAATTCACCCAAGGTGGCGCATGAGTCCCATCACACATAATGTATGGGACCAAAAATAAAAAAGTGTCTAGAAATATGTGAAACCTGCATCGGGGCCAAAAAGACCTAGGTGGGACTCATTCGCCCAAGGTGGAAAATGAGTCCTAGACACTAAATTTGGGCCACACAAGCCAGTAACACCTGAATTATGACTGGTCAATGATTGGTGTCAGGATTATCCTCGAAAAGATGCAATAAATGAGGCTTGCGGATACAAAATAGGTCCAATTAAATCATAAGAAAGCCCAATTATTAATGAAAATATCAAAGGAATTTGAAAGTGTGTGTTACAACACTTTATAACACACTAAATAAGGAAAGGCTAATGAAAATTATGATTTAAATTATGTTTGTTATGCTTAGTTAATTGATAAAACCCTACAAAAGTGTGAAAGTATGCTACAACACCTTTGCAAGGTACCATTAACATGCATTAGTTCACAAGGGCCCAAGACCTAATTTGAATGTGTTATCCACATTATAACATTAAATCAAGGCAACATTAAGCCAAAATCCACAAGGAGGACACAAATGAGTATGAAAAAGTTGGACCCTTTTTTTGACACTACATTTAGCCCCCACTTTAGTGAGAGGAGGAACCTACTTCAAACTCACGCTAAAGTAGACAAACACACATCAAGAGGGGTTCCAATATACCAATGCTAGAAATATGAGATGACAACAATCAAGAGGGGTGATTAAGCCTCTAGGATCAAGATCTCATGACAAACCAACATAAGCACAAAGGAACACACATGGAAATGATATAAATAAGTGAAAAGGCCAATCATACACTACAAAAGATGAAAAAGAGAAAAAGAAATAAAAGAGAATTGGATCAAGATTTGGCTGTTTTTCCATCTTGATGTGGATCAGATCTAGGTTGTTTGTCTGAAAAATTCATTCTCACTCTAAGGCGACGAAACTCCTAGTTGTCTGTCAGGTGAGAAGTCCAAAAATATGAGAAACATAAACTCATGTCTTGTATGTACTCACACACATGAAAGTGGCTATGGGGAAAGTCATTCCTTGGATTGGGATTTCTGCTCAACCATATCAAAGTAATAAATTTAATAAGGTGCCACACAAAATGAATTTTTGAGCTTCATGAGACAAGTAAAAATTTGTATTCTTAGAGCTCATGAACAAATAGGTTGGCTCCATAGGCATGCAAGGTGGCTATAAAAAAAAATGCAAAATGCCAAAAATAGGAAATTTTCAAGGGAGTCTTGCTTAGTTCATTTGAGTTCTTTAACTTTGGGAACATTGTGCCTAATGTCTCCAAGAGAGGACAAATCAAAGAATAAAAAATGTGCAGCTTAGGGGATGCAGTGTCTCACATCAAGCCACTAAGAGGAATGTAATATGCTAAGAGAGACCACTCTCATGAAGTGCATCACACCCAATGCGATCCAAAAAGTGACAAACACATCGTATGAAGCAAGAAGGCTACACTAAGAACCATGAAAAGGAAAAATGAAAAACAATAATGCCAATGTATGCCCCGACTTTAAAGAAATTGTTGAACACCATGCCATGAGAAATTACTTTAAAGTAGCAAATGTAAAGTGCAAAAATGAATAAATGAGAGGCAACTTGGAAATCCGTATGCCAAGTCATATGTTTCCAAATAAAACTATCATGCAAGAGAAAATAAAAAAGAGGGGTTGCCCCCAAAATGAAAACATCAAATGCATAAGGGATCTATGAATTTGGGGTCAGTATGTTCTTTGCTGCAATGTTTTTAAGGAGCTCAAAAATATCATCATCCCCCAAATACACATAGAACTAGAAGACTGACACAAAGAGAGTGAAAACAAAGAGAAAACCTTTGGGTCAACATGAAGGAGACATGAATTTATCAATGCCTTGTGTCATCCACAAAAGGGAAACACAAGAAAAATAATAAAGATGAAAATAAAAAAGGCAAGAGAAAAAGAAATACTTTTGGGTCAACATGAATGATATGTGAATGTCTCAATGCCTTGCATCATCCCCAAAAGGAAAACACAAGAAAAAGATAAAAATTGAAAGAGATGCATGACATAGACAAGAATGTAGGTACAAATAGAGGAATGCAAAAAAGAGAGAGGAACATCAAAAAAAGCGTCATAGGGGATTACATCAGGCAGATTCAATCATACAAAATAAAAATGAAAAAGAAATGATGAGAAAGAATAGTAAGGAAAATGTGAGTAAACCTATGAGAAAGTCATAAACCTCCCAATCTCAATCTGAATAAGCGGAAGGTGAATGACGAACCTAATGGACAATGACAAATGCATCAGTAGGACAAGGCTAACAAATTCTATCCCCCACTGAGTGAGAATAAAAAATGAGTTGAGTTAGGTGATTGGAAGGGTCATGTAATAGTAAGAATAGCATGTTCTGCAACTATTACATGACAAGGGGGAAAGAAGACTAGGAGATCACACAATGGCATTCATTTCCATCAAAGTGAAAGTTATTTAATATTAATTGGAATGCGCGATACTCATCGGTACTGTATCCGAGAACTTGGTGATATGCATAATGTGGGACCTTTGCATCCTTAGGATTGATGACTAATCTATTCATAGGTTGAATGTTATTAATTCTTTGTTCAAAATAAATTACAATTTCCTTTCACTTTCAGGTGGTAGATAAGGAAACTTTAGTTTTTGTAACTTGTAAGGCCTTTTACACTTTCTAGATTCACCAACTTCTCTAGTCGAAGGTTGTGGAGGTGGACTTGAGGATATCCTCTCATTATTATTAATCATTGGCTTTTCTTTAGGAAGAAGAACATTCATATCTGTATGATGATCTAAGATAACCATACCATCACTATGAAGCCTTAGATATTCTTTAGGAACATGTTTGTTACGAGGAGGATCTTGATATCCTATGCCCTTTGTATTTTCCTTAGCTAGTATTTGTTCTAGGAGATGATGAATTTCATGTTCACTTCTTGTATCACACCCTTGTTTTCTCAAGTTGTGAAGCCTTTTCAATATGTTTCTTGAAGATTGATGGGAGTTTTTATGACCTTGTTATCATAAAGGTTGAGTTTTTACTTTCTTAGAGGAACTAGGTTCACCTATTATAGGGAACTTAGGTTCAAATTTTGTTTTGGGATGCAAATAACCAAACATCCCAAGAGGTGGTATGGTAGGAGGTTTTGGTTGGTTCATGGATGGATAAAAGGATGCATTAGGCTCAAGGTTATTAATACAATTGTTTAAGAATCTATTCATGCTATCATCATCTTCTCCAATGATGTCAACATCACGAGGAGGACATGCATTAGGAGTTGAGTGAGCATGAGTGAGTTCAATGTCATTAGGTTAATTTCCAAAGGCAGAACTTGACACGTCCACTAAGGATTTTAATGACATCCAAAGTTTTCCAAAGCACATATCTATGATGTAAATTTCAAATTATAAACTATGAAACAATGTTGTAAATGCAATTTTTATTCTTAAGAAATGCACAAAAATGAATGTAAGCTAAATGTAATGAAATAAAAAAATTGGAAACTAAAACAGAAAGGCAATAACAAAAAGCAAAAACCTAGAATGTGAGTTGTAAATGAAAAATAATGCAATGCAAAATATGCAAAGGGACTAACTCGCCCAAGGTGGCGAATGAGTCCAGGTACTATTTTCTTTGAAAATTTCCAATTTTGGATTGAATTTTATGATTTTTATGTTTTCTGATGCAAATCTAAGATGAAAATGCACAATTTTACTAATTTTCAATGAAATTAAGTGCAATAATGCAAGCTAAATGAGCTTTCCACTAATACAAGAATTGAAATGCTAGAATGCAAATTAAGTAATGCAAAATCTTAATGCAATGTTAATGCAAGCAAGCTAAGTCTAGGATGTAAATTCACTCCAAATAAGAATTAAATGCTCTAAATAAAGGTTCACGAAAATGAAATGAGGAAAATGGTGACCTCTCTCTAGGGTTTTAGGCCTAAAAGGAGAGAGGTCAGTTTTCTTCTTGGGTGTTTCACTAAGCAAGAACAAACCCTTGAGATTTCAATGCAAAGGAGATTGAAATCTAGCCAAGGGAATGTTCTAAGGGATTCAATGATGTCAAATGAGGGGTTAACCACCAAGTGTAAACTTGGGAAAGAAGATGTTTGAAAACACAGTGTAGTATGCAAGATGACTTAGAAAGATAAGTAAAATGTAACAGGAAACTATGAGACTGAAAGTGAGCACCTGGAATATTGAAGAATGTGGAATGGAGATCTAAATCACTACAAAAATCTATTGTTTATGTTGACTAGGACTCATTCAACAAGCTAGGTGAATCAATCCAATTTTTAGGAAAATGTGCAAGAATAGGTTTCAACCAAAAGGTTATCCAAATCTGCAAAAATCTTGTCTAGGCTTGTACATCGGGACTCATTTTCCAATAATGGTGAATTATTCCACTTCTCTTTTCTAGAAATTCTTAAGTTGATTATGTGCCTCTCAATATGCTCTACTCTTCTTGACTAATTTTCGGATCTAAATCTGCAAAATACCATCTGTAGGTCTTCTATAAGCTTCTCCAAGGTTGAATGATAGCTTTGAAAACTTTGAAGACTTGAAAAATTTTCTCCAAATTTTCTCCTTGACAAATCTGCAACCTAGACCTAAAAATCACACACAAGAAGAGGGAAAATGGTTGTGGGGTTAGAGAATAGGGGTTTGCCTTGGTCAGACCCCTTGTTGGTAATTAAACCTTGAAATGAAATAAAATGTAAAGGGAGAATGATGAATGAATAAAATATAATGTTGCAACTCACCAAACCCTAACAATTAAGTGATGTAATCATGCTTGAAATGGTTGCAATGGATGTGGTTCTTGACTCTTTCTTGATGTTGATAGATCTTGAATGAAATGCTTGCTTGGATCATGAACTCTACATCACAATTATGAGCACAATAATACACATGGAGAATGTGATATTTAACATGATGATTAATGCTCTTGAATACTTGATAATCTTCCCTTGAAAGCCTTGAATTCTCTTGCTCAAATACTCTTGTGAACTCAATTTTCTATAAGGATCACTTGATTGCTTGCTAGGAGAAAATGAGAGAAAGAACATTGTATTTATACTCAATTATGTAGGAATTCTCAAAATTACAACACTACAAGCCAACATTAGATCTAAGAGAATAAAATCTCATTGGAAATTTGATTTAAATTTTAATTTTGGTCACACGGGACTCATTCACCCAAGGTGGTGAATGAGTCCCATCACACATAATGTATGGGACCAAAAATCGAAAGTGTCTAGAAATGTGTGAAATCTACATCAGGGCCAAAAATACTTAGGTGGGAATCATTTGCCCAGGGTAGTGAATGAGTCCCAAACACTAAATTTTGGCTACACAAGCTAGGAACACCTAAATTATGATTGGTCAATGGTTGGTGTTGGGATTATTATCAAAAAGATACAGTAAATGAGGCTTGTGGATGCAAAATAAGGCCAATTAAAGCATAAGATAGACCAATTATTAATGACAAGCCTAGAGGAATTTGAAAGTGTGTTACAACACATTACAACACACCAAATAAGTTAAGGTTAATGTAAATTATGATTGAAATTATGTTTTTTATGCTTAGTTAATTGATAAAACCCTAGAAAAGTGTGAAAGTATGTTACAAAACTTTACAACACCTTTGCAAGGTACCATTAAAATACATTAGTTCACAAGGGCCCAAGACCTAATGTGAATGTGTTATCCACATTACAACATTAAAACAAGGCAACATTAAGCCAAAATTCATAAGGAGGACCCAAATGAGTGTGAAAAAGTCAAATGACCCATTTTTTGAAACTACAATGAAAATTCACCTTCTACTCCTCCAAAGAAAAAGGTTATGTGTGCTTTGATCAATACCAAGAAACATGCAAAAGATGAAAGTAATGAGAAAGAAGAATAAAACCATGAATTTCCAAAGCCAAATGCACTCCTTATAGGAGATATAGTCGATATACCAATGGAAATAAATGATAAGGATAAATTCATTAAGATAGGGAAGTGTTGTTTGACTCAAGGGACCATTGAGAGGGGGGGTGAATCAGTGTTCTACAAATATTAACTTTATTAATCTGATATTAAAACCATTTCAATATTCAACCAAAGGAAAGATACAAACACATAAAGAAATCATCCACAACACAATAACACAAGGATTTTTGTGTGGAAACCCTATTAGGGGAAAAACCATACTGGATTTTAATCCATAATTTGAGTACTCAAATAAAAAATTTACAAAATAGAATGCAATTGCATTCAGGCACACTACCTAGAGCTAACTGCTCAAAAGGGGAGGCTCATTGCCTTACAAAATTTCAGATTAAAACAATCTAAAGGATGAAATGAGATAGTAGCATCTATTCATGCCAAGTTATAGTTTCAGTGAAGCTCATAGATTAGATTATGGATCCTTTCTCTAACTCAACACTTTGCTCTACTCTGCTCTACTTTTCTCTGCACTTTTCTTTTCTTCGCATCACACATAGATAAATTCACAATATTACATTGATGAATTTTGTACCACACACTGATATAATTTTCTTTCCACACATTTTATATGCTCACTATGTCAAAATCATAAAACTGATCTCATATATATATATTCACTATCAAGGAATTAAACATTCATATGTCGGCTTCATAAACAATTAAGTGATTTTCAACTGTCAACTAGATCCTTAAATAAATCTTTATGTGCACCACCCATAGTCTTCCTAAACATAGTAGGGACCTAAAAAAACATAATTAAGCACAAAAACATTTAATTGATTACTCCATATACATTTGCAATTACTATATTTGATGAGTCAGCCTTTTAACATAGATAACCAGAAAATTAATGTACCAGATCTCCTAGATCGTATACCAATGAATGCACATCAATATAGTTCTGGAATAAGGTAATAAAAAAATCAACAAAACTTCTGCTGATATCCATAACCCAAAATAATAGTCCAGTCAATTAATTGGATCAACATCTTTTCCTTTAATCAGATGCTATGTTCTTCACTCTATTCTATCAGTGTAAACCAAATCTATACTGTAGATTGGATGTATGAATTAGGTTGCCATCAATGACAACACTTACAATCAATATCCCAACAATCTCCCCCTTTGGCATTGATGGCAACACTTAGTGAAAAATGACTAAGTTTCATAATCATTATAAGTACGATGCCAGAATTTAGTGCTCTCTCTCCCTTACACTTCAAAAATTTCAAAACATAGCTTCCTAAGACATTTTTCACTGCACTCTCTCCCCCTTTGACATCAATGAAAAATCATAGAAACCATATGCCGAGAAGACAAAACATGTGTTCAAAATCTCCAAAACTTCAAAACTGATTCAAAGCTTTTGAAAAAGAGATAGAAAATTATCTTATGATTTTCCTTCATTTCTAGAAGGAACTTCTTCCAAGCATCTATTGTGATCCCAATAATTATAATCATGTTGTTTTTCTTGGATGTCTTGTTGAAAATTTTAGTAAAGTATTCTAGAATTGTAATTGCTTCCTCTAGTTTCTCACCTTTCCTTATTATCTCCATCATCTGTTCCAATCTGCATTCGGTTAGATCCTTCACCTTCCAAAAAGTATCCACAAGTGTGTTCTTGGTGAATTGAAATTTGGTGTGTTCAGACTGTAGCTCCCAAATTATTTTCCTAATTGTACCATCCTAATCTTGTAACATATCAAATATTTTTCCAATCCCATTCAATTCTATTTCAATTTGCTCCAATTTATCTTTGTATTTACCAACAACATGAGGCCAACGGATGCAATAGTTGTAGATGTTATTAGCTTAATTTGTGCATTGTCTCAACTCATTCATTTTCTTCTTCAATTTGGTAAGTGATAGTATAAACTGCTCCTTCAAATGAGAGATAACTTCACCTTATTATTTCTCTTTATCCTCAGAGATCATTGTTTTCTTTACTACATTCAATCATTTCTTTAGGTAGAATCTTCTGCAAACTTTCCAATTTGATCTTGCAGTGCTCAACATGAGCATTTAGTACACTCAGAATCATATCCTGTTCATATGATGGTCTGACAGACCATAACTTAGCAATTTCTTGCATTCTACCTTCTTCATGAATAAGTTGTTGTAGCTTCTCTTTTGTCAGGTCATATTCTTCCTCACAAGTTTGTGACATTTCATTTTCTTCCTTTTTTGGTGCTTGTTCATTTCCCTGTGGATCCTTAGTTTTCTTCATCATATTTTTCATATGGAATATCCACAATTTCCTTTTCTTTTCCCTTTCCTTCAATTATGGGAATCTTGCATTCCAGAGGGCTATCTTCAATAGTTTCTTTTTATCTTTTCTATTTTTCATTCATGCCACCGGAAGAGGAACCGACTTCAATTGTTCTTACCAGAAGGGAAATACCGACTGAGACACACTTTCCAAGCACATTCTTAAATAAATTTTCAAATTCTTGATCACAATCAGCCAAGCTCTTAGAATATGAGTATTTGTTTGCATACCAGATTGTTTGCTTTCCACACCACATTGTTGATCTTTGGCAAAAAATTCAAGAAATACATTACTAAATATATAATCAGAGTATCGAATATGAAATGGTAGCCTATCTCTTTTGTTCATTGCACATTCTCCATTAGGTGATCCTTTATCAATCCACACATGTCAAATTCCTAACCTGCACCAGTCGAGTTTGCTCCTTCTCTGTTTCTAAAAAATACTTTATATGAAATTTTTTGTGCAATGTATTTTGTAATAGGATTCTTGATTGTTGCAATTATCAGTGCTCTCTGATCTCCAATTATTTTGGTTAGGGTTTGAACTTCTTTGTTCCAAACGGATTTATTCCTTGGTATATCTTTGACTTTGAATAATTGAGTCAAATTATCAATTAATTCCTTCAAAATGATGTAGGTTTTGTCTAGAATCAAAGTATCATCATGCAATCTGCTCAAGATTAATTTAATGAATTCCACGTTATCAAAATAAGGAAACTCATTCCAAATATCCAAATTCGTGTGTTTGGCTTCTCTTAATTGATTCAATTCATTGGGTAACAATAAATTTCTCATGGACCTAATCTTTCCACTGTTGTATTCATCCAAAATGATTGACCCTTTGATTTTTTCCATTTTCCTTTCGCATTTAGGTTTAACAACCGCACACCAAATTATATGAAAATTTTCAAAATAATTGAAATACCTAATATATTTTGAGTTTCACTAGCGAATCAACTTCTCTACTTCAAAATTCTTCTATCGAGTGCTCTCCTTCTCTTCTTCGATGAAAAGTGATAAATGATGGTTTCAACTTAAGTTTTATAGCTCACACACTTGTAATAAATGTGTTTTCCTTAATTTTTCTGGATACTCTATTTTCTCAGACAATGAGAGAAAAATTATTTTGCAGACCTATGATTCTTTGAATTTTCTTGTGAAATTTCTCCAAAACCTCTGCATATCATTGATACACCTTTCTGACCATTCTTCAAATTCTAGTACCATCTACAAACTGGGGAGGCAAGATTTTCTTATGAAACTCACCCTAGGCCAATGGCTTGAAATCAATTTCTGGAAGAATTATCGGAAGCAGGTTCTAGTGCAAAACCATTTCCAACATCAGACTCGTCCTTCCTTACCGATTTCTTCTTCATCTGATCTCTTATCTCATCCACAATCATTGTTCCTTCTCCTTTGTCATCTTTATGTATATTTATGCCTCTATATAGTGGACCTCTTCTATCCACTTTTTTGTTTCTATAGAATCTTGCAATGTGACCATGTTTATTGCAATTGAAGCACATGGCATTACCTTGTCTAGACCAATCATTCCATTGATTTCTTCTTGATCTGCATTGATTATCAATATTCCCAAATCTTCCACATGTGTAACATTCAACATTTTTTCTATTCACAGAGTAGTTTGACACATTTTTGCATTTGATTGATTTATGACCAATTTTTTTTCCATTTGGAACACTGACCAAAAAATGATGAATCTCTAGATTTCATATTACTTCTACATTGAGTAGCCATATGGCTGAATTTATTACAAGCAAAACATTATCCATCAAATTTTGGAGCATTAGGTTTTCTTACTGGATACCTTCCACCTTTGTTCATCTAGTTTCCTTGTCTAAAATTCTTTTGTCTGAATCTAGAACTTTCTCCTTTTTCATATCCAAGACCTCTCTTGTAATTTCCACTCTTTTTTCCTTGAGTAAGCTCATCAAGCTTAATTGAATTGATCTTAAAATTTTCCTTGTATTCATTTGTTGTGGTAAGTTCATTCCTGAGAATAAAAATCTGTTTACCAAGTTATTCTTCATTGTTTCTAGATCATTGCAGTTCTCTTTCCAACTGAGTGAATTCTCCATTTACTCTTTTTCATTCATAATATTTATCCTTTAAGGACTAAGCAAGTTTCTCCTCATTCCTCTTCTTTTCTTCAATCTCTTTAGTCGCCTTCATCAACATAGATTCCATTTCATGTTTTAGGGTAGCATTGTCTCTGGCTAGCTTTTCACATTCTTTAGTTATTTCCTTCAAAGTCAAATTTAGGTGAGCATCATCCATTTTTTCTCTCTTTTTTCTTGATCTCGATGATCCTTCCTCTTCTCCCTAGATTTAACAATCTGATCCTTCAATGTCTAAATGAATTTCTCAGCATCCCTAAGATTTTCATTAAATTTCTAGAATTCTTCTTTAGACTGATCAAGGTCATCAAGTTCCACAAATTTTTTTTGTTGAAGACTACAAGATTCCATCACATTCCAAGATCCACCTCAGGTTGCTAAACTTCTTCTGAGGAACCAAATGCTCTGATACCAATTTTTGGACTCAAGGGAACACTGAGAGGGGGGGTGAATCAATGTTCTGTAAATATTAACTTTATTAATCGGATATTAGAACCATTTCAATATTCAACCAAAGGAAAGATAAAAACACATGAAGAAATAATCCAAAATACAATAACAAAAGGATTTTTGTGTGGAAACCTTTTTAGGGGAAAAACCACGGTGGAGGTTAATCCACAATTTGAGTACTGAAATAAAAAATTTACAAAAGAGAATGCACTGGCATTCAAGCACATTGCCTAGAGCTCACTACTCAAAAGGGAAGGCTCACTGCTTTACAAAAGTTTAGATTAAAACCATCTAAAGGATGAAATGATATAGTAGCATCCATTCATGCCAAGTTATAGTTCTGGTGAAGCTCATAGATTAGATTATGGATCCTTTGTCTGACTCTAGACTTTTCTCTTCTCTACTCTGCACTTTTCTACTCTTCGCATCACACATAGATAAATTTTCACTATTACTTTGCTGAATTTTGCACCACACACTAATAGACTTCACATTCCACACATTCACTTTGTTTTCTATATCAAAATGATAAAACTAATCTCATATATATCCACTATCAAGGATTTGAACATTCATATGTTGGCTTCATAAAAAATTAAATTCTTTTCAAATATCGGCTAGATCCTTAAATAAATCTTTATGCGCACCACCCATAGTTGTCCTAAACATAGTAGGGACCCAAAAAAACATAATCGAGCACAAAAGCATTCAATTAATTACTCCTTATACATTCGCAATTACCATATTTGACGAGTCTTCCTTTTAACACAGATAACCAAAAAATTAATGTACCGTATCTCCTAGATCATATACCAATGAATGAACATAAATACAATTCTTGAATAATGTAATAAAAACATCAAAAAACCTTCCTCTGAGACCCATAACCCAAAATAATAGTCCGGTGAAGTAATTGGCTCAACATATTTGCCTTTAACCGGATGCTTTGTTCTTCATTTTGTTCTATCGGTGTAAACCAAAACTATACTGTAGACTGGATGTATGACTTAGGTTGCCATCAATGACAACATTTACAAGCCATATTCCAACAAGTTTCTTGATGATGAAGAACAATAAGATCATACAATTTTACTCCATGAATTTCTAGAAATTTTTGCTTGGAAATATTTAGATATGCCAAGAATTGACCTGAAGATAGTGAAACGCAATATTGTCCTTGCTAAGAATGCAAAACCTATTTGACAAAAGATACTAAAGATGAATCCTAAGATAGCCTTGCTTGTTAAAGGAGAAATTTAAAAACTCCTTGAGGCTCATTTCATAAGACCTATATATTATTCTTCATGGATTTCAAACATTGTCGTAGTGGAAAAACATGACAATCATATTAGGATGTGCACGAATTTTCATGATCTAAATAGAGAATATTTAAAACATGACTTTCCCATTCCTAATATTGACATAATAGTAGACTCGACTCCAAGACATACCTTTTTGTCATTCATGGATGGATTTTTTGGATACAATCAAATTTTCATCAACCCTCAAGATTAGTACAAAACAACATTTACAATTGTTTGGGGAACATTTTGTTGAGTTATGATGCCTTTTGGATTAAAAAATGCGAGAGAAACATATCAAAGAGCAATGAAATTAATATTTCATGATTGCATACATAATATTTTGGAAGACTATGTTGATGACATTCTAGCCAAATATTTAACAAGAAAAGACAATTTGAATGTCCTTCGAAAAATATTTGAGCGCATGCAAAATTACAACATGAGATTGAATCTAAAAAAGTGTCTTTGTTGTAGATAGTGGGAAACTTCTAGGTTTTATCATATCTCACAGAGGCATCATTGTGGACACTAAGAATATTGATGCTATAATCAACATGCCACCTCCTAATAACATCTCTCAATTGCACCCATTACAAGTAAGAATTCAAGCGATCTATCATTTTGTGGCATTTTTAGCTAATCAAATGTTACCATTTACACAACTCCTAAAAAAGGATGTGAAATTTGATTGGAATGAGGATTTTCAACAATTTTTTGGGAGTTTGAAGGAATATATTTCAACTCCACCTATTTTACAACCCACTATACAAAAAAAAACCATTGATCATCTACACAGCCATATCAACCCATGCTCTCGTAGCATTGTTGGCTCAACATGACGAAAGTGGTAAAAAACTTCTTGTTTATTACATCAGTAAAACTTTGCTAAATGTGGAAATACAAGCAATGACAAAATTTGACCCTCTCAAACATAATTTCAATAAAATAGACCTATCAAGACGTCTAGATAAATCGGTTATGTTGTTGACTTATTTTTACCTTAAGTTTATTTCACAAAAATAAATTAAAGTTCAAGCCTTGACCGACCAATTGGCTGATGCCTCTTCTCCTATGGTATTTCCTAGCAAAGACTCTTTCCCCTATGATAGTGTGTTGGAAATAAAAAATAATACATGGGAATTATACTTTGATGGATCCAAGTGAAGAATGGTCTCCGACACCGGGGTTATAATAATTTTTCCTGTAGGAAAGTCTATTCCTTTGTCATATTGATTAAATTTCCTATGCACAAACAACACTATTGAGTATGAATAATTGCTTTCTAAGTTATGTGTTGCTTTAATCATGTGCACAAAATACATTAAAATATTTAGTGATTTGCAATTAGCAATCAAGAAAATAAATGTGACATATCAAGAAAAACACGAAAAATTATCAAAATAAAAGGATCTAACAATGAATTTGCTAGAGAAGTTTGAATCATTTACCATTGAAAACATCCCACGAAAAGATAGTTGGCATGAAAATGCTATGGCAAGTGCAGCTTCTCTTATATCACCTCAAGATTCTTTAAAGGACTTTACATTTATTTTTCACCCAATCATGAAACCATCAATGAGGCTAAAACATAGGAAATATTAGCAAAAACCAAGGAAGACTCGATTGAATGGTACAATACAATATTTAACTATTTGAAAGATGGTACCTTTCTCGAGCCAACAACAAAGAACATTCAGGCTCGCTTACGAAAACTTGCATCTAAGTACATAATCCTTGTTTATGTGTTGTATCAAAGATCATTCAATGGTCTCTTACTTATATGCCTTAACAAATCCAAAATCACCACAGTACTTGAACAAGCTCATGCAAGTTATTGTGGGGGTCATTTTGGAGGAAAAAAATTAGTTCAAAAACTTATCCACATTGGATACTATTGGAGACGCATGGAACAATATTTTTTTGATTATGTTAGGAAATGCCACAAATTTCAAGAGCATGACAATCTAATCCATGCTCCTACTTGTGAAGTTTGAGATCAAGTCCCGATATGGCCCTTTTCGATTTGGGGCTTGGAAATTATAGGAAAAATATCCCCCCCTCTTCCATTGGACATACATTCATAATAATCGTGACGGATTATTTCACAAAATGGGTAGAATTCATTCCCCTTAATTCAACAATAGTTGATGTGATATGTCATTTCATATTGGAACACTTTATTGTCAGCTTTGAACTTCCTTATGCATTAGTCTCTGATAATGGTACACCATTTAAAAATAATGATATGAAGAAGTTCTTAGAAACATTTGGCATACAACATTGCTTCTCAACACCCTATTACCCACAATCTAATGGTCAATTTGAATCAACTAATAAGACTATCAAACAAATTCTAAAGAAAACCGTTAACAATCATCATAAGGATTGGCACACACAATTACAATATGCATTATGGGCCTATTACACAAGTGTAAAATCATCTATAGGAACCACACCTTATAATATTGTCTATGGGAGCAATTCAATAATGCCCTTGGAGTTAGAGATTCCTACATTAATAATTTCTCTTCAAGGGCTTATTGATGACAAAAATTAAAAATAAAAATGATTGCATCAACTTGAAATGCTCGATGAACAATGCATCAATTCTCTTGAACATCTTCAGGATTATCATAAAAGAAGATGGTGTATTTACAATGAAAATGTTATCCCTTGCACGTTCAACAAAGGTGACCTAGTCTTATCTAAAAATCTGCGTAATGTCAATGCTGACTTGAATGAAAAAGGGAAGTTTAGTCCTAGTTGGTTAGGACCTTACATAATCAATAATTTTTTTGAGTTTGGTGCATACATGTTAACTTAATTAGATGGCACACCCCTTAAAGAACCTATCAATGTAGCACATCTGCATTGGTATTATGTCTAATCTCCTTGAATAATATGAATGATAAAGCAATGATGTTAGAGTCAGAGGATGATATTTCAAATACTCTCACATTGCTTCGTTCTTGGAAAATAGTTATTTGGGTGTTTTGAATGCTTAAGTGATTATTTAATTCATTTCTAGCTGATTACTTTAGGTTTTTCATATTATTCAAGCTTATCTTGTATGTTGTGTTATATTAGATCCTTATATGTATTTAATTTTCTTCAATTAGATCATAGGTGCATTTAATTTAGCATAACATACTCAATCACAATGTTGTATCTTAGAGAAACTAAAATAAGTTATTTTGAGATCACAAGGGGTATGTTAAATCATGAATACATTCATTAAATAATATTACAAATTATTTATTTAATCACATTTCCATTTAACATACAATACTTAAACACACATAATAAAAATTTGGATGCTCATATATATATCAATGCTTTGTGTACATGTCATCAATATATACAATAATATTGAGGCCTGTGACTACTAGATCCCTAGATATCTAGTGCTTGCATTTGTCTAGTAGTAGTCCATAAAGAGATGGTGAAGTGCGATCGTGATCATGATCCAATGAGTGTACCAAGAGAAAACTCTAAGCCCCATATTTGTTCAAGGGCCTCTCGATGTGCTCCTGCTATGTGATCTCTCTTTGCTTGTATCCTGGATACCTCTACCTCAAGTATCTCAAACTCTGTTGGGGTTTTGGATGACTGTACCTCTAGGGTAGCATTGGCTTGGTGGATGTGCCTCCTAAAACTCTCATATGTTTTCCCCAATCTAACATATGGCCTGAAACACTATGGGTCCTAATCCACAATGGGTGGGGGAACATAGTATGATTCTATGGCCTCTTGGTTGACTAATGTGGGAACTGTCTCTGTTGCCACCTGTCAATATAGATCTCAAAAATCTCACACAGATCCTGCAAGATAGAAACAATCAATAATCAGTACAAATCATGATATATATAAGACATAATCATAAGCATAAAGTATAACAATAAATAAAATATCATCACCTATATCTCTACCAAGCTGTGTAAAATTTGCCTCGTCTTGTGCAAGGGGCATGGAGGATGTGCTAGCCTCTCCATGACTGTGTGTACTAGTTATTTCTATGGTTTCTACTCATGATATAGTCATATGAATAGGAGAGGGCTCTCCCCTCTCGTTCCCTACTGGATTATCATTTCCTGCCTCACCATCCTTGCTCATGGACTGCTCCTCCTCCTCATCCTCCTCCTCCTCCTCCTTGTGGTCCTCCTTGTCATCCTCCTTATCTCCTCTATCTTATCCATTATAGTCAAAATATTCATCCTCATCTATGACATCTATAAATATGTATGTATCCCTATAGTCTGTCTCCTCAGCCCTATCCTTTCCCTCATCTCCCTCATTTGGGATTGGTCTTAGATCACCTATCATCTCCTCCATAGGAAACATGAGAGTTGGTCGTGATACTGTCCACCACTCCTCATAGTCATCTATGGCACCGACGTCATCCACATCAGAGATCGAAGGCATATCATGATCTGATTACTCGAAGTCACTATAGACAACACGCTCTGTAGTGAACCATACAAAATCAACCATTTTTTTATCACTCCACATCAAAGATTTGAAGAAGGGTCGTGCCCTAGGTGCTATATACATTTTTCCAAACTATTACATGACCCGATCGTAGTAGAAAGGACACACTACATAATCATGTCTTCTAATAAAAAATATGTCAAGGTGTAATCTTCTCATTTGTCAAGTGTGATCTAGCCACTGAAGCACAAGTTGATAAGGTCTCCAAAGGATCTCGTCCTCCTCCAGTCGATCAAATTTCACCCTCTAGAAGTGTAAATCACCATACTACATAAACTATTGTAGAGGATAGTTGAAGGCCTGAGGATACCCCAAGGTTGTTGGACATGGGAAGATGGTAGGTCTAGTACAGGTGATATGCTTGAGGAATGAAACCTATAGAAGAGTATACTGTACCATAGTCTCCACCTCCCAAAACAAAAACCATCCAAGATCATAATGCAAGTGTGTTAGGATACAATTCCCCCAAGCGTATATTGTCGAGTGCTCTGCCAAACCTCATATCAAGTATACTATTCCTCCCTCTAGGTGTGCTCCCCACCCTTCAAGGATGAGTATTAGAGCTACTATAAGCATCATAATCCATCTAACCAATGGGACCCATGAATATAATAGCATCGCCAAATCTATCTATGCCCCCACCCTATCATCATGTACTAGCCCATCTAGTGTGATCATCATCTCACCAATTACTCTTCTAGTTCCATTAGCATCACATCATGGTACCTCATAGGGGTATGAGGTACGCCTAGTGTAATCCTATAGTATGTAATAGCTTTGTATCCTCCACTAAAAGAGTGGGAGCTAAATCTCTTAGAAGACTAATCTTTCTACCATGTAGACGCTAACGCGAATGAGTGGGAACCTAATAAATAAATAAAAATGTCTTATAAGTATTCTAAACTCTCAAACTTTTACATCAACAATCATAAAAGTATACTAAAGTTTTTCTAGCGTGCTTTTCTAGAGTCCCTAGACACTTTAGAACCCTTTTGGGACACTTCACAAACAAAAGGGAAACTTTGCAAAGAAATGGGATGCTTTGCAAAATTTTCTTCCATGGCCATAGATTAACCTAGAAACACGTAAAAATCATAAAATCACTATGCAAGAATAAAGGAAAGGAAGCAAATTTAACTCACCTAATGGTAGTGTTTTCCATGGGCCACCTTGTCCTTAGCATGTCCAATCTCTCAAGCTTGTAATCTCATCTACTAGGCATCTTTCACTATTCTTCAATCACTTTCAAGCTACAACAAGGTAAATGATAAAGTAAATTAGAATTTACTTCACTTTTTTCTCTTATGTAAGTTGAAATTAGGGTTTTTACTACATTAGGGTTAAATGTGCATTTCAATCAAATCAATATAATGGGTGCTAGTGAACTCCATTTTCAAAATCATTTGTCATGTTGGAATAATAATTCCACTCCCGACTCATCAACTTTCTATCATTATTTGGTATAGTATTTGGAAATGCCCTATTGTAGGACTTATCCTATTTGATGTGGATATAATGCTACCTTGATTCCACCTCTGTAAAGCAAGCAAAATCAAGGGAGGCATACATCTAACCTTGAATTCAATTTCTAGAAGAAGTTAGATAAGAGGATTTTTGGACAGCTAATGAATTCATGCTACAGGATGTGGTTCCTAATGTTGTGGTTTTGCAAATAACTACATTGGGGGCTTCAATCTCTTACATCATGAATGAGCATATATGAGTATCATTTTATGAGATAAATTGTATTGTTTAGAGTCCTTTAGCTTACATATGCACATAGGGTCGTATGGGTGCTAAAGTGGGGGCTAAATGTGACCACCGAAATTGTACTCCCTTCTTGGAGATAATACAATTATTGGTCTAATTTGGACCAATCTTGGGTACCCTTGGATTAATTATCCTTTAAATCATCATTTATAGGCCCCTAGGATCCATTATTTGGGTTCTTGAGGCCCATTTAACTAAAAAATCCTATAAAATCAGTCAAATCCCCAAAAAATACAAAAACCCACCTCAAAAAGCTAAGGTGGGACTCATTCGCCAACTTGGGCGAATGAGTTCCCTTAGGTGGGACTCATTCGCCAACTTGGGCAAATGAGTCCAGTCAAATCCCCAAAAAATACAAAAACCCACGTCAAAAAGCTAAGGTGGGACTCATTCGCCAACTTGGGCGAATGAGTTCCCTTAGGTGGGACTCATTCGCCAACTTGGGCGAATGAGTCCCCTTAGGTGGGACTCATTCGCCAACTTGGGCGAATGAGTCCCCTTAGGTGGGACACATTCGCCAACTTGGGCGAATGAGTCCCATTTGGGTTCTTTTTCAAATTTGACGGAATTCATCAATTTAATTCAAGTTTTTGATGAATTTCTGCCTTTGGGATATAAATAATGGTCAATTAGGTGTTGATTCCTATAAAAGAAAGCTTCTAAGTCATTTTTATGGATCTCCAAGCATTGAGAAATTTTCACAAGAGCATTCAAGTTTCAAGAGAAAGTAAAGTCGAAGCTTTGGAGTAGCATTAAAGTGTTTTTGTAGGTCTTCAAGCTCACTTTCATTCAATATCTAGCATTTTCAAGGGTTCATCATCATTGTCTATGGTGAATCATGATGGATTCTAGGTTGGGGAGACGCAACTATCCATCCTCCATTATCACTCTACATTCATCGTAAGGAATGTTTTGTTATCTCATAAAGTTGTAATATTGATTTTAAAGGAAAAGGGATAAGGATTAACTGAAAATGATAAAACAAAACTGGTAAACACTACTTCTTATGGTGATACACCTAATTAGTAATTGAACAAGAAATTCATATTTCAGTGCACTTACAAATAATTATTTGAAGAAAAAAAAACTTGCACAACCTATCTATATATGTTTTTCATTAGTATTTTATAAAGAGGCATGATGCATGAGTCTTTAGGAGGAAATAAATTTCACAGCTAAAGTAACCTATGTTTCTAACTTAGATTATAACCTGCAATAACACATTCTATTCTAAAAAGGTGTTGGATATGAGACACAATTATCAAGAAATGAAAATATTTCACAAGTAATCTAGTCAATCAAAAGTTTCACACAATGAAGAAAAAGAGTGAAGAAGGCAAAATTAACTCCATTCAATGTTTCCAAGGTCTACACTATATTCCATGTCCAGATGAGGTACAAAATTTTGCAAAAAACTAACAAAGGAATTTAAAAGTCACTAAGTCCAAGATTTGCATAAAGAATAACAAACTCAATAATGAGTAGAAAAATATAATAAGTACAAAAGCTCCACCAAACAAGGAGATTTCAACCTCCTTGGGTCGGATGCGACCATCAGATGAATCTTATTGTTAGAAATCAAAGGTTTGAATTTCTTCAAACTCCTCATTACAACAAGTACATGATTTTCAACAAAGCTATATCTTTATTAATAATCTCCTAGCCCTTGACTAAAAAAGGCAATGGGTTGCTCAAACCCAACATCATTTTTTTGTACTAGCATTGTTAAAATAGAATCTAAACTACCAAAAGCATAAAGAATAAAATCCTTAGAGAAATTAGGATTTACCAGAGTTTGAGTTGCTGCTAAAGCCTCCTTTATTGTTGTAAAATTGCTTTTAGCCTCTTTGGTCTAGCTAAAAGTGGCATTCTTTTTTAACATGGCACTTAAAGGTTGCAAAAGATATGCAAAATTGGGTATGAATCTTCTCTGAAAATTAATTTTGTCTAAGAAACTCTGCAACCCCTTCGTTTGATTGGGTGATGGAAGCTCTAAGATAGCTTTAACTCACTTAGGATCAATGGTGATCCCTTATTTTGACACTATGTCCAAGAAATTTACCTTCATGGACAACAAAGATACTCTTTTTTGAATTTAGGGATATACCAGACTACCTACATTTTCCAAATACTTGTTTTAAATGTGATAGATGCTCATCAACATTCTTAGAGAATGCTATGACATCATCTAAATAAATGAGGACAATCTTATTAATCAAACCTTGAAATTCCATATATCCATGAACCTCTGAAATGTGGCACCAACATTAGATAAGCCAAAAGACATTCTTTTGTAGGCCATAATGCCCCATTTGGTTGTCAAGGTAGTTTTAAACTGGTCTTCCTCCTTGACCATCACTTGGTTATAACTAGAATAACCATCCAATAAAGAGATTCTCTTAGAACTAGCAACTACTTGCAGGATCTACTCCATGGAGGGTAGTGGGTAATGATCTTTTAAAGAAGCTCTATTAAGATCCCTAAAATCTACATATAGTCTAATCTCTCTATTTTTCTTTCCAACCAGCACAAGGTTAGAAACCCATGAATTACGTTTAATAGGAAAGATGATACCCCCCTCAACTAGTTTGGTCAGCTCTTTGATCATGAGAGGCTCCAACTTAGGGTTCAAAGGCCTTTGTTTCTGTCTAACAGGCTTGGCATCAGGTTTAATTAAATAGTGTGTTTGGAAATATGGGGATCAAACCCCTTTAAATCAAAATATTCCCATGCAAACACATCATGAAATTCTTGACATAAAGCAACAAAATCCTGGTTATCTTCAGTTGAAATGATTTTACCTATCTTAAGAAGCTTACCTTTCAAAATCTCTAGCTCTTCATAGTGCTCTTCTTTAATCTGCAAACCAGTTTTACCCTTCTTAAGTTCATCATCACTACTGAAAATGGATTCCAAGGTAACAAGTCCCTTTCAAAACTTGTTAGTCCTTAACTGAATGATTTGATCAACATATTGTTGCTTCAGCTTGTCTTGATTAACCACAGAAAATTGATCCTCTTCAAGTAGAAAATACGATTTGCTCATCATTGTCAAACACTTACCAGTGAATGTTGTTATCAAGAATTGATGGTCTAACTACAACCTTCACATACTACTGTGTTTTCTCTTTGTTGACATCATTGGGGATGTCAAATTATGCTCCAAAAATTGCAAGCCTATCTGCATGTTTGTTATGATTTTTGGGAACAAAAACCAAATTAAATGCATTAAACTCTTCAATCAGATCCTACACTCTATTTTTGTAGGAATTCAAGGCATCGTTCTTTGCAACACTCAGGTCTCTCACCTAATTAACAATAATATCACTATCCCCATAAAAATTAAGATATTTCACTCCTCTTTTCCTTTCCCATTCCAGACCTTGAATAAGCCCTTCATACTCAAAAGTGTTGTTAGAACACGCAAAAGAAAAATAGAATGCAGAAAAATACTTATCACCTTTTGGGGACACAAGCATTGCACCTCCCCCAGCTCTGTTCCTGCTTCAAAATCCATAAATTACATCTACCACAACTCATCTTTTTGTCTCAATTATTGATCTAGATTCTTTTCAAGGTTTTGAATCACTGCTTCAGGCTCATGAAGCACATAGTTTCCCAAACCAACCTCTTGAATGAGATCATCTGGATTATCAACAACATTCTTTGCTTCCCATTCATTTAAGAGCACCTCTGGTACACTTTCAGCCTATAATTCATGAGCTGCAACAAGCTCACTATCTTCTAAAATGGTAGAATTAATATTAACCACAAACTAATTATCGGGCTCAATGTGATCCTTGGCAAGGGGTTCGAATCTTATTGTTACCTTTGTGCCATATCTAGTCCTGAAGAGAAAGTGGAACCAGTTTGATGACAAATACCCCCTAATTTTAGCAATGAAATCCCTATACAAACACGAGGAAAAAGGTGGAGGAAAATCTATAACAAATGCATCCTAAGGTATGGAAAAATTAGGACATGAATGTAAAGTCAAGCTTAAATCCTTGATCACACCTACAGTGTTAACAACTGAACCATCTAGATGAAGAACCCCTTTTTCTAATAGCTGATATGTCAGTCCTAATTGGTCCACAATATTTTTGGGCATCAATGAGCTACTAGCACCACTATCTACCATGCAATTATGAACTAGCTTATCTCCCACTATCAAGGAAACATAAAAAGGAAGACGCTTAACTTCCTTACCTTTTTGTTTTTTGGGTTGTTGTTTATTGTCCTAAGGAGTGTTTGTTAAAATAGCTCTAACCCGACCTAATGATGGCTCATCAATCACCTTTAAATCTGACAAAGTTGACTTTAACATGTCTTTTCGGCCTAAGATAGCTAATAATTCCCACATAGACACTGCTACGTTTACCTCTTTCATATTATGAATTATATTGAAAGGCACAATTGGATTTACCTTTTGATGGTTCCTTACACTAACGTGATCAGCTTGTAAGTGTGGTTTCTCCTTAGCATATCCTTGAGAATTCCTCTCCAAAATGTGAGGCACTTGTAAGGTAGATGGTTCTACAGCTACTTCTTTCCCTTTATCAGTTTTTTTCTTAAGATGAAGAGCTCTTTTATTTACTCGTGTGTTTGCTACAACTAGGGAATCATCTACATTGACTCCACAAAATTATTCTCCCTACCAATTTAGCAAAGTAGTGTCATTTTTAGGTTGTTCCTAATTCTATAGAGCTCCATCATCAGGTACATTTTGTTGTGAATTTGAAGCGCTCTGAACCATTAATGCATGATTAATTAGTCCATTATAGCATGTGGCTTGATTGTGAGGTTGGTTGCAAGGGCAGCATGACTCATACTCAACTACCAAGTTATTTTGAATAGGGACAAGGTCCCTAGCTGCACTAACAAGTGTTGATGCATATGCCTGGAAAGGCCTTGTATTCACATTCTGTCTTGGACCTTGGAATTTACCTTGGTACTGCTTCCTATTGCCTTGATAAGGTTGTTGTTGACCCTGATAAGGCTGACTTGGCCCTAGATTTTGAGGTTGGTAAGGTGGTCTAGGTTGAAACTATTTATTTTTAAGGTTGACTAACTCATTACCAAAGGATTGCAACAAGCCTTTGATTTCTTGCAGCTTATTAGAGGGAGTCAAACCAATTTTTCTAGTGCTAACATCAACTGAACCTACAAGAAAAAATAGGTAAAGGGGGAAAAGGTGGAACTTGCAAAGGCATACTAGGCCGGATATCCAGAAAAATAGGCATAGGAGGCCTAGGTGTTATCTTCCAGCTTGAATTAGGTTGTTTTATGCTCTCATTGTAATCTCATAAGGATTAGGCAAAGAAAATCCACCAATTGGTTGTATCATAATTGCAATATCATTGTTAAGAGCCCTTAAATAGTATAGAAAATCATATTCAAGGGATGGCCTTACTATTTTAGGTATCCTTAACCAAGTCATCTAAAACCGTAAATTGAAATATGTCATTTTCTCCTAAGGAGCTCTCTTTATCATTGTTAACTGCTCCACGAGGGACAAGTTGTCTGATTTTTCTTGAAACTACTTGTGCAACTTATCTCTAAAGTCATCCCAAGTTGCAATGGTACTAGCTGACAAACCCCTATACCACTGCAAAGCTTTTCCCTTGAATGATGTAACAAGTAGCCTAACAACTACATCCTCTTGGGTTATGTGGTGAGCTCCACATAGTGATGCAACATCTCTTATATGCTCAATTGGGGTAGTCTCTTCCTCCCCTGTGAACATTGGAAGAGGGAAGCAATTAGTATATTATTATTTTATGCCAAATTTAATGGACTGCCTCCATTAGGGATAACTGTAGTGGTGAATCTTCACCAATTGGTGAATATTTGAAATTGGGACCTCCAAAAATGGCGAATAATATAGGCTAGAAAGGATGTTGAATCACCAAGTTCTTACAAAAAAAATAAAAAATTATCTCGATTAATTCGCCAATGTATTATTTTTTAAACGACACATCGTCGGATCTGATTTGCTAGTAGTTTATACTGTAATTACAAATATTACTTATATTCGCCAGTAATTTTATATTCTTACAATGAATTTTTATGGTATATTCACCACTAATAATAATTTACCATTTCATTTTAGGGATATTTTAGCCTTTAATATTTTTATTATTTATTGTCATCGATTAGCTTTTTAATCAAATGGCTGCAAGTGAATTATGTGACTTTATTTGCATGTGCCTTTTAAAAAGGGTGTTGAGGCCCGAAATTTGTTTTGGGCCACACGATTAGATTTGATCATGTGGCCCAAAACAAATTTTGGGACTCAACAACTTTTTTAAAAGGCACGTGCATATAAAGTCACGGAATTCACTAAGTCATGAAATTCACTAAGTGCATATTAAATTGTTGTATCAGCGAAACATCCCTAACTTTCCCACCGTTGATGTTAACTCACATTGATAAGGCTTCCATACTCCACCTGGTGTCCACCAAGGCACAAGTACACCACTTGTGTAATTCCAGAGAATAATGAAAGGAATCTACAATATTCACATGAAGCTCCCAGAAAGACATCCGATCAAAGCTTTGTATCATTGTATCGATAGGACATCCCTAAGTGTCCCACAGATGATGTTCACTCATGCCGATATTCGCTCATGGAATGAACTTTCAGTTGTTCGATTTTCAAGTGAGATTTTTTTAAAAACACTTGATTCGTGTGTGCTCCAATGCATTTTCAATAGTGAATTTATGCTTGGTGGCGAGGGGCTCTGCCCCTTAACCCCGCCTGTATCGCAATAAAAGCATGCAGGGGCCACTGTCCCTAGACCCTACGAGGGGGCATTTCCCCCTTGACCCCCACAAGGAGGCTCTGCCCCCTTGACCCCAACGGTGGCTGTCGCCCCTAGGCCCCTACTTCAATATTAAAAACAACAAAAAAATATGGGGGAACTACGCCGACCAAGTATGCAATTTTTTAAAGGAGAGATTCGCCATTTTAATGAACCTTTTTAGTGATTATGCACTAGGATTCGCTAATGTGATTATTTTTTTTACTAATTATCCATTAAGATTTTCTAGGATTTTACAAATTTTTGAATAATGTGCATAAGATTCACCAAGGAAAATTAATATATTTTTCAAATAAAAGGAAAGATTTTCCAGGATTTTACACCTTTGCTGAGGGGGGGGGGTTTCTTAAAGTTATCCGTGGCCTCCATTAAATGGTAAAAATGGCTGGTTTCTAGAAATTGGAGGTGGCTAAGATGGATTATTTTGAGTCTGAGCAACAAAAAATACACTTGTAGAAGCTGCATAACTTAAAAAAGAAAATGCAGCAGAACTTAGAAAAGCAACAAATGTAGCTCTAATTGGACTACTTGAAGGTGATCTTGCTACTCTAAGGCTTTGTGAAATAAATTGAGTCTCACTCTACCTCTTGGTTGGTCTTCCTCTCCTCCTTAGCGAGAAAACACTGACTCTGGCCTACCACTAGGTGGTGTAGACTAAAATATTTTAAAGGCGGGTGTTCTTTTCTTTGTTCTACCTTATCTTCTCGGTGGTGAATACTACAAAAAATTAAAATCCTTGGAACTCCTTGTTTGTATTCTTCTCATAAGCTGTGACAACACTAGTTCTGTTATTCTTCCACTTCACGGAGTCGCCAAATATGCTCAAATAACCTCTACAAAGGCCTAAACTTGTTGGTTGCATATCAAACCAACAAAAAATGTTGAATGAATGTGTCCCACCAGGCATGCCAAAAACAGTTATCTCATAAAGTTGCACCCTTATCAAGTTGCAAAACTTGATACTTTAGATGAACACGGGAACTTTTCCAGGCTGTGGGTCGCCTAAAAATGGAAAAGAACCTCCGGATAAGGTCGGATTCCTAGCTTGCATATCACCTAAACTACCGATTTTAAAGGAAAGAGGGGAAGGACTAACTGAAAATGATAAAACAAAACTGGTAAACACTACTTCCTATGGTGATACACCTAACTAGTAATTGAACTAGAAATTCATTTTAGTACACTTACAATTATTTGAAGAAAAACAAACTTGCACAACCCATCTGTATTTGTTTTGCATTAGTATTTTATAAAGAGGCTTGATGCATGAGTCTTTAGGAGGAAATAAATTTCACAGCTAAAGTAACCTACATTTCTGACTCAGATTATAACCTGCAATAACACATTCTATGTTAAAAAGGTGTTGGATATGAGACACAATCATCAGGAAATGAAAATATTTCACAAGTAATCTAGTCAATCAAAAGTTGCACATAATGAAGCAAAAGAGTAAGAAGGAAAACTTAACTCGATTCAATGTTTCCAAGGTCTGCACTATATTCCATATCCATATGAGTTACAAAAGTTTACAAAAAACTAATAGAGGACTGTAAAAGTCACTAAGTCCAAGAGTTGCATGAAGAATAACTAACTCAATAATGAGTAGCAAAAGATACTAATTATAAAATATCCACCAAAAAAATATATTTCAACCTCCTTGGGTCAGATGAAAGCATCATGCCTAAAATCTAACCCCTATATCTCATCCAAAAGAGCTCAAATATGTTGAAATGGTCAAGTATGACTTAATCAAACCATAAAAACTTCTAAAAATTATCAAAAAGGAGTTAAGAAGGCCTATATTCTCTCAACAAGGTGATGACAACACCCTACATCTTCTCCTCATGTTGGAAACTAACTCAAAACCTCCCCTATAAGCTCTCAAAATGATAACTCCTTGAACAAATCCTCATCAAGGCCATAAAGAGTGTGTACCACATTTTTTGCATGAAAATAGATACATTATTTTAATGATTTATAAGATTTCCATAAAAATCATGTATTTACACATTTTTTTCAATGGAGAAAAAATAAGAGGAAATGATCAAACCTGACCATACATGTTCAATGAAAACACATAAGTCACTAAGACTTAGTCTTAAACACCTTACAAAGCATAAATAATAGTTACTTTTTCGAGAAATTAGAAGGTAAAAGGGAATACCATGAAGGTCTTAATCATGGCAATGAAAAAATAAAAATAATGTGGTAAAAATCACATACTTTTGGGTTAGGGCAAGAGGAAAACCCTAAAATAAAAAGGCAGCACAAACTCTCGATGCATTTTATTTTACGTTGATCCTTTCTAGAAACCTCATGTTAGTTCAAGGTTCCACATAGGGTTAAACTATTGAAGTTTTTCAATGGTGGATGAATTGCTTCAAAGGAATCTTCAGCAGGTTAAAAGCCTACGGTAATATTTTGCAAGTATTTTCAGTCTTTTATCCACCCAAACTTGAGCCTTTTTGAAAGGAATAATGGAAAAGTTTTTAGAAGTTTTCTTTCTCTGTCATGCTTAAGCATTCCTCTCTATTTACTTGGCATTTACTAGGTCATTTGGGTTTATTCTAATATTGAAAAATACACCTTCATCCTAACGGAAATGGCCATACTTCTTGCATCTGTTGGGGTTTTATCTCCACTCATGACGTTGAGCTTCATCTTTTGTTGCAGGAAATAAAAAACCCTCATGGTTGAGCTTGCATTCTAAGACCTTTATTTTTTCTTCATATATTTTAAGGGGTGTGTCTCAACCCTAGGATTTGTAAGTTAAAATCCTCTATATATATTTTCATTGTTTGTTTCAAACCCTTGCTTTCTTACTTGCTTTCACTAAAGCTCAAGAGCTTGTAACCCTAAAAATGTCTATTCTTTCATCCTTTACAAATGACTTGTTGGTTGTCAAAACCTGTGCCTCATTGTTCTTTTGGCTCGGCCTCAACCCTTTCTCCAAATGTATGTTACATTCTTCTATTTTTTTGCATAGTGTGGGTTCACATGTCGAACCCTAACCCTAACCATGCCAAGGGTTTTGAACTCTATCTAGAACAAATCTTAAATTTCTTCTTGTCACCTAACACTGACAACATATTCCAACCATAGATGAAATTGTCCTTCAACAATCACTGTCCATTATTAAACTCTTCCTCTTTATTAGGCTACTCTTTGCTTTGTAGTGACAAGTGATTATCCTTTGGAATATTTACTTGTACAATTTTTGTGATATTTTCCTTCTCATTTACTATGATAGTCATGTCCCATCTCAACTATGCATAATGTCCTCCTTCTTTCATGGATATCAAAGGACTGTAACTATCTTGTTTCCAAATGTCCATAGCGATTGTGATTGTGACTGTCTAGAAACTTCCTAATAGGCTTGAGAACTGTCCATACTCCTGCAAACACAATAGAGTGTTATGGACCACTATCTCTTATTCATGATTGTCTTATTTTTTGTACTCCAATGACTTCTTTCTATCTCTTGGAATCATTGTCTTTATTTCAAGATTCCCTTATTTTTTTTTCCATATGTTGTTCATTCATGTAACAGTACAACATAAATTATGCTTTTGTCTTCTTATGTTTCCTTTGAAAACATAAATCTCCTTGATCAAAACCTGCATGAGAAAGCAGATACATAGTATTCTCAATTGTCATTGCTATGCTAGTAATTGAATACAATACAAGGCCACTGTTATGTATGATTTCATTATGACTGAAACTTGTGCTTAATTAATCTCATGAATACTTTGTACTTTCAAATTTTTGGCTTTCATCTTCATCAGGTGACTGCTTCATTGATATAATTTCATTGAATTGATGAATTGATATTGATAAATAAAACACCAGGCATGATATCACTATTCATTTTCATACTGTCTTGTGCATTCTTGTATGGTGTTATGATGATTTCCCTTCTTAATAATGGCACTTCCTATTATGGTTTTGAGGGACTGACACTTCCTTACACTCTCTGGCTATTATTGACTATGCTCTATTACCCTATTATGTCAATTCTTTCTTGCTACAAACTATCATCTATGTCTTGTCTCTGATAAATGTGCATAAAAGTCCCTATTGGTGAGCACTCCTGACATAGATTGCCTTATTTGATAATAATCTTTCACTATTAGGATTGTTCTCCATGATCATCCTTACACTACACTACACAAGGGACTAAAATGAATTCCTTGATGAAATTCCCATGAAAACTAAATTTTTTGTCTTTACTCACTATTATTGAATTCATCCTCTCTTCTGGTTTCCTTGAGCAAGCAAGTATCCCTTATGACAGTGATCAATAAATCATAACCAAAACTGATATGTGCTTATTTGAGTAAGTCAAAAAGAGATGAACCCTTCAATGTCTCCTTAAAACATAACAAAGCATGTTTGGCTCAACCCTTGTGGGAGCAACATTTATCCCACATGCTTAAAAAAAATTAGATGAATTAAAACAACACAAATTTTCCTATATTTTCACATGAAACAAACATTAGGAAAATATGTGTACATATTAGGTGTGTTTGATGACTTCAACGATTTTCTGGGGCACCTAAAGTGTACATAGCTTATTAAATGCATATGGAGATCAGTATAAATGTGCATAGGTGTATGTTCATGTATAGGTTGAAACCTTTCATTGCTTAGAGAATTGCTCTAATACTATTTCTTTTTCCAGATGCAAGACTAGGAGCGATACGAATCTAGGAAGGACATAAGTAGCTCGGGGTAGCAACAAGACAAGATGATGCAACCAGAACTAGACATTCTCAGGAAATGACTGGTTACTCTCTTTACATGCACATTTACTTTCATATTTTACTTATCCATGTATATTATTTTCTTTATTTGCATTGAATCAAGTAAGGTTAGTCTCACAGCTTATGTGAGACAATGTACATTTCTACATTCAATAAAGATTGCTATTCTTGTTTAGAAAATATTTGTGTAAATCCTTCTTCTGTTATATGCATATGTATGGATGCAGTAATTTTTAAAATGTAATATTTTTGAATTATTTCATTTATGCAATTGAATGTAATGAAAGAAACATTTAAAATGTACCCTTTACTTAGTTTAAAAAACAACAAGCTCTACCTAATTGAGCTATAAGTAAAATTTGGTAACAGGTACATGCATCATTAGGGCTCATTTGGGGTGATTAGAGATCACAATAAGTGAGTCATTCTCTATATTTCCATTCTTGCATCATATTCTTACACATTAGAATAGGATTGCATCATGCTTCAAATTTCCTAGTCTTACACACACTTAAGGCTAGGGTTTTGACATGTATACTTCATTACTTTTATCAAGGTTTAATTACCAAACTAGGATTTTGACCAAGAAAAACCCTCCATTACCAAATCAATTTGAATTTTGTTTTGTAGGTTTTTTTCATAGATTCAGATTCTGAAGTCAAGTTGGATGGAAAGGGTAGGCGTTGAAGTACATATCAAAGCTTTCAATTCTCAAAAAATCTAAAGGGAACTAATTCTCCAAGAGTGGTGAATGATTCCCATTGTAGTTGTTTGCTAGACCAATTTGCATATTCTAATACCCTTATCCATGAAACAACTTCCCGTGCAAAATCCCGGATCCAGGATTGGTTCGCCCAAGTTGGAAAATGAGTCCACGTAGGTCAAAAAGTTAAAATTTCCAAAATTTCAAATTTGTTTCCAGTCACTTCAAGGTTTCCAGGTGCACTTCATTCACGCTTTTTTTTTTGTTCTATTTTTCTCACATATCTCTAAGGAATTTTCTAGGTCATTACATTAAATTAGGGTTTTATTTTACAACTTGCATTACATTGTATTTTCCAAGTTTAAACTTGGTGGTGAACCCCTCATTACATATCATTCAACCTCTAAGACAACCCTATTGCAAGATCTTAATCTCCTTTTCATTGAGATCTCTACGGTTATCCTTGAGTAGAGTCTCCTTAAAAAGAGGGTGTGAGTACATAACATCTCACCACTCTCTTACATTTTAAGAGGTTCCAAAACTAATGTACTTTCACCCTCCAAACTCCTTCCTACACCCATTCTATATTGTCACTACCTTGTGTTTCAATATGCTCCCCAACAACCTACACCAAATTTCAGCACACTTTCCCATTCTATCATATCCTCAACCATATGGCCTTTATGTCTAGAAAGAGGATATGGAATGCAAAGAATCATACCCCAAGAATAATCCCATCCCTCTTTTAGCCTTGTGAAAATCGATTTTCTACATAAGATGGGATGTGATCATTTTTTGAGTTCCAAATGTACTCTATTGGACATTGCCATTATATTGAGAATGAATTTGTCAATCTCCACATAATAGGTGTGACACATTTACCTCTTTCTATAGTGAGCTCAACTTCCCTAGCTATTTATTTGAAAAACCACCTTCCTACCTTGCAATAAACCTTTCCATTTTTACACCTACACCAGCCTAAGTGGTCTATTTTAAAATATCATCAAACCTACCCTCAGTTGAATTCTTTCTTCTCTCTTTTACATATTTACTTTTTGGTCTACACAAATATTTTTTTAATATTATTCAAAAAAATTGAGGCCCTTAGAAACTTGGGAGATAAACAAATTGATAAGTGGGTTTGATTTTGTGGAGAGTTTATGTTATGAATATTTGATTTGTAGTAGTATTGGGAATGGTGGCTTCTAGGGAAATCTTGATTATTCATCCCTATGAGCATCACTTAAATATAATGAGTGTTATTTAAATATTTATGAGAGATGGATTCTCATGCTCACTATTACTTATAAAATTTGGATCAATGAATTTCACTCAAAAGACATATACTAAAGTCTTGATAGAACATCACATAAGTTGATCAAGTCATTTAAGAGTTCCAAAAATTAAATAAATTCAAGATGATATTTTACTTGAATTTATAATATCACCAATCCTATCGATAAATTTGAGTAGACCTAGATTTTTAAGAATTGACCTAACTCTTTTTTAAGTTATAAAACATATTTATAATTTAAAATGTTAATAAATAGTATACTATCATTTGTTTTATTTTTTAGATATAAATATAGTAATGTGTTAATACTTAATTATAAATATTTTTTTATATATTATTGCAACAACTTAAAATATAAAATTATAATTATAATTATAAAAATATATATAGTTTTTATTTTGAAAATTAATATATTAATTTTTTAAATTGATAAATTAAATCTATTTTAAATTATTTTTGTTTTCTAAATTAGTATTTTAATAATTTATTTTTAATTATAATAGCTAATTTAAAGATGTTTAATTTATTTATAATTTTAACAATTAGCCATTCTTTCATTTTTAAGAAGTCTACTTATTTTATTTGGAAAAAATGTTAAAATTATATTAAAAAAGAAGTAAAAAATGATTACATAAATATTTTTAAACAATAATAGCTATCATTGAAAATAGGAGGAAAAATCAAGGAGGTTGAACCCACAAATCAATCACCACCAAAGACCTAGAGACCAAACAAAAATTAAGATATAGAAATAATGATTGAAACCCGTATCATTTTGAAGAAGATGGAGAATATGTGTAGCTTGGTTAGGGGATAATGATTCCTAGTTATAAATATTTCATCTTCAATTTGAGCTATATAAGCTTATTTGGCTAGAGAATCTACAATGTTCCATTCTTGAGGAATATAAACAAAGACGATGGAATTAAAGTTGTAAGAAAGACAATGAATATGAGCCACCAAAGAATCCAATATTCAAGAAGGGTCATCAAATATTTTTTATTAAAAAATAAAACTAAAATCATAGAATCCATCTCACAAATAACCTATTTTCAACCCAATTCACAAGCTTTCTCAAAGCTTCACAGAGAGCAGAAGTTTCCATTTGATTATTTGTACCAAAACTTATCTCAAAAGAAGAAAAAAAGTGAACTAAACTAGTACTATCACATCCAAGGCCACCACTAGGATTACCCTTAAAAGAACCATTAGTGATTATATTAAAAAAAACCACATGGGGATGAGACCACTTACCAACTCAATTAACCTTATGAGAATAAATGACTTGAGAATGAGAAGAAACAAAACCAATCAAATACCACAATACTAAATTCTTCATAATCAAAATATCAAAGGAGATAATAACCTAATAAAAAGAATAGTTTTATGCTAATATCCCTCTTACTGAGTTTAAAACCTTCTACTAAATATACTTAATTGGAATTTGATAACCCTAAAATATTTTACAATTCCTCTCCAACCAAATTTTCTAAATGATAAATACAAGACCGATATACTAGAAAACCAATAAAAAAAGAAGAAAGTGTAGGAGGGCATCCCAAACTATCCAAAAAATTAGACAAGGAGGTAGCATGATTAAAGGTTTGATTTCAATAATTCCAACACTGCCTCCAAGGAACCTCAAAAAAGCATTGAAAGAAAATATGAGACACATCTTCCTAATTGATCCCATAAAGAACACTCTTAGGACCTTAAAATCCTTTCTTTTTGATATTGTCCCAAGACATTTTTTTGACTAAGAAGCCTTATTCTAACAAAGAAGTCAAACAAAGAAATTATATTACTTGGGCCAAAAAAAATTATTCCAAAAAAATTCCCACAAAAGAAAATACTCCAACACATTCTCTTCTGCATCTAACAACTGATAACCAATAGAAAAAAATTAAAATCCTTTAGGATCATAGCCCCAAGCTAGATAATCACCCTCCTAGGCCAACATCTCATATCTTTAAAGTGAAAAAAGTAACTATCCCCCACCTATATATAATCCTTAAAATTATAAGCTTGAGACCAACCGGTGACAGTTAGTCATGAAAGGAAAAAAAATCAATAGAAAACAACATGAAACACTTGGATTGATGGGGAATCACAATGATAGTCAGCAAGATAGTGCAATCACAACCAATGTTCACCAACAACATAACCTACAAAATTCAATTTTCATTCCAAACAAAGTTATGAGCAACTCAAATGGGTGTATTTCTCATTGTTTTCATTGTTTTCTTTGGACAGATCACAATCCATCGACTCCACACATTTCTATCAATAGAAAATTCACATAGCCAAGTTGCACGATGGAATCTGAACAACAATCAATTGTTTCAAACTTTGTAGTCACAATACAAAGGAACGATGGGAAAAGCAATAAAAACATTTTCTTCAGCCCTTTTAGTCCTTGCACAAAGAAAGCTACACAAAACTACCATCCCTCCTTTCCACCATCAATCCATTCTAGATAGTAATTTTCCCTATTTCAACCATCTACCAACTACCTTCTTCAAAGGCTTGATTAGGCGTTTGAATCCAAATGAGATCCCCAAAAGAATGATAAACTTAATACAAACAAAATACATTAGTAAAAACTAACACAAACAAATCTCCACCAAAGATAAGTGATCAAACAACTTAATGAAAAAAAAACACTAAAAAAACTAGAATGGGGAAAAATTCCCTTGCATCAAGCTCCCCCACTGATTACGACTCATAGGCTCTTACTCATGAGGTATTCTACAGAATAACCTAGGTTGGAGATAGCATATGTAGATAACCATGAAGCATCCTTCATTAGAAAAACTCTCCATTTTACCAAATACTAGAAATAATCCCTGCCTTGGGTCTTCCATACCAACTGCGTGTCCAAGATGCATTTGATTTCCAATGGAGCTAATGTGGTACCCTATTGTTCCTCCATAGTTCTAAGTTCCATATCTAATGTGTGAACACCTAAAGGAGATTGATAAGGAAATAAATATTTTTCATTGAAAATGGGTGAAATTCCTAGTCCAGAGTGAAGGTTGAGTTCATAAGTGTAACATATATTTTGGCACCACAAGACTCTCTAACACTTCTAGGGTTTTTCACTTAAAAGGAGAGAGGTAGGTGAAAATTCTTGTGTTAACATTCAAATTATTAGGGGTTGTGATGTGATAAGTGTGTGTGATTGGAATTTGATGTCTAAATGAAATGATCTAAGTGCTAGAAATTGATAAAAGAGACTAACTAGTAATGTAAAACCTAGAAAATGCAACTATGTTTGAAAACACATTATCATATGCAAAAACATGTACAAATGACCTAAGAAAAATTATGAAACACAACAAAAAGTTGGATAATGAAAGGTGTGCACCTAGGAGTGAGTTGTAGGCTAGATTGGAGGTTGGAAATGCTACTGATGTTGACTGGGACACTTGTCAATTTGGGTGATAGTCCCAGACCTGGTAAAACTGCCCAGAAACCAATTTCTACCAAATGGGCGTCCAAATCTACAAAAACCTCTTAAAATAAAGTTCAGTGGGACTAAGTCACCATTTTTGGTGACTTAGTCCACTTCCAAATTTTTGAAAATTAGAGAGTGGAAATGGAAGCCCTTGGTCTGCACTTTCTGCTCCTTCAAGTGTCCAGTTCTGAAACTTTGATTCTCAGCCTGTAAGAGACTTTTAATGGATATTTTTCCCTAGCCAACAAGGAGGTGTCTTCAACAATATTTCAATCCAATTACAAGCATTCCAAAATACCTAAATCTTCAAACACACAAGGAGAGAAGGAGAAAATTTTGATTGTTAGGGATTGGGGGTTTGCCTTGGTCAAACACCTTTTGAGTAATCAAACCAAAATGATGAAATAATGTAATGATGCATAAAAAATGGATTTTAACTTGCCATGATGATTGATCTTGAGTTTCATCAATGGATGATTCAGCCCTTGAATGCTTCTTGATAGATGTCTTGATGACTTTGAATGCTCAAACCCTAGCTTGCTTGAGAAGAGTGAGAGATGATTGATTAAGGAAGGTAGGTTGCTTGCTTAATTAGAAGAGTTGGGGTGGAAAATGTGGGTAAAAACCCTTATTTATACATGTTGTTCCCTAATTTCCTCAAAAATGCCTCATCATAGGCCGACCTTAGGTTTTAGGAGATAAAATCTTGCAAGAATCTAAGATTAAATTTTATTTTTATGTGACATGGGATGAAGTCTCCCAAGGTGGCGACCTAGTCCACCTGGGAAATTTTAAGTGGTTGTCGAGAATTAAGAAGTGATTAATGTTTGTCAAGATCATCTTCCAAAAAACACTTAAGTAGGACCTATATGTGTGTTAAGGGGTCATTTAATCATGATAAAGGGTGAATTGTGTGATGACAAGCCTAGAAAAGTGTGAGGGTTAGTTACAACACCTTATAAAACTTGGGAATAAGGCTTGGAAAGGGGTTATTTAGGTGAATTATGATGAAAGGGTCTTAGAAAAGTGAGGAAATGTGTTACAACACTTCACAAAATCTTTGCAAGACACCATAGAATCTAAGAAAAACTAGGCCAAAAACCACAAGAAAGGGCCCAAATGAGTGAAAAGTGTCAAGGCTACACTTTTTGGTGACATATTTAGCCCCAACTTTAGTGAGGATAAGATAACTTCAAACTCACACTAAATTAGTCAAGTGGTAAGAATGCAGATGGTGAAGAATGAGAAAGATGAAGGAGACGATCAAGCCCCTAGGATTCAAGATTCTAAGTCAACTCGATATCAGTGCAAAAGGACACATTCAAGGGTTAATGATTTGTAGCAAGATGAGATACACGATCATGTGATGACAAGAACTAGAAGGAAGAGAAGAATGAAATTAGAAAGGTTAGATCAAGCTTTGATCATTTTTCCAACTAGTTGTGGATCAGATATAGGCTATTTTTCCAAAAATGCATACTCACTCTGAGGTGACGAAACTCTTGGTTTTCCGTCGGGTGAGAAGTACAAGAAGGTGAGAAACATACACTCGTGGCTAGTATGCACTCACACACACATAGGTGGCTATGGGGAAATTCATGTTAGTGGTTGGGCTTCCCGCTCAAATCATAACAAATTTATACCTCTTGATAACTTTAATAAGGTGCCACAAAAATGATTGTTTGGAATGGTGTAAGAAATGTTCAAAGGGATTTTTATTATTTTGTGCAATGTCTCATCTTAAGGAACATCATGCATAATGTGTCCAAGAGAGGAAAAGTGAAAATAGTCTCATCTTGTTTGTATGAGAGGACAAGTGCAATGTGTCATCTTGAGCAACATTTTACCTAATGTTTCCAAGAGAGGGAATTGCAAGAAAAAGAAAATCACATTGAAAATGTGAGTGTCAATGTATGCCCCCACTTTAAAGCGGTTCCTAACACCATTACTATGAGAATTTTCTTTAAATTAGAAGAGGAAGAAGACATTAAAGCTTGTTTAGAAAGACCTATGCCAAGTCATATGTTTTTGATAAGCTACATCATGAAAAAGGTAGTATGTCACATGCGATTCAACTTAAGACATGTCCACATCTCAAGCTTGCTCTTATATGTTCATGAAAGGTTAACAACTAGCCAAAAGAGACAATGAAAAGTGACATACAAGGACAAGGCTAACTAACCCCTTGCCCCCACTTAGTGCAGGACAAGAGTGAGCTGAAAGGATTGGGGAAATGTAAGGTAGAGTGAAAATTAGTATCGATTAATGGAATGAGGTTCCCCCACATAAGAGAGAGCACCAAGCTCCATAATATGTTGGATTTTACAACTCAAGGCCCTAAATTCATTAGTAGAATGACCATGAACTTGATGGTAGAAACAAAAGGAGTTTTTTTTGGAACATTTCTTTCAAGTTTGCGGAGGAAGAGAGATCAAGTAATCTTGGAGGAGTCTCAACAAGATGACCTCTTGATGAAGGGTAGAAGGTGGTTTGTTAGCTTGTAAAAAATAAGTATCTTGCTTAGTATAGTATGTCATACTTATACAAGGTGTTATCGATTGTGAGATTTTGTACACTCCCTTAGAGAAGTGTGTAAAAACTAAATCAGTAGTGTGTTGCGAGATGACATTGGCATTAAGAAAACAATCCTTTGTTTTTTTCAGTTGTTGCAAAGGATCACTTTCTAAGGGTGATTTGGGATGGAATTGATGTTGGATGAAGGTGTGATGATTTCAATGAAAGTAAAAAATCCAATGCCATGATTATTTGTTTGTGTGTTAGGCTCGATAGGGGTGCAGATACCTTATTCGTTAGCACCACATCCTTTTCCACTATAGCCAAGTTTCTTCATAAGTTCATAAAATTTTCCATAGATATTTTTCACTACTTTTGGATCAGGAGATCGTTCATTGTTGGCTTCTTTGTCTAGAGTAGTTGAGGTGGATGCTTTCAAAGGATCAGTCGATTCTTGTGTTGAAAAGATCATGTTTCTCTTTTCAGAGTCATTGTTTGTGATCTTGGATTCTCCTAATAAAGGAGGTGTGAAGTCTAAGGAACCCCAATCATCGGCTAAGGGTGTTTGTTGTACAGGTTCCACTTTTTTGGTTGGTGTTGATGTGTTGAAGGGTTTGGATTTGTTTTTCTCAAGTTGTAAGACACTGAACAGTTCATCAGCATCAAGGGTTTATACTTTGTTGATGTAGATGTACTTCATTTGAAGATGAAGAATGGAAGGCACTCCATTCATTGCATGAATCCATGGCCTTTCTAAAATGATATTATAAGAAACATCATGAGGCATAACGTGGATTGGTGTGTCTAATGTGGTCATTCCAACTGTAAGAGGCAAACTAATCACACCAAGCATTTTTTATCCTACACTATCAAATCCAATGATAGATAAAGAGGTGGGTTGAATGTTTGATCTATCGATATGTAGCCTATCCAAAAGGTTTACACTACACACATTAACAACGGAGCCATTATCAACAAGGGTTTTCTTTATCCCTATTCTTTTGTATTGATATATGATTAAAAAGTCTTCAGCTTGCTTTTGCACTTCCAAAGGAGGGAGCTCACTTTGGTGGAAAATAATGTCAGCATTCAAGACTTGAATCATAGCTACTATATTATTTGTTTGTGCATTAGAAGGGATATTATTTTTTTGTAAGTTTGTTTGCATCATGTTGTGATATTGAGGGGAGGTTTCAATAAGGTCCCATAATGAGATTTCAGTAGGAGTATTCTTAAGTTGGTCGATAAAATCATACTCCCTAAGGATTGAATTTAGGCGAGGGGTAGTAGGTAAGATTGGATTAGGTAAAGGTAAAGGACTCTGGGTTGGTTGTTGTGGTCATGGATTGTTTCGTGTGTAATGTGTATGAGCAAAAATATTATGACTCAGTTGTTACGACACATTATTCTTAGGTGGGTAGAGGATGAGTTCGGGTTTACTTTTAGTTTGTTGTTTGTTTGATGGGGGGTAAAGGATGAGTTGAGGTTGAATAATATGAACATCCTTGAGAAAGGGAGAGGCTAATGGTGTCTCTTCATGTGCTTATAAGGATACAATATTACTATTTTCATTGTTAGGCTTATGGTGTATCATGGTATCCTCCCTAGGAGGATGGTTTTTAGGAGAATTACAAACCAATTGCACTTGACAATCAAAGGTTGGTTCTTCTAAAATGACTTCATCACAAGTAGGGGAATGATCAATGATGGGAATATCAAGAGTAGGATGAAGAGGAGAGGGTTCTATTTTATTATCTTGTTTTTCGAAGGTCTCAATCTCTTGTTCCATACTATCTACCCTAGTAGGAGAGCTTGGAAGATGTTCAAAACTAGCTTCATCATAGGTAGGGGAGGTGTCAAGAGAAGGACTACTATGAGTGTCAAATAGATTATCCCAAATAGTAGGAGCATTAGGGAAGGGAGGGTCAAGAGTCTCATGTCTTTTAAGAAGTGTATCTTCTAACACCAACCTATCATATGTGCATCAAGGAGGGATATTAGAAGAAGGGAAAGTTTGAGGGTCATGGTTATAGAGACTAGGTAAGGTGATGTCAAGAAATGTTTTTTGTTTAATTTTTTGAAAAGGGGGATGATGAGAGGGACAATCAAGACCCTAAATTCTTGTATCTTTTGTCACCAAAATAAATTTTTCACTAATAGGAGAGGTATAGGGAGAAGCACAAGTATGATTTTTATGATTGTCAACACTAAAATCCTCATCAAGGGGTAATGTAATGTTAAGGATTGTGTCAATGGTTTGGTAATTAACATTTTCTTTAATGAATTCATTATTGTAATTTGCATTGAACTCGTAAGAAGGGATTTTGTATTTATGCAATCTATTTGAAACCAAATCAAAGGAACATCTCTTAAAATAAAACATGCTCTAAGAAAAGAAGAAAAGAAAGTGCAATCCAATAATTTAAAATGAAATGTTGAAATGTAATTTTTCAAATGTAAAACAAGGTAATTTTTTTATTACACTATGCAAAAATCTGAAAAACAAATGTAGTATATACAAAATTGAAACTTAGAAATGCTTGAAATGAGCTAATTTAAACTAGATTTAATGAAATTCATATAATAGAAACACAACCTATTGATACAAATAGTTAACGACACAAAACAAAAGCCTAAAAATAAGGTTCTCAATTATGTAAAAGGTTTTTTTAGAGGCCTAAAGGGACTAAGTCACCTAGGGTGGCGACTTAGTCCACCTTGTGATTTTTTTGAGAATTTACAAAATGTTTTGATGGATGTGGGTGGTTTTTGTGTTGTGTGATGTAGACCTAAGATGCAAATGCAAAATTCTAGAAAGGTTTAATGATTTAAGATGCAAAAATGCAACCTATATGCTCTTTCACTAATGCAAATTTGTGAAACCCTAGAATGCAATTTAAACAATACAAAATGCAATGCAATGAAAACCTAGGATTAGAAAGATCTCCAAATTAGGTAAGAGGGTATGCGGATGTCAAGTTCACAAAAATGTAACATAGATTTTGGCACCACAAGACTCTCTAACACTTCTAGGTTTTTTCACCTAAAAGGAGAGAGGTAGGCCAAAATTCTTGTGAAATAGAATGTGTGCACTTGGAGGCTGAAGAGGGATGAGATGAGAGTCTAAAATTTTGAAGACCTGATGCACAAGCCAAGTGGGAAATTTGTGCCAATCTGGGTGACTTAGTCCAGCTTTTATGAAAATCTGTGAGAACCCTTTTCTGACAAAAGGGTACTCAAATCTATAGAAAACCCTGAAATGCATGTACAGTGGGACTAAGTCACCACTAATGGTGACTTAGTCCACTTTGAAATTTTGAGAGATTTGAAGGTGCACTCTGTAGGTCTTGATCTACTCTTCTATTCCTAGCAAGTTTCTGGATCCGAATCTACATAATCTAGTTTGTAAGTGTTCTCCAAGATTCAATTAGGTCTGAACACTTTGAAGAGAGGTGACAAGTTGTTGAAGAATTTTCCACCTTTTTCCTTTTCCAAATCTACACACAAGACCTGCAAATCACATAAAGAGGGAAATCTTGTTGATTGCTAGGGCATGGGGGTTTCCCTTGGTCAAACCCCTTTTGAGTAATCAAACAAAAATGATGAAATAAGGTAATGATGCATGAAACAATGGAGTTTACCTTGCTATGATGATTGATCTTGAGTTTTAGAAATGGAGGATTCATCCCTTGAATGCTTCTTGAGAGATTTCTTGATGACTTTGAATACTCAAACCCTAGTTGTCCTAAGAAAAGTGGGAGATGATTGATTGAGGAAGGTAGGTTTCTTGCTTGATTAGAAGAGTTAGGGTTGAAAATGAGGGGTAAAACCTTTATTTATACATGTTGTGCCCTAATTTCCTTGAAAACACCTTATCATAGTCTGACCTTAGGGTTTAGGAGACAAAATCCTACAAGAATCTAAGATTAAATTTGAATTTTATGCCACATGGGACTAGAAGTTGCCCAATGCGGCGACTTAGTCCACCTGGAAAATTATAAGTAGCTGTCGAGAATTAAGAAGTGATTAATGATTCTTTTCAGGATCATCTTCCAAAACACACTTAAGTAGGACCTATATATAAGTGCATTGAGGGGTCATTTAATCATGAGAAATGGTGAATTTCATGATGACAATCCTAGAAAAGTGTGAGGGTTAGTTACAACACCTTATAAAAATTTGGAATAAGGCTTGGAAAGAGGTTATTTAGGTTAATTATAATGAAAGGGTCTTAGAAAAGTAAGGAAATGTGTTACAACACTTCACAACACCTTTGCAAGACACCATAGAATCTAAGCAAAACTAGGCAAAAAACCACAAGAAAGGACCGAAATGAGTGAAAAGTGTCAAGGCTACACTTTTTGGCAACACAATAAGAATTCACAGAGAATTTTCTAAGGATCCTACAAGGCCCAATATTTTTCATTTTCAGTTTGTTATAGGTACTATTAGGAAATATTTCCCTTTGAAGATGAGTCATTACTAGATCATGTTCCTAAAAGTGCACCTCTCTCCATTTCTGATCAACATATATTTGTATTTGTGGTTTCTTCCCTCAATGTGTCTTTTAACCTCCTCATTAAGTTCATGGATGGTCTTAGAAAATTCTTCACCATCTACACTTCATTTCTCCATATCACCCAAAATTTGAAGTTCAAACACACCTCTATGATGCATGCCATATACAATGTCAAATAGGCCAAAAATTTTACTTTAATTTGGAGAAGCATTATATGAAAAATTTTCTTGTACCAATGTTATATCCCAATTCTTGGGTGTGTTTCAAATAAGTCATCACAACATATCACCAAGACTCTGATTGACAACCTCAATTTGGCCATCCATTTGGGGGTGATAGGTTGAACTAAAATTGGGGTGTGTGCCCAAATTTTTCCAAAGATTTCACCAAAAATTCCCCACAAACTTGGTGTCATGACCAAATATGATACTTTTGGGAATACCATCCAACCATACCACTTCCTTGAAAAAAAAGTTAGCAATATTGGTAGCATCACTAGTTCTTTTACATGGAATAAAATGAACCATTTTAGAGAACCTATCCATAATTACAAAAATGGAATCATTGCCCCTTTGGGTACGAGGAAAACCTAAAAAAAAATCCATAATTACAAATTCTCACGGTCTAGATGGAACTATAAATGGATGATACAAACCAACATTTTGACTCTACCCTTTTGCCAACTTACAAACTCTACACCTCTCCACATAATTCTTAGAATTTTCCCACATCTTTGGCCAATAAGAATGTGTTCTCAACTACAAATAAGTTTTTTCTTTCCCAATGTGTCCTTCTAGATTATCACAATGTTTCTCCTTCAAAAAATTGCCTGTCTTTGATCCTGTAGGGATGCACAATTTGTTCCCTTTGAACAACAAACCTTCCTGTAGCATAAAGTCCATCCATGGCTCTCTATCTCTAATGATAGGTCTATTGAAAGCTTCAAATGCTTCCTTGAAATCTACATCATGTCAACATACAACTCTTTCAAACTATCAAAGCCCACACTGTTAGCCTGAATTTCATGAAACAATAAGCTTCTCCTACTTAGTGCATCAATAACCTTATTTCTTTGTCCACCCTTATGTTTTACTCTACCCATTTAGCATGCCTTTGATTCAAATTTTGTTGGTTGTTTATAAATTTTAATGCATGATTATTTGTATAGAAAATTAACTCCTTAGGAAGCAAATAATTCCTCCACTTCTTCAATGACCGAACTAATGCATAAAACTCAAGATCATAGGCTGAATATTTCTTCTTAGCATCATTTAACTTTTCACTAAAATAAGCCACAAATTTTCCTTCTTCACTAAGAACAACCCCTATTGCCTATCCATTAGCATCACATTCAACTTGGAATAATTTATTGAAATCATGTAAAGTAAGAATAGGTTGTGCACTCACCTTTTGTTTAAGAAATTGGAAACTTCTTTCAGCCTCTTGTGTCCATCCAAACTGCTTTGTGTTCCCCTTAATTATCTCAAGAATTGGAGCAACTGCATGATTGTGATTCTTAATAAACTTCCTATAAAACCTATCAAGGCCATGAAAACTTCTTACCTCCATTGCACTCTTAGGTGTTGGCCAATCAATGATGGCTTGAAAATTCTGCTTATCCATCTTCAATCCATCCTTGGACACCACAAAGCCCAAATAAGACAGATCATTCTGCATAAACACACACTTTTTAAGGTTAATATAAAACTTCTCCTCATGTAACCTTGTCATAACCATTCCTAAATGCTCCAAGTGTTCCTATTTTTACCTACTAAACACTAAAATGTCATCAAGATACACAATAAAAAACTTCCTAAGAAATGGTTTCAAGACCTCATTCATAAGCCTCGTAAAGTTACTAGGAGCATTAGAAATCCCAAAAGGCATAACCAGCCATTCATAAATTTCATCATTAGTTTTAAATGGTTTTTTCCTTTCATCCTCAAGTCTGATTCTAATATGGTGGTAACCACCTTTTAGATCTATCTTAGAAAAATGCATTGAGCCACCGAAAATAATCCATTAAATCTTTAATCCTAGGAATAGGAAATCTATATATAATAGTTACCTTATTGATGGCTCTAGAATCAATGCACATTCTTCATTCACCTCCTTTTTTTGGAACTATAATTGTAGGAACAACACAAGGGCTAAGACTATGTCTTACCAAACCTTACTTGAGTAATTCCTCAACTTGTTTTCAAGTCTCCTCATTCTCTTTAGGAGTCAATCTATAGGCATCCATGTTTGGAAGGCTAGCGCTTGGAATAAAATCCATATGATGATTAATACTCCTCATGGGTGGTAACTCATCAGGAAGATCCATCGCTACAATATCCATATGTTCATTAAAAATATCTTGCACTTCATTAGGAAAATCATTTAATCTTGTAGAGGTAAACATAGTAGAAAATTTAGAAACCAAGTCAACTCATACTTCTTCTTTCTTCATCTCATGTAAAAAATATTTTCAACTTACCAAAATTACCTTTCTTTTGCTTCCACTACTGATGTCCTCTTCTCACTCCTGCATAGGCAAGAGGGTATGTTTGACCCCATTCTTCTCAATAGTGTAGGTATTATCTCTCCCATTATGCATTTCTTTCCTATAAAACTGCCAAGGCCTACCAAGAAACACATGAGACTCATCCATGGGCATGATATCACAAACAATATTATCATTATAACCACCAATTTGGAATTCAACCATAGCCTATTCATTAACTAGCAATTGATATCCTTTTGTAACCAAGAAACTCTATATGATTTGGGATGTTTGGTTCTTTCAAAACCCAATTTATCTACCATTTTATTAGACACTATGTTATTTGTACTTCCACTATCTATAATAAATTTACAACATTTACATTTTTCTTTACATTTTTTTTAACAAGGCTCTCTTTTGTACTAGTTCTTGATTCTCCTTGGGTGGCTTCAACAACACCCTTTTCAGTGGCACTTATTCACCCAATTTAGATTCTACTTGGTGATGTGTCGATGATCCAACACTCTCTAGATCCACATGTACAACCTGATTACTTCTTTTGTTTCTTGGATAGACTCCTTGTGAATATTTTGGACACTCCTAAATTTTGTGACTAGGGTGATCCCACAATACTGGTTTACAATTTTTGGCCAAATTGGACACTAAAATTATTTTTTCTGACTAAATATTCACTTTTGGGCATCTATAGCGGCTAAACCATGAGAAATTTAAAGATGATGCAAACTAGTGATTTGTGAAATTTTGTTGGTAGATTCTAAATATATTTTGTTCAAAAAATTTGGAATAATATTGCACTTATTTTTCTATCTCCTTCAAAAACTAGTTTTTTTCAATAAACAACATTTTTGAGTGATGCTCACTATATACAACATAATTTTTTTTCCATGAAGGACTAAATTCTAATTATTTTGAATTTAGATTTATAACTACTATATAGAGTGCTTCCAATTTGTCTCATAGTGTTTTATTGAATATTTTTTCCTTCATCAAGTTTTTAAGTCGAACCAATTACAATTCAGACATAGGCGGACCGTATACAACGAAACTGTTTTTGTATGTATCGAAATTCAATTTTATTTTTTTGTTGGATCAAGGAATTCAATATCTAGTACAATCATATTTTTCAAAAAAAAATTGATAATCTACTATTTTTCCACATGTGTAGAACAAAGACCTTGATTTTCGGTGAAAAACCTAAGTTTAATGAAACTAAAAAACAAATACATAATAAAAAAAAAACCTATTAAAATTATATTCATTGGATAGCTTGTTTTGATGACTACCATCATCCAGTTGGGTCTATGAAGTCTCATCCCTTTTCATCCTCAACTCGGGCTTTGAACCACAAATTTTTGGACTTTTTTGGTGCCTAAGGTGGAGAAGGTGGGTTCGAGTGAACCCATGGGGGTTCAAGAAAATCCATGGGGTTTCGAGCGAACCCCCTTTCCTCAAGACTTTTCATTTGGTTTTTTCCCTTGAATGGTCGGCCCCATCATTAAATGGGTTCACTCGAACTAGGGTTCGCTCGAACCAATAATTTTGTTTGAACCCCAAAAACCAAAATGTTTTGCATGGGGTCATTTTTTTCTACTTTTTCTTTCTCACTTAAATTGTAAACCACTTTTGTGGGTTTACCCACAAACATATTGATTGCATTTGAAACACTTCCCAGTAAAGCCTCTTCCTCTTCCTTGGAAACCTCCTCTTCCAACTGATCTACCTCCTTTGTTTTGGTATCCACCTATTTCTTGATTTGCTACCTCACTTAAACTTCTAGACCCTTCTTGTTGTTGTTATTTTTGTCCTCTTCCAATATGTTGTCCCTTTCCTCGATAACCTCTTCCTCGATTTATCCCTTCCTAGTTTTGTCTTCTTTGAAGTGTTTCTTCTACCTTGATGGCAAGTCGATATGCCTCTTCAAGAGTCCTAGGTGATACTAAACTAAACTCATCTTGTAAACTATACTTAAAAACATTCAAGTATCTTGCTACCTTCTCAAGATATTCCTCACTGTGGCCTAATTGAATCACCAACTTGTAAAACTCTTTTGTATATTCTTTGATCAACATGTCAATTTTCTTGAGATTTTACAATCTTTTGAAGAGATTTATTTGATAATCTCTCGGTAGGAACTTGGCCTTCAACTTAGCAACCATTTGATCCCATGAGGTAATATTTTCCTTGTTCTTCTTCCTTCTCTCAGATTGGACATAGTCTTACCACATAGCAACACGACCCTTGATTCTTGTTGAGGCGAACTTCACTCTTCTTTCTTTTTCAACTCCTTCATAATCAAAATACTTATATAAATCATTGATCCAATCAATGATTTCTTCATCGTTTAAGCTTCCAAAATAGTTAGGGACTTCAATCTATGGTTTGGCTCCCACACTCAGTATTGTCCTGAACAATTTCTCTTCATATCCCTCTTTCTCTTCTTGATTTTCTTCATCATCTCTTAACTTTTATTCCTTTTCAACTTCACTCACATAAACTGTAACTGCCCCTATTCATTGGGATCTCTCCGTGACATCCATTCTCATTGCTAGGCTCTGCAACATTTCATAGAGACCATCATTTCCTCATCGAACTCTACCATGATTTCATCCTCATCCTCTCAACACTCTTGGTGGCCTTCTACCCACTCCTCAGCAACCCCAAATAGTTGGGCTTTGATACCAAATTGGTGATAGCCAGTCACAAATGGAAATCAATTCAACAACAAACAAGAAGAAACACTTGGATTGATGGGGAATCACAATGACAATCAATAAGATAGTGCAATCACAACCAATTCACCATGATGGAAATCAAACAATGTTCACCAACAACATAAGCTAAAAAAAATTGACTTTCATTCCAAACAAAGTTACAAGAAACTCAAATGGGTACATTTCTCATTGTTTTCTTTAGAAAAATCGTAATCCATCAACTCCACACATTTCTATTAGTAGATAATTCATGTAGCCAAGTTGCATGATGGAATAATAGCAATCAATCATTTCAAAATTTGTAGTCCCAATACAAAGGAACGATGGGAAAATAAATCAAATAATTTTTTTCAGCCTTTTCAGTCCCTACATAAAGAAACCTCAAAGAACTATTGTCCCTCCTTTCCACCGTCAATCCCTTCCAGATACTCATTTTCCCCGTTCCAACCATCTACCAACTACCTTCTTCAAAAGCTCGATTAGGCTTTTGAATCCAAACGATCTCCCCAAAAGAATGATCAAATTAATACAAACAAAATAAATAAATTTCCACCAAAGATAAGTGATAGAACAACATAATGAAAAAAAACACTCACAAAAACTAGAATGGGGAAAAATTCCCTTGCATCAGCAACCAATATAAAAAAAATAGTACTCAAATGGGGCAAAAGATGAAAGGAGGAGAAATTTGGGGAATATAAGATTCCATGAGTCAGTCCAAAAAAGAGCCTTATCACCTTAATTAACAACCTAAAAGAGGCCTCACTTAACAAGAGAATCACCCCTCTTGATAGTATTCCATATCATAGAACCTTTACCAATCAAATAAATTCTTCGAGCCTCTTGAGTAGGAACCCTGTGAAGCTATTTCTAGTTAAGAACTTTAGCCCAAGGTTGATTCTACTACATACATCATCTACAATAAATTTTGGTAGCCAAAGCCTGACTATTAAGCTCAACATTTCTAAGATCAAGACCACCATTTTGTTTAGGTCACCAAACCCTATCCCAACTAATTAGATTCCATTTTTGAGTGTCAATATTTCCAACCATAGGAAATTCCTAGAAAGAGAATCAAACTCCATCAAAAAAAAATTACAATTTGAAAACACCATCAATTTATAAATAGGAAGAACTTACAAAACAAACTTGAAAAGAGTAAGACAAACAGAGAAAGATAACTAACATAAATTCCATTGATTGACCTTCATCCTAAAGCGATCATGAATCTTTTTCCATTGAAGATGATTAAGATATACATTTGATAAAGGGATACCAAAATACTTTAAAGGGATTTTTCCTATTTTAAATCTCAAAATAATAGCAATTCTTTGTTGAATGGACAACAAAGTATTAAATAAAAATATGTTTGAATAATCTTCATTAATTTGTTGGCCCAAGGCTATCAAATACACATCGAAGATATGACAAATATTTCTACTTATTAGCTCCATATTTTTTTTTTATATTTCAAAAATATCTAGGTAGCATGTTGAAATACTATAATAATTTTAATAAGTTGAATTAGTTATTTTTTAAATATTTTTTAATTTTCAATATAATTAATGAATTAATATTTTATTTTTTAAAATTAATTAATTAATTTATTTTTTCTTAAAAAATATTATGTTTATTTTTATGTAAGAATTTAATGTTTTTAAAGAAATATAATTAAATTTAAAAAGTATGCGGTATTTAAACATTTGATTTTTTTTAGGCGGTGCGTCTAGTTCGATTGGCTAAAGCATCCTATTGCAGGAAAGAGGTCATGAGGTCTAGTCTCCCCAGTTCCATCTCCATGGTATCGGAGAGCCAAGGTCTAGTCTCCCCATCATCCCCATGGTATTGGAGGGAGTGTCATGCTAGCGCCATCAGTCGCGTGAATTTTTTTTACCAGGCACACTATAGTTTATAGGGGGGCGAATACTGTTGATTCCTACAATCTAAAAAAAACACATTTGAATTTTTTTTAAATGATAATGTTGAAGAGCTTTTAGAAAAAAATTGTATAAACTTTTTTATATTAAAAAATTCATACATTTCATTTTAGAAGCTCTTCACAATTTTTATAATAGATTATATAAATTTAATGTCTCTAACTAATATAAAAATTATTCATATTATTCTTTAGATATTTGTATATGATAGAGGCCAACATATATTATACTTTAACAAATTTCATATTTAAAATATATAATATAATTTTAAATAAGATACAAATTAAAATATAATTAAACACCCAAATTGTCATAAATTTTGATATGATAAGGATGGTCATCAAATTCCAAGCTTTCTTCAAAAGAATTTATTTCCAAAAAGGCACTCCAAATAGTTTGATGACGGAGATGTGAAGTAATCTTAAAACCTAGTGTATTTTCATGTGGAGCTCATAGAGTCTAATCCCTTAATATAATAGATCCGCAACAAAAAGTTCAAAATTTCAAAATCTTATTTGGAGAAACCTTTGGGTATGAATAGTATTAGAGGTGTAAATTTGAATGATAAAATTGAAATTAAGATATGACGATTATTATTAAGATTTTTTTTAATGAAGGATTTTTTATTATTCATAAATTTATTTTTTCTATGCAATATAGGAGCATAATCTTTAGGTTGAAATCTCATTGGATAAGAGTAAAGGATCAAGGGGTATCTATTCTACCAAAGTCACTTGATGCATGATCTTAACCTCGTCCCTTATGGTGTCGAGGTCTTGCACTCATCAAGACTTAATCTCTAGTGATTTGATCAAGAGCCCATTAACTATCACTAAAATTTGATTAAAATATAAACATCCAAATACACAAATATGATACTAAAAGAAAAATAATTATTTTAAATAAAAACAAACTTATATATTCATTGACCAATTAAAAAACAAAAGAAAACTTAACAATTGATTTATCAAAAAAGGAAGTCCTCCATTTAAAGATAAAAGATAAAATGTATTGTATAAGAAACAATAAGATGTTATATGAAGAGAGGTAATACGACATTCAGAAAATTCATCACTAGCAATTCACCAAAGGAAATTTCGTCATCAGCAATTCACCGCAGCGGTGAATTTTTGGCGGTGAATTTTACTTGGTGGTGAATTTTTCGTCGATGAATTTTCCTTTGGTGAATTGTTGGCCATGAATTTTCCTAGAATCAGATAATACATGTCGAGCTTAACCGGCACACTCTAAGAGTTGACTGCTTAGGTGGTCGGGCCCACTCCTAACTTCACCTTCCCCCTTCGTACTATTTTTTACCAACTCTTAACCTCACCTTTCCCCTTCGTAGCTTTTTTTTTACCGATTTTCCATTTCCGTTCATGTGGAAATTTTCGTTGAACATTCATATGTGCATAGATAACACCATACAAAATTGTTATAAGGGGACCCACCAAGATGGAGCAGAAGTGTCAGACCAAGACAGAGGGGAAGTGATAGAGGGATGACGGGAATTGCAGCTCACTTATTTAGTCTTGCCACCCATATTTGCTTTCATCTATTCAAACTTAAAGTGCAGTCCAACTTAATTTGAATTCAATTTATTATATTATGCTATTTTATTATATTTTTATTTATTTTTTATATTATTACATATTTATTATTATTTTTTTTAATAACGTAATTAAATTTGTATTATTTTTTTATAATTATTATTATATTATAGTAATAGTATTGTTTATAATTAATATTATTTTAAATTATATATTATATATTAGTTTTAGAATATTACAATTATTAAATTATTGTATTGTTATTATATTATTATATTATTTTATTATATTATTATTATGATATTATATATTTAAATTATTATATTATATATTTATTATTATATATTCTATAATTAAATTAGAATTTATATTATTATTTTATGATTATTATTATACTATATTATATTATATTATATTGTATTATTATATATTTATTATTATACTTATGATTATTATAATTTGGTGTAATGTAATTAAATTTGTATTATTATTTTATAATTATGAATATATTATATTATATTATTCTTATGAGAAATAAGATGTTTCAAAACATGTGATTCAAAATACATGATGTTTATTAACTTGAAATTCACAACATACCAACCCATATGTTTTTAAACTATGTATATCTAGTTCTGCAATTTGAATAGCAACAACACCATTCACTTAAACACCTCTTTAGATCATTCAATTCAAGAACACTTAAATTCACCAACTCAATGATAACTCTAGATTCTATTTTCTCTAAAGATTTCTCTTAGTTTTCCATGCTTACAATCACCCATATGTGAATAATAAAAAGCTCAAATACACTTTATTTTTGTAGAACCTAGGCTACATTCTAAAAAAATTAGAGTCATATATCTTCACTTTTAACAAACACATTGACATGATGAATCATGGTAAAATAAATGTATGTCTAGGTACATATCATATTTTTATTATTAATCATAATTTTAACTTACTTTAGCTCTAAAATCCACTTAAGTACCCCAATCTATAAAATTTCCACATGTCTATGTAGGCCATTAAAATAAGTACTCACGATTTCTCCAGTTAATTATTAATTAGAAATGCTTATATGTAGAAAAAGTAATTGTAATACACAAATTCAATAATTTAAAATTTAGACCCTCATAATATGTTTTCTTGTTATTCAATGCTCTCAATATCTCATCACCTTTCCATTTAAAGTAGAAAAAGAGTTAGAAATGAAAAGTAGAACAAAATGGTATGAATCGTTTTTTAGAGAAATAGGAGGTTACAATTCTTTTGAAGGTGGTAAGGTGGGTGGGATTAATTTTGAAGAATACAATGATGATATATTTAAGGATTTCATCTATTATTTGATTATTCTCACTCCATTCTCAATAGGAAAAAAATTAATGTAACTCTTTCCACCTTCACTCCCATTTTCAAGTTGTTTTGAGAAGGATGTCATTTTTTCACTCTCAAGGGATTTCATATGATAAATTAAATTAATTAGTTAAGTCAATATTATAGAGCCTTGGAATACTACTATAATTTTGATGGTTAAATATTTCATGTGTGAGTCCAAATATAGAATCAATGTATAGAATAGTATGTGAATGTTGAATCATTATGGTATAGTATAGAGAAGGAGGAATTGAAGGTCAATTTATGAGGACATGTATTTGCCTCATTTTAGTAAATGGTTGAAAAATATAATAGGGGAGTGGGGGAATTAATGTGCCATGACCTCATCCATCTAATAAAAAACACATATTTTTGAAAAAACCATTATAAAACACATCAATAACTATCTAAGATTTAATAGAACACCAAATTTATAGGATCATCTCTCAAGATTATATCCATTGTAGGAGAAATTATATCATCCCAAGAATTTAACCTCATGTGTAAGATAGAAATAAACCCATCTCATCCTTGTACCATAAAAAAATATAGTATTCATAGGTTTTGTTAAAGAATTAGTAGCATGTAATTAAGGGTTAGTATGATCCTCAATTTTTACTTTCCTTAATTCACCAATATCCTTAATAAAAGGATATTATACATCCACATGTTTAGTTTAAGCAAGGTAAAAACATTATCTACCAGATAAATTAAACTCTATGAATCATAATTCAACAATATGTGACTTAAAACCAATATTGTAACATAGTTTGTGTAACAAACAACTTTTTTACAATCATATGGTGTTGTCATACACTTTTATTTAATAGTGTATAATAAATTTTTTATCTACTTCCACTTAATCATCCAACTCACAACTATTCCAAATATAGTAAAAGTACAACCACTAATTGGTATCAAGCTATACAAATCTCTATCCCAATAAAAGTCAACAATCCCCCATACATTCAACACCTTTCCCACAATATTAGTGTCATGACAACATAACTATTAGTTTAGAGTTCCCTTCAAGTACATAAAAATATGTTCACCTGCATCTAATGCTCTTTACAAATATTTGGCATGAGCCTACTTAGAACTCTCCTTGCTCAAGTAATTTTTAAGCCTCATACATTTCAGTCCATACATAGATCTATCAATTAAAATTGCATAATATGGTTTTTTGATGTCCCTCAAAACCTCCATAGATTTAGGGAATTGTTATAGGGTAAGTGCACCAATCTGTGACACAATTTAGGTGCCAAATTGAAAAAACATTTAAAAAAAAACCCAAAATAAGCCATTTGGCGCATTTCAAATGAATTAAAATCCATTTGTAGCATGCCATTTGGTGCATTTCAAATGGCATATTTGACATAAAATCCAAAAATTGGGTTTCAAACCCTCATTTTGTCTTCAACTTGTGGCTTGAGGAAGAGGATTTCAAGTCTGCAACTCACACTCACCAAATCTCTTCCATTATTTGCATCCTTAGCTTTCCATTTTCCACAAGGATTCTGCCAACACATCAGAGAGGTCGAAGATTGCAAAGAGGTATGTATTTTTATTCTATTTATTTTGAATTTGATTTAGAATGCAAATTTAAATAGATTTTTATAATAAAACTTTGTTCTAATTCTCAGGGAATGAATCTCCAACTCAAAAACATTGAGAGTTCACAATCACCCCCTCACGAAGAGCCTCCTATACAAGAACAACCTGAAACCCCTCCATCAATTCATAGGCATTCTCAAGGAACAAAAGAAAATATTCAAAATCAAATTAAAAATAATAAAAGAGACATTCAACAGTTAATTGCAAGATTAACCAAGCATGCTGAAACCCACACTTATAGGAGAGGGATTATTGAATCATTGAATTCAATTGTAACTCATGTAGGATAAATGAGCGAGAAAATTTTTTTTAGTCAAATAAGAGGCATGAGATGAGACAATTTTACGCTAGTGGTTTGTCATATGCAGATGTCAAAAAACTAACAATTAGCAAACTCGACTTGTGTGCCCTATTTATAAACCCAAAAACCATTTAACCTTTGTCTCATGCATGCAAGAGGTTCCCCATCCATTGGTGCCACCATGAGCTAATTAAAAACAAATTTTGGGAGCAGTGGTGGATGGTTTTGACCAACCTCCATGTAATAACCATGAGGTGCCACAATACTTTTTGAGGAAACTCTATTGTGAGTTATTCCTCAATAAAATGCCAAACTATTTTGACATCTTAGACTTTCAGGGTAGAGGTGGGGGCTCCACATACGATAGACCTATTGCATGACATAATCCATAGTTGGCACCGAGAGCCTTGGGCAAACCCATGGTGGAGCATGTCATTATTCCTTCCATTGTTAAGGAGAGTGTAGAGGTGGACACAATTAAGTTGATTGGATAAGTCAACCAAACCATTTTATAGTGTGTGAGTCCTCTAGTAGAGCCTGGTGTGGAGGAGATGTGTAGGCCCCGAGCTCCACCCACCATTGTCGTGCTTGTGTTGTTGCTTTCATGTACGATTATCAAGGTGCTTGTGATGCAACTACATAGCCTATGTCAGTTGTAGAGGGGATGGCTTTCACAGATGATATTATGAATGATACATTTGGCATTGACACTCAGGTAAAATTTAGCAAGTTATTTTAATGTTGTTTATTAAATTATATTTTGAAATTTAAGAATAACTAAATTAGTAGAATTTTAATATGATGAAATTTCAGGGTCACATTGTTCATGAGGGATGTTCTATTCCTACAAACCCTTATAAGTTCTCGACAATGAGTCCACAAGTATGAAACTAGTATTAAAGATATTGTTATTGCATTTGAACAGATGAATGTTATATTTAAATGTTTGTCTCATAACATGCTTCAGATTTCAAATAGTTTCCTGGTGCACCTTATTCCTCCACACCTCGTGACTCATATCCTCAAACAAGGCACACTCAAGTAGCCTTTATTCATTAATGGTTTTGTAAATCTATGTTAGCTAGTTTTCATAATTTTACATATATACAAATCTAAAAAATTGATGAGAAACACAAACATTGCATTCAAGTATTCCTTGATCGTGTCAAATTATGTTCTCCTAATTCACTTTTTCTTCCTTTATTCCTTCATAATCCCTTACCATTAACATTTCATGGTTCTCCCTATTTTCCATGATCCTCTCCTAGCCCATCCCACTAATATCTTCTAGTCCATTCTATGTGTCATTATGTCCTTCTACTCCCATCTTATTGTACCCATTATTATATCACCCTAGATATTCCATGATCCCCTATGTTCCACCCTATGTTCCTTTATATCATCCTATGTTATGCCATATTTATCCATGTTTCATCCTAGATAAATCTCCTATATTATTTCTACACACAGGTCAAATTCACACCTTGTGTACTATAGTCAAACCCTAGACACCTCCTAATTCACCCTATGATGCATTATTCCCTAATAATCACATCCCATTAACCTCAAATTTTCCATTCTATATTTTTTTATCCCATCCTAGACCATCCCATCAATCTATACTATTCCATCATATGTTCCATTAATCCCTTTGGTGCAGGGGCACCACTCTTTTCTACGTTTCTTCATTAAGTGTCTGATAGTGGTGCAGGAGCACCCATGGGTCTAAGGGACCTAGAATCATTTTTTATGTTTTTTTTCTTTGTTTAATGTTGCAATAAGGTCTCATGGACCATTTCATTTCTTTTTAATAGGTCTCCTAGGGTTTTTTTTGAGTTTTGGTCTTGATGACCAACTTTTTGTACAAACAAGGTCTCCATCCTCCTTTGTAAGTCTAGTGCATTTTGCAAAATTAAGAAAAAAGGATGCCTTTATGTAGCTAGACACCTGATGGGAGACATATTTTTAATTTTGAGGTATCTTTGTAGGCGTGTTGGTGAAAGTTGGCTAAGTTGCCTTAATTAGGCATTAAAGAGTAAAAAATGAAGTCTTTTTGTGTTTCCAACGACCAACTGATTCAAATTTCAGTTGGAGGAAATTGGAGGAGGTTTGAAGGCTTCATATATGCCTCTCTTAGTCTAGGAAAGGCTTTTATTGAAGTTTGGAAGAAGTTTTCAATAAAGAGTTTGTTGATTTTTGTGTTTTCTTGAAGAAATTGCTGATCTCATACTTGGTACGGTCTATACATGTAGTTTATTGCTCCAAGCCTATAATGGTTGGATAGGTAATGTAATAATATTTATTTTGGAATTTGAGTGGTGATATTTTATTGAGTATCGAGGGAGATATCTTAATTGTACTCTCAGGTGGTCTGAAAACCCTCAAAATCAGGGTTTTGAGTGAATTATGGGTGTTTCTTCCATCCCCACGTTGTAGAGTTGATAAATCTTGGTGGGATGGAATTTATATGACTTTACTATTATTTCCTCATTGTATTGGAGAATATAAGGCTCATTGGAGGAAGTGTTGTGAGATTCTTGGCTTGACATCTCTATGTGGCAAGCCTAATTAACAAACAAAAAAGAGAGTTTTGCCTTATTTCTAGAAAATCTGTTTGGGGGGCAATTAGTAATGATGGTAACAGGTCTAGAAAACCTATAGGAGATTTTTTTGGGGCTTTGGAGTGAAGGGGAGAGCCAAGATAGTCAAGACCCAAGTGTAGGTCTATGATTTAGGCCTCTTGGAGTAGTGGTAGAAAAGGTCATTGTGAGTTATGCCTTGATAGTCAAGAGTAAAGGTTTTTGAACTTTGTAGGGGTCCATGTGGGGTGTCTAAATCCATGGATTTGATGTCTTGATAGTCCTCCATGTGTTTTTTATTCTGAATGTCCTACCGGGTAAGGGCTAAAAGCCTTAAGAGGGAGTGAGGTCTAAATCACCATAGTGATAGTTGTTTGTTGAAACCTAAGTGTTAGAGGGTTGTTGAACCTTTTTTTGTCCTAATGTGACATGATCCAAATGATTTCAATCTTTGTGGGTGGTCTGATTTGTGAACCCTAGGTGTGTGGGGGATGATCACTTAAAGAATAATGGATTTTATGACTCCTTGTAAGAGTATTTTGAGAGAAACGTTGAATTGGATTGTCTTTGCCATCATAGTTGTGTGTTTAGCTTCCCTTCCACTCTGCATCATAGTGGTATCAGAGCTTGATTTCAGGTAATTGTTGAAGGGAAGACATCATACCTCCAAAACAACCTGGACTGATGGTTGCAAAGGAGTTGAAGACCTTGACACAAGAGGTAGAGGCCTTAAAGGAAATGAACAGAAGAAGAGACAGAGGGTAAAGGACTTGTAGAAGGTTTAGAGAATCCTCAGGGAGGAGAGATACTCCCTCATGAGAGAAGCATCCTTAAAGAATTTCAAGCATCAAGAGGATATTCCTCTGAAGTGAAGATTGACCTACCAGTGTACAGTGGAAATATGGATGTGGAAGAAGTGTTGGAATGGGTAGAGGAATTGAATAACTATTTTGAATATAAATAAATGGTAGAGAACAAGAATGTGAAATTTTCCAAAACAAAGTTGAAGGGATCCACCTTGACATGGTGGAATTTCATCCAAGGAGAAAGGGTGAATATTGGTAAGTCTATTATCAAGTCACGGGATAAGATGGTGCATAGGTTGAAGTCACAATTTCTTCCTGCTAATCATGAGGTGCAAGAGTTCAAAAAGAGGAAGAATCTGAAGCAAAAAGACATGGATATTTCATCCTACACTAAACAATTCTTCAAGTTGAGTATGAGATGTGATCATGTAGAAAGAAAGAACGAAAGAGTGCCCAGGTATATCAATGGCCTAAGGCTAAACATACAAGATGAGATCATTTTTTTTCCCCAAGACCATGGAGGATTGCATACAAATTTCCCATAAGGCTGAAGAGAAGATAAGAAGAAAACAAGAGCAGAAAAATAGAGGCAGCTTTGTGGGAAGAAATCAGTCCCAAAAACATCAAGAGGTGTCTAATCCTAATGAATCAAGTGGAAAATAAATCAATAGAGGGGGATTCAAGGGTAGGAGACCCAATGGTAGAGGTATATTTAATGGAGGGAGAAGTTCCAATTAGTTGTTAGGGAGATGTTACACTTGCAACCAGCCTGGGAATCCATCCTTTAAATGCCCTAAAAATTAAGGATCAAGATCTCATGGTGGAGAGAAGAGGAAAAAATTAGTTCATGAAGATGAAGAAAGTGTGACCTCACCTATAGTAAACCTCACATCAGAAGTTGGAGATAACTTGATGATTAAGAGAGCATTGCTCAAGGCACCAATCCTTGAAGAGCCCCCACAAAGGAAGGCACTCTTCAGAATCAATTGCAAGGTAAAGTTTAAGGTGTGTAAGATAGTAGTGGACTATGGATCAATTGATAATTTTTCTTCAATTGAGATGGTAGAAAAAATTAATTTAAAATGATTTCTCACCCTAACCCATACAAAGTTCCATGACGTAGTAAAGGACAATAGGTCTTGGTGAATGAGAAAGTATGGGTAGAATTCAACATTGGGTCATACAAGGACAAGATCCTATGTGACATCATACCTATGGATTTGTGCCACTTGCTGCTTGGGAGGCCTTGTTAGTTTGATAGGAAGGCCAAGCATGATGGGGAGAAGAATACGTACTCCATTGTGAAGGATGGGGTGACCTACAACCTCACACCTCTCATAGAAGAAGACAAGGGAAAGAATGAAGGGCCTAGTGTTTTGATGGTGGGTGAGAAGGAGTTCATGAAGACATTGAAGGAAGGAGGAGGAAGAGGACTCTTCTTGATTATGAAGCCAAAGAGTGAAACAGATCTGCCCACAAAGAAGAAGGAAGATGCACCTAGATAGGTCTAAGAGTTTTTGGAAAGTTACAAGGACATAATGGTAAATGAACTACCTAGTTCCCTACCTATAATTAGGGATATAAGCTACCATATTGATCTAATTACAGGACCTACATTGCCCAATAATGTTGCATATAAGATGACACCTACTCAGAATAAGGAGATTGCAAGACAAGTGCAAGATTTATTGGATAAGGGGCTAGTGAGAAAGAGTTTGAGCCCATGTGTTGTTCCTATTGTCCTAGCACCAAGGAAGGATGGGAATTGGAGGCTTTTCACTTATTCAAGAGATATTAATAGGATCACAATCAAATATAGGTTCCCAATGCCAAGAATGGATGACCTTATGGATTGCCTAGCAAGGGGATCCTAATTTTTGAAGATTGATTTGAAAAGTGGTTATCATCAGATAAGGATCAAAGAGGGTGATGAATGGAAGACAAATTTTAAGACTAATGAATGCCTCTATGAATGGTTGGTGATTCCCTTTGGGTTGTCAAAATCCCTTAGCACCTTTATTCGCCCTATGAATGAGGTATTCAAACCTTTCATTGGAAAGTTTATTATGGTTTATCTAGATGATATTCTTGTGTTTAGCAGGTCTAAAGAAGAACATTTAAAGCACCTTGACATGATATTGAATATGTTACAATAGGAGAAGTTGCTAATCAACATGGAAAAGTGTGAATTTATGAAGGGAGAACTAGTGTACCTTGGATTTGTCATCTCCAAGGGATGTTTGAAGATGGATCCTTCAAATTTGGATGCTATTTTTACTTGGCCAACACCAAAATTCATGAGAGATGTGAAGATTTCATGGACTTGCAAGATTTTATTGAAATTTCATCAAGAACTTTAGTCAAATTTGTGCACCCATCTTGGAAACCATCAAAGGAGGTAACAAGGGTAAGTTTTCTTGGACCAATGAGGCTAATAAAGGGTTTGAATATCTTAAAAAGAGAGTAGCACAAAAACCTATACTTGTGCTCCCTGATTTTGATAAGGTTTCTACAATTGAATGTGATGCTAGTAACCAAGCAATAGGGGTTGTCTTGAGCCAAGAAGGCAGGCCGGTTGCATTTTTCAGTGAGAGGTTGAATGAAGCAAAGAGGAAGTATTATTCCTATGATTTTGAATTATATGCTATGGTCCAAGCCCTAAAAAATTGGAGACACTACATGTTACCTAAATAATTTGTTGTCTATATTGATAATCATGCATTGAGTTTCTTGAATGCACAAGATAAACTCAATCATAGGTACACGAAGTGGGTGGATTCTTTACAAGCCTATAAATTCACAATAAAGCATAAGAAGGGCCAAGAAAATAAGGTGGAAAATGCTCTTAGTAGAAGGGAACTTGTAGGGCAAGAAATTCAACTCCAAAGCATGGGGGTCGATGCATTGAAAGACATGTATCATGAAGATGCGGATTTTAAGGAGGTATACAACGTTTGTGATCAGAATTTGAATACTTCTTGTTGATGGTGTTTTTTGCATAGAAACAATTCAGATAGAATATAAAATATCCTATCTCTTTTGAAAGGTTGATCTCTATGATAAAATAAATAACCCCAAGGTCTCTCAGGTGTCAGGTCATGACAATGCAGTGGAACCACTCAGTGATAAATGTGAAAATGTTGGTAATCATAAAGGGACCTTACAAAACAAATTTTGGAGGCTCTAAACTTATCATATTTTATAACATAATGATACTCAAATTCTTGGTTCTAACCAAAATTCAAAGAAATAACAAAAGATAAGGGTTTCATAAATCCTAAGATTAATGACACTCCTAAAATCAAAAATACTAATGATGAAATACTTGGAATAGACCAATCCCTCAAAAATAAATTTTGCTCAACCCAAGCGATACCTGCAATCCTATAGAAATAGTTCAATCTTCTAAGGAACTAAATATTTAGAGATTATGGACATTCATTCAATGGAGTTGCATAAATGCCCACAATTGAACTAAACACACAAGTATCAGGTACAGGTTGACCTTGTACAACAATCCCACAATCAAGAAGCTACCCAAAGTATGAATTAGAGATTGCTACAATACTCCAAGCATTAAATCACAAGTATCATTAAATTATTCAACTCTAAATCTAAAATGTATTTAGATATTTCCAAGCAATTTCAAAGATAGAACAAGAACCATATAGAATAAATCAATTCAAAGAAGGCACCAATAATAACACAATGCCTTTACTTGCATTGAATCACAAGTGATAACAACAATTCTCATGTTCTACGTTGCAGTAATTTCTTGAAATATGATTAACGCCTAATTCTAACTTTTTGCTCTATTGATAATCTACTTACAAGATCTAGTCTTCTAACTAACTTTTCCTCTCTATCTAAATAACTTTGTCTAAATTTTTTCTCTAACCTTCTAACTTTCTAACCCTTACAAATGAGGCAAAATGCCATACTTATAGAAATCTTTCCTGTGTTGGGCTGAGCTAGGGTTATAGAGAAAGATCGGCCACCAACCCAATCAACCCAGACAACTAACAATAAATCACCACCTTGCATTGAATGCATGAGGTGCCCCTTCATATCAACCTTGGACTTTTACAAATCTTGGTACAGACCAAACAAGCCTGTGAGTCACTCTCACCACTAATGCGTCAATCACATGAAGCAAAAGAATGGCCACGTACAAATGATCATGACCTCACCTCCACTACAAAGTGTACCTAGCTAAATCATGTGGATCCCGCAACACCCTCGAAGAATGTGAATCATTTCCTCATCGGCATCAACAACAACAACTTGCTCGATCTATCCTACACTCAAAATGACCACCATTAATAATCATTCTAGCATCAAAAATCCATGCTAATCAATCATAAACAAAATGCTAATCATCAAAGAGATCAAAAACAACTACCAAAATCAATTAAAACTTCATTAAAGAATCCCTATCAAAGTTCAGGATTTTTACCGCTCCGCAAAATTCAAGTCAAGAAGGAATTTCAGGAAATTCTAGGCCAGGCACATTTTAATGAGGGAAGCACAAAAATCACCAAAATTTTGATCACTCATCGGTACAAAAATCAAGAAATGTCTGCACATACAATTAAATTATCCAAATCCATATTACAATGTAGAACCATAAACAACTAGGCCATGAATCCTCTCAGTGTTTGACAAATAACATAATTTGGAAAAATTTGACAAGGACAGAATATGTTGAAACTTGAAATACTTAGCACATCCAGAAAAATGAAGCAGCGATGGACTATCAGGATTTTTCAAAGGCAATGTATTCTTGTGAATTCCACATAATTCACACGTCGTTGACCGATAGTTTTGATCCCCCAAAATGACCAAAACCGTGCTGTCGTGAGCCATGCATTCAACCACTAAGGTAACACGGTAATTGTAGTACGACAAACCAAGCACAAACCCCCCTGCGGTATGGCGGTGAACCACACAATCATGGTTAGGCTTAGAGACACTCATGGCATCGAGGTAAACCATGCTTCCACACCACTGACTAAAGACTCATGTGGTAATGCGGTACCACCGCCCAACCATGGACCAGATGCAAAGCCTTCACAGTAACAAGGTATGATCGCACTACTGTGCCAAATGAACCAACCCCATGCCATCATAACTCATCATGCAAACCCCCACGGTATGGAGGGGTCACCGCACAATCGCGACCCGACTTGGAGACACTTGCAGTATTGAGGTAAATAGCCCAGAGGTGCAACCCTAGAAAATGAAGAAGCGAAGGAAAATTCAAAAAAAACTCGAAGAGACGGAAATTCGTGAAGCACCAAAATCCCCGAAGACAGTGCAAACCGGGAAAATGAACAAGCGAAGGAAATTTCAGAGAAATCTGAGGAAGACAAAATTTCACAAAGCATGGAAATCTCCAAAAATAGTGCAGAACCAACCCAATCAGGATTTCAAGGCAGCCGAGGAAATCTTCCTGAAGGGAAAATTACAGAAAAATAGGAAAAAACTTGAGATTATCCAAAAGACTCAAAATTTTCAAAGTATTATTTCAATAGAGGCACTTTACAAGAAATATAGGCATCAAGGAACATTCAAAAATAACACAAATCTAGGAGCAAAGGACCAAAAGATCAAAAATCAAAAACTCAAGATTTTCAAAGACAAGCTCAAAAAAGGGCAAGGCCATAGAAAAGAGCCAAAAGGCCAAGAAAAAGAGGGTCCTTAGTTTTAGTGGGGAATTTGTGTAAAATTTCATAACAAATGGTGACTTCATTGGGGAAATGCTCCAAAGCATTTCAATGACAAATTGGAATCAAGAACCCAAAATCTTTGATTTTAGTCCAATTATCAAGTTACCAATGGACAAGGTTTCAGAAATCACAAACAAGAAAACTTTTCCTATACCAAGGTCAAAGTGTGTTTGCATGCATTCATTTCCCTTTCCTTAGTTGCAATAGGGAGCAAACCTAGTCTGATAGGGCTACATAATGATTCCAACTCCAAAAGCAACCTGGATAGAGCCTCAATGCCAATCGAGCATCCATAGCCCTGATGAGGTTATCACTATGACCCTCCCTAGCATAGTTCTACTGCCAGTCAGGCATCCATAGCCCCAGTAGAGATACTAGGATACTCTTGATAAAGTGAAAATTTCTTCTGATCTTCAATATTTTCTTTTCCTTTTCTTTTCTTTTGATATTCTCTTTGAGATCTCCTTTTTAAGCTTTCCTTTTCACCTTGTAGGCAATGATTCCTGCACTCAAGGATGAGAACCACAACGGAACTAGAGTAGAATATAAGATTTTTCACCCAGACATACCTCATAAAGATCATATGCAACCTTGGAATGCCTAATATTTATGTGAAAAAATAACACCCAAATACATTCCAAAATTTGAGTTAATCAAGTGACTCAAATTCCTAGTACATGCAACATCAGATAAAGGAAATTAAGCAGTTCAATTGACTCTGAAAAAATGATTAGAATTTGTAAAATAAATCCCCAGAACAACCCTAGGCAAGCAGTCGACCATACCGATGCAACAAGCCCAAAAGAAATCAAGAAAACCCAAGGCAGGAGCAGAGAAAAAATAAAAACAAATCTGAAGCAGACCTACCCTAACAAAAAGAAGAAAAAAAAGAAAAACAAACAAAGGAAACCCTAATCTAAAAAAAGAAAAATAAAACTAGAGGAAGGGAACCTAATCTATCTATGTACAAGGAAAGAGTTGTAAATAGCTCAGGACCAGAAATAATGCTTCAAATGCTACCCATTGAAATGCAAGGGGATATCTTCTCCAATGAGGGTTTTCAAACGAAAAGCATTGTCTCCCAGAATCTCTACAATTTGATAAGGGCCAACCCAAAGTTTGTCAAATTTTCCATGCTCCCCTTTTTAGTCATGGGCTTTGTCCTAGTAGAGAACCAAGTCAAATATTCTAAAGGCTTTTACCTTGGCTCTCCTATCAAACCACCTCTTCACTACACCCTGATGTTTGGAAAAAATTTCTACGACCTCATCCCTTCTCTCTTCATGGTGTAATAGTTTAGTTCAGCAGGCTTCATGCTTATCATTTCCATCATAGTATTCATTGATGAATTGCAAGGTAGGGATCTTCAGTTGGATGGGAAATACAGGTTCCAAACCATACACTAATTGATAAGGAGAGGTTCCTAGTGATGTTTTATGTCTGGTACGATCTTCCCAGAAAGAAAATCTAAGTTGGGTGTGCCAATCCTTAGGGTTCTTCTCTAATAGATTTTAGATGATTGTCAAAAGGTTCTTATTAGAGGAATCAACCAGACCAATACCCTGTGGAAAGTAATTTGATGCAAATTTTATGACAATTCCATGATCATGAGCCCAATTAGAAAACTTTAATGATGCAAATGTAGAACCATTATCACAAACTAAAGCTAATGGATAAGAAAAACAATTAATAATGCCTAACTCAATGAAATTGATTACCACTTCTGAAATGCATTTTTTGCATGCAATAGCCTCAATCCATCTAGTAAATTAATTAGTTACAGTAAGAATATACCTGTGGCCCATAGATGAAGGTGGATTGATTGGACCTATGAATTTCATTCCCCACTATGCAAATGGTTTTACCTCTATGACTGGTTGAAGTGGAAGGGTTGCATGTTTCTTCCTACTTTCTATAGTTTGACATACATGGCAGGTCCTCACATGGTTATGTGTGTCTTTGAACAAGGTAGGCCAATAATAGTTTGCCCTTAGGATCTGGTTTGCAATGGAAGGTGTCGAGCCATGACATGTGCCATATTTTCCATGAAATTCAGACATCACCCTTCTAGCCTCTTCCTTTCCTAGGCACCTCAAATAAACCCCCTCATGATTTTTCATGTATAAAACAACTCCCTTCATCATAAAACTACCACTTTTCAAACACAAATCTCTCCTTTCTACTACATTAAGGTGTTCAAGACACTGCTGGTTCAATAGGTAGTAGATAATTTCATCATACCACTCTCCTAGAGACACTTCTTGGAGGTGATATTGTTGAGTTGTGAGGTCAAGGCCCATCTCAGCCATTTTTTGTGTGTCCTTGCCCTCTCACCAAATTCATGGGCTAGATCTCAATATAATACTCTTGTAACATGGTCACCCACTTGGCTCTACGTTTTCCCAATTCATTCTGCATCAAAAACAACTTAACTGTAGGATCAGGCACTATGAAAAAGACTTTATTTCTCAGTGTATAGTGTCTAAAATTCTTTACTACTCAAACCAGGGCATAAGCCTATTTTTCTACATTGGGATATCTCAGTTTTTCATCCTTCAGAGGAGCACTCATAAAATATATGAGACATTCATTCCCTTGATCAGATTTTTGAGTTAGCATTCTAGCATAGGAGTGATCAAAAGGAAATGAGTATATGAAAAAGGGTTTGGCATAATCGAGACTTACCAATACTAGAGCTTCAACAATAGATCTCTTGATTTCTGCAAATGCCTCCCTAGATTTTTCACTCCATTCAACCTTTTCTTCTTGTTTTAGCATGGCATTAAAGGGCTTTACTATTTCTGCAAAACTAGTTATAAACTTTCTGAAAATTTTAATTTTCCCAAAGACTCACTTCATTTTCTTTTTGGTTGCAGGAAGCTGAATTTTCAGTATAGCCTCTACCCATTCTAGATCAATGATAATACCCTATTCTAAGATGACATGTCCTAAAAAAATTCCCTCAGTGACTCCAAAGATGCATTTCTTTGGATTAAGTGAGATGCCAAAATATTTACACCTCTAGAATACTTTGCATAAATCTGCAATGTGATCCCCTCTCCTCTTGGAAAAGACTATCAAATAATCCATGTAGATAATTATGCACTTACCAATAATTTCCTTGAAAGAAATATTCATTGCTCTCTGGAATGTAGCTCCGACATTGATTAATCCAAAGGGAATTCTTCTATAAGAAAAAGTTCCCATTTTGTAGTAAAGGCATTTTTGTGCCCATCCTCATATTGTACCATAACTTAATTGTATCCAGAGTACCCATATAGAAAATAAATCATCTGAGACCCATTAACAATTTGAAGTACTTCATCTAGTGAAAGGACTAGATAATTATCCTTTTCTGATGCCTTGTTGAGATTCCTCAAATCAACACACAGTCTGATTTGTCCATTTTTCTTCCTTACTAGAACCAATTTTGCAACCCATGTTGATTTTCTTACTGGAAATAAGATTCATGTTGAAAGTAGCTTCTACACCTCCCTTTGAATTATGGGCTCCAATAGAACATTAATTGTCCTTTGTCTTTGTCTGAATGGCTTAAAATTTGACTTTAGAGGAATATTATGTGTAATTATTGAAGTATCATATGTCTTTAAGTCATCATAACTCCATGCTATCACATCCCGATATGTGTGTAAGGCATCAATAGTTCCTCTCCTTTCATCTAGAGTACACACTTTACTAATGAAGACATTCTTTTCATTTTCTAGAGCTCCCATGTTATATGTTTCATATTGACTACTAGGAGACTCCCTCTTCACTTGTTGTTTCTGATATTTTATCTTATCCAGATCAATTATACTCTCCAACTACACCATACCTCTTGGGATAGTGTTATTTTTTAAGTTAATGACTCCTTCCGGGTCCATTTTTGCCTCTTGAGGTTTTATCTCATCGATCACTTGAGAAGCAAACACACCACAACTAGTGATGAAATCGAGAATATGTTTATCATCTTAAAATACCTAGAAATTAGTGGAATTGTCAAGCACTAAGGGTACTGGAGTGAGTTGCACAGTAAACTTATTCAGGCCTGAAAGAGACAAAGGTTGCAGTGTGCTCGCTGCTTGTGCCAGAGAATCAACAATTTGATTCTTACCTCGAGGGATCAACTGAATGTTGAAGGCATCAAATCCTTCAATAAGATCCCATACTCGATGTCTATAATTATTCATCCTTCTATCATGACATGATTATTGTTTCCTTACTTTCCAGACCACTAACTCAAAATCTCCAAACACTTGCAAAATTTTAACTTTCTTTCTTAAGGCCATTAATAACCCATGAACAAGAGCTTCATACTTAGCTACATTTTTAGTGCACTAGAATTGGAGCATATGAGTAGCAAAGTAGGTTTTACCTTTAGGGCTGATCAGCTCAAGTCCTGCTCTTGCACCTTGCTTTGACGTGGATCTATAAAATCTCAATGTCCAGCAACCATTAGCTCCTGATTTCCTCGAACTAACCTTTTCCTTGCTACTTCCTGAAGGCTCTTTAGGAGGCCTTGGTCTATTTCCCTCTAGATCACTTTGAATTTTTTATATATCTAGCTTGATTAATACATCTTTGTATCTGCCCCATGGCTACTTGGCACAGGCAACATTCTAGCTCAGAGTGAGGGGCATTGTGAACTCTGCACCAATTCGGGAGCAACAATTCTTTGAAATTCATATGTCTGCCCAATTGAATTTGATCCTCCACACACTTCTACATAAACTCTTGGAAATTATCTAGCAAGTTGAGTTGTCTATCTTCCTGCTCATCAAGCTTCTTTGTTTGTTCAAGTAATGCTCCAGGTTGGATTAATACATATTTGTATTTGCCCCATGGCTACTTGGCACAGACAACATTCTAGCTCAGAGTGAGGAACATTGTGAACTCTGCACCAATTGGGGAGCAACAATTCTTTGAAATTAATATGTCTTCCCAATTCAATTTGATCCTCCACACACTTCTACATAAACTCTTGGAAATTATCCAGCAAGCTGAGTTGTCTATCTTCTTGCTCATCAAGCTTCTTTGTTTGTTCAAGTAATGCTCTAGAACTGCTGGCTTCCGATGTGGATTCATCAGATGAGATTTGCAACAAAAATATTTATTATGTATCTGAAATAGGGGTGGCTAGGATATAGCTACCCATGCTGACCTCTAACACCAATATCTCATTCGAAGTATTTTGATATTTAGTGATCACATACTTCATTTTGGGTTCTCGCTCAATTCTGATTTGATTTGGGACTCCTTTCCAGGGGAGCCACATGTGAGAATAATCTGTGGATGTATATCCATTTAGAACCTTGGTGAAATCTCGACCCAAGACCAAACCATAAGTGTCAGGAATATTTTCCACTTGAATATTAAGTGCTTGTTGTACTCTAGGGTTCAAAGCAACTTGCATGGAGATCATGCTCAATTATCCAACTATATTTACCTTTGTCTTGTCCAATTGGGTGACCTTCTTTTGAGAAGCTATAGGGGTAATTCCTAGAGCCTTACAAACAACAAAATTCATAAAATTTGTAGATGCCCCTAAATCCAGCAGACAATTGTGCAAATTCTTCCCAAAGATACGAACAAAAATCAGAAAGGGAGGGGTTTTCATTTATCCCTCGAATAAACTCAACTAAGTGTCAGCTTGTGCAACTTGGTTCTTATCTTTTTATTTCCCTCTATCTCCAGGTGGTTCTTGAATCAGACCTTCAGGTGCGTGTGAACTAGGAGGCCTACCAACTACCTCATTGAATGCTACTCCCTGTGGTGTTGTGTTTGAATTGAAAGACCCTAGGACTACATTTTTTGTTTCAGGAACCCTTAATAACTCAAAAGCAAAAAGACTCACCTTTACTTTCCTAAGTTCTTTAGTTACATAGCCACCTAATTGCCCCACATTCATGTCAGTTTGGGTCTCCCTATAATGGCCAACATGCTTATCCTTTGTTGCATCGACATTTCTTCCATTTGATATGTCAGGTTGTCCTCCTTTTGCAAATGATTGTGTTCACACTTGAGGATAATATGGATTATTGCTAGCATGTGGGTCTGGTGGAGTGGTAAAATTGTTTGGAGGAATAGATGTACTAAATGGGCCTCGAGCTTGTGGATTCCTATTAGGCCTACTCCTCAAATCATACTTTCTTATAGGTTTCTAAAACATTTGTAATTCTTCAACACCAACTTCTTTTTCATTTAAGGGACTGTTATCATTCTCATTTTCCTCCTCAAATAACTCAAATATTTCATCTTCATTGAGCACTTGTTCAGCCTCCTCATTTTGGCTACTTGACTCCTCTTTTGGTTAATTCTCTTCATCCCTCAGGAAAGGAGAATGATTCAACACCAACACTGGGGAATCATATGGATTTGAGGGTACCAACTCCTCACCAGTGAAGTTGTTCTCAACTTCATACTAAAAGATAGAAGCATCCGTTTGAAATTCAGGACAATCAAGGTCAGAGTGTTAACTTGTCTTGTGAAGTCTATACCACCCTAACAAAGTTGCTTCTACTAGGTATACACCACTTGAAGGTTTCTCTTGATTGGATTGTTGATCCAAAGGAGTGGGGAATCCTCCATTATTAGGTCTAGTATTCCATGGCCTATTCTATCTAGCTGGTTGTCTTCTTTCAAATCCTTGTCCACCTTGTTGACCTCTATCAAATTTTTGACTAGAGCCTTGTCCTCTGTCAAAGCTCTATTTATTTTCAGAGTGTTGCCCTCTATCAAATTTCTAACCTCATGCAACATCTCAGTTCTCCTTATTGTAACTTGATTGCATGCTCTTTTGAGTAGCTTAGATTTGGTGATTCTGGTTCCTTAAGTGGGTTACCTCCATATTCATTATTTTTACTTGATCTGTTAGCTCATCCAACCTCTCCTTATCAGGATTATTGTAAGGCACTGAATTCATATTTTTTGGAGGGTATCTTGACAATCCTCCAAAACTAGTAGATTGATTCAAAACTTCAAAGTTTTACAAATATGTAGGAAAACTAGTTTGTGGTTGTGAATAAAGGGGTTGATTGGCACCCTATTGCGGATAATCGGGCATTGGGTGAGCCTGACTTATTGGATGACCTTAGTGTGGAACCAAAGGAATCTATGGAATGGGATTCATAATGGGAGTGTGATTAGTTAGTGCCTGGTTAAGAGCTTGGACTTTCCCAGGGTGAGCCGTTGATCCCAAAGATGGTAGGGGTCCTGACAAGTGTTGTGTCAGATTTGTACTGACCTTAACAACCTCTATATATGTAGTGAGCAGGGTAGTTGGGGGATTAATTCTCCACTTAAGGAAGGTGGATGTAAGGTTGTCAAGGGCTTCGAAGTAGACCTCTAGGGTAGTGGCATCATCCACAATGTAAGGTGTCTGCAATCTAGTGTATGTATGATGGAATCTATTATTGAATGATCCTATAGACTCATTGACTTATCTCTTAACTCTAGTAAATTGCATGTAGAGCTCATTGGAACTAATGGGAATTTTAAAATTCTACAAAAATGTAGTTTCAAATTCAGTCCAATTATGAATGGATGCAGTAGGTAAATGATTGTACCAGTAAAAATCCTCCTCTCATAGAGAGTAAGGGAAAATCCTACATGCAACATCTTCATGATTAATCCCTATATCCCTCAAACAAAATCTGAAAAATCCTAAAATGCTCGTCTATTGTTCTATTAGGTTCATTTGTGTAAAACTTAGAGAAAAAATGCTCAAGGTTCATGGGCATAACATTGTAGTTATTGAATAATAGAGGTGATGGGTTATTTTCCAAGAAATCTATTGGTGGAGGTGGAGGTGCTAAAGGTTGATTGATGACTGGTTGGGGTTGTTGAATGGAACAAGCCTCAAAATCAGGTGAAGATGAGGTGGATGAGGGTGAGGATGGTGGAAATGATGGGTTGGATGATGAATCCTCTCTTTTTCTGGTCCTTCTTGACCTAGTTGGAGGTGGCAATTCTTGAAACTCTTCTTCTTCTTCTAGTGTAGATCTAGTTCTCCTTCTAAGTATCTCAAGAGAAAGGGTGTTTAGAAAATTCTCCAGCTTGCTTATTTGGGGCCCTCTTTATAGCACCAATCTTGTTGATGGTGTTTTCTACACAACAACAACTCAGACATAATATAAACTATCCTGTCTCTCTTGAAAGTTTGATCTCTATGAGAAAAGAGATAACCCCAAGGTCTCTCAAGTGTCAGGTCATGACAATACAGTGGAACCACTCAGTGATAAATGTGAAAATACTGGTAATCACAAAGGGACCTTACAAAACAAATGTTGGAGGTGCTAAAATTATCAGATTTTATAGTAGTATGATACTCAAATTCCTAGTTCTAACCAAAGTTCAAAGAAATAACAAAAGATAAGGGTTTTAGAAATCCTAAGATTAATGTCACTCCTAAAATAAACAATACTAATGATGAAATACTTCAAATGGACCAATCCCTCAAAACTAATTTCTGCTCAACCCAGGCTATACCTGCAATCCTACAAAAAAGGTGTAATCTTCTAAGGATCTAAATATTTTCAAAATATGGACATTCATTCAATGGAACTGCATAAATGCCCACAATGAACTAAGCATACAAGTATCAGGTACAGGTTGACCTTGTACAACAATCCCACAACCAAGAAGTTGCCTAAAGTATGAACTAGATATTGCTACAACACTCCAAGCATTAAATCACAAGCACCATTAAATTATTTAACTCTAAATCTAAAATGCAATTAGATATTTCCAAGCAATTTCGAAGATAGAACAAGAACCATGCATGACAAATCAATTCAAAGAAGGCACCAATAATAAGACAATGTCTTCACTTGCATTGAATCACCAATGATAATAACAATTATCATGTTCTGTGTTGTAGCACTTTCTTAAAATATGACTAAATCCTAACTCTAACTTTCTTCTCTATTTTTTAATCTTCTTACAAGATCTAGTCTTCTAGCTAACTTTTCCTCTCTATCTAACTAGCTTTTTCTAACTTTTTTCTCTAACTTTCTAACCCTTACAAATGAGGCAAAATTCCATACTTATAGAAATCATGCCCATGTTGGCTTGAGCTATGGCTAGAGAGAAAGATTGGCCACCAACCCAATTGGCCCAGATAACTAGCAATAAATCGCCACCCTACATTGAATGCATGAGGCACCCCTTCAGATCGGCCTTGGAATTTTACAAATCCTGGTATAGACCAAACAAGCCTATGACTCACCCTCACCACTAATGCCTCAATTGTGTGAAGCAGAAGAATGGACATGTACAAGCAAGCTTGAGCTTCCCTCAGCCACAAAATGTACCTAGTTGAATCTCACGAATCCCACAACACCCTCGAATAATGTGCACCCTTTCCTCTTCGGCATTCACCACAACAACTTGCTTGATCCAACCTGCACTCAAAATGACCACCATTAATATTCATTCTAGCATCAAAAATTTGTGCTAATCAACCATAAACAACATGATAATCATCAGAGAGATCCAAAATAGCCACCCGAATCGATTAAAACTTCATTAAAGCATCCCTGTCAAAGTTCAAGATTTTCACCCCTCTGTAGAATTCAATTTAGGAAGGAATTTCGAGAAATTTTGGGCTAGACGGATTTTAGCGAGGGAAGCATAAAAATCACCAAAAGGTTGATCACTCATCAATCCAAAACTGAAGAAATATCTCCAAATACCATTAAATGATCCAAATCCATATTGCAATGCAAAACCATAAATAACTAGGCCATGAATCCTCTCAGTCCTTGACAAATAACAAAATTTAGAAAAATCCAACAAGGACGGAAATTGCCAAAACTGGCAATATTTAGCACATCTAGAAAAATGAAGTAGGGATGGACTATCAAGATTTTCTAAAGGCAACGGATTCTTATGAACTCTACATAATTCACATGTTGTTGACCGAAAAATGTGACCCCCCAAAATGACCAAAACCGCACTATCGCGAGCCAGGCATTCGACCACTAAGGTAACACGGTAAGTGCAGCACTACAAACCAAGCACAAACGCCCCATTGTATGGACGTGAACTGCACAACCGTGGTTGGGCTTGGAGACACTCGTGGCATGAAGGTAAATTGCATTACCACACCACCAACTAAAGACTCCCACGGCAAGGCGGTACCACTGTTCAACTATGGCCCAGATGTAAAGCCTTCGCAGTAACGAGGTATGACCGAGCTACCAAGCCAAATGAACCAACCCCACACCATCGTAACTCATCGTGCAAACCCCTGCGGTATGGCAAGGCCATCACACAACCGCGACCCAACTCAGAGACACCCACAGTATCGATTTAAATGGACCAGAGGTGCAACCTGAGAAAATGAAGAAGCGAAGGAAAAATTATAAAAACCCGAGGAGACAGAAATCCACGAAGCACCAAAATCCCTGAAGATAGTGCAGAACTAGCCAAAAAATTGCAAACCAAGAAAACAAAGAATTGAAGGAAATTTTGGAGGAATTCAGGGAAGATGGAATGACAGAATTCCATGAAGCATGGAAATCACTGAAAACAGTGCAAAACCAGCCCAGGCAGGTTTTCCAAGCAGCCGGGGAAATCCGCCCGAAGGGAAAATTCCTAAAAACAGAAAAAAACTCGAGATTATCCAAAAGACTCAAATTTTTCAAAGTGTTAGCTCAATAGGGGCACTTTACGATCAAGATAGGCATTAAGAAACATTGAAAAGTAGCAAAAATCTAGGATCAAAGGACCAAAATATCAAAAATCAAAAACTCAATATTTTCAAAGACAAGCTCAAAAAAGGGAAAGGCCAGAGAAAAGAGCCAAAAGGACAGGAAAAGGAGGGTCCCTACTTTCAGTGGGGCATGTGTGTAAAACTACACAACACTTCTCATGATGAATACTCTAATTTTCTATTGCAGAATGGTTTTCTCTTCAAAGGAATCCAATTGTGTGCCCCTAAATGCTCAATGAGGGAGACTATTATAAAGGAGAAACAAAGTGGGAGTCTCAGAGGTCATTTTGGCCTTGATAAGACCTTAGAACAAGTGAGGAGGTACTATTATTGGTCAAGGCTACAAATGGATATGAGAAATTTTGTGGAAGAATGCATAATTTTCCAAAGAGCAAAGGGAACTTCATCAAATGCAGGGCTCTATCAACCACTTCCCATTCCCAATAGGTCTTGGGAGAGTGAAAGTATGGATTTTGTATTGGGGCTATGTAGAAACCAAAGAGGTTTTGATAGGGTTTTTTTGGTGGTTGATAGGTCTAGTAAGATGGCTCATTTCCTTCCTTATAAATGCACCAATGGTGCATCTAGTATAGAAGGTCTCTTCTTCAAGGAGGTTGTTAGAATACATCGATTTCCCTTAAGCATTGTTTCTGACAGGGATTCTAAGTTCATAGGTCACTTTCGAAGGACCTTGTGGAAGAAACTTGGCTCAAACCTGTCCTTTAGCTCTACATACCATCCAAAAATGGATGGACAAACTGAAGTGGTGAATAGATCATTGGGAAATCTCTTGAGATGTCTTACCAAGGACCATGGACAAGCATGGGATCTGATTTTACCTCAGACTGAATTTGCATACAATGACTCCATGAATAGGAGCATTAGTAGGAGCCCTTTTGAAGTAGTCTATAGAATTCACCCTAGAGGGACCTATGAGCTAAGAGATCTAGAAGGATTTGATAGGAGAAGTGCTCAAGCAGAGGACTTTGTTGTTACAATCAGGGATATCCATCAACAAGTGAAGGAAAATCTACAAAAGAATGTTGAGAAGTAAAAAGAAAGTAGATTTGAAGAAGAGGGATGTTCAATACAAGGTTGGAGATTTGGTGAAGGCTCACTTGAAGAAGGAGAGACTTCCAAAGGGAAAGTATACTAAACTCATGATGAAGAAGATAGGACCTTGCAAGGTGGTCCACAAGTTTGACCAAAATGCTTATGAAATAGAGCTACCTCTTGGGGTCGTAATCTCTCCTATCTTTAATGTTTATAATTTGTATCCTTTCAAAGCCTCAATGAATTCAGGGGATGCATCAGGTCCAACACCAATGGAAGATGAATATTGGGTTAAGGAACTACCCCCAAGCCAACCTATGACTCTTGAATGCATCCTAGACACCAAGGAGACAAAGAGGACTAGAAGGAAGGTCTACAAGGAACATTTGGTTAAGTGGAAAGTTCTACCTAAAGATTATACCACTTGGATGTCTGAAATTGACATTAAATAACCTGGGACTACTATAGAAGACCTGATCTCAAAGAGGACTTGAGATCTTCTTCTTGCTTCGGAGTATGGTGCAGGAGCACCCATGGGTCTAAGGGACCTAGAATAATTTGTTATGTTTTGTTTCTTTTTTTAATGTTAGAATAAGGTCTCATGGACCATTTCATTGCTTTGTAATAGGTCTCTAGGTATTTGGTGGATTTTTGGTCTTGATGACCAACTTTTTGTACAAACAAGGTCTCCATCCTCCTTTATAAGTCTAGTGCATTTTGGAAAATTAAGAAAAAAGGATGCCTTGATGTAGCTAGACACCTGAGGGGACTCATGTTGTTCATTTTAAGGATTTTTGGATTCCTTTCACATAATTTGGAGGTATCTTTGTAGGTGGGTTGGTGAAATTTGGCTAAATTTCCTTAATTAGGCATTAAAGAGTCAAAAATGAAGTCTTTTTTGTGTTTCCAATGGCCAACTGATTCAAATTTCAGTTGGAGGTAGTTGGAGGAGGTTGGAAGGCAACATATATTCCCCTCTTGGTTGAGGAAAATTTGTTCTTGAAGTTTGGAAGAAGGTTTCAATAAAGAGTTTGTTGATTTTTATATTTTCTTGAATAAATTATTGATCTCATACTTGGTACATTTTGTACATGTTGTTTCATTCTCCAAACCTATAATATTTAGATAGGTAATTTAATAAGCTTTCTTTTTGCATTGGAGTGGTGAGATTTCGTTGAGTATCAAGGGAGATATCTTAATTTTACTCCTAGGTGGTATGAAAACCCTCAAAATCAAGGTTTTGAGTGAATTATGGGTGTTTCTTCCATCCCCACATTGTAGAGTTGCTAAATCCTAGTGGGATGGAAGGTATATGCATGTACTATTAAGAGTGAGTGAGGTCCAAATCACCATAGTGAGAGTTGTTTGTTTAAACCTAAGTGTTAGAGGGTTGTTGAACCTTTTTTTTTCCTAATGTGACATGATCCAAATGCTTTCAAGTTTTTTTGGTGGTGTGAGTTGTGAACCCTATGTGTGTGGGGGCTAATCACTTAAAGAATAATGGAGTTTATGACTCCTTGTAAGATTATTTGAGAGAAGCATTGAATTGGATCGTCTTTGCCATCATAGTTATGTGCTTACCTTCCCTACCACTTTGCATTAGATAGGCAAGGTGTTTAGGATGTTTGAGTTGAGTCCTTGAGTCTTAATAAGTTCCAATGTGACCATTCTATTGTAACTTATCAACTTTGAGCAGATTTTTTATTCATCTTGTAAGGTTTGAAAATCTTGTGGAAGGAATTCTCGAAGTTAACAAGGGGTGTCAACATAGATAGGATGATGTTTTCTTCATTAATTCATGATTTCTTATTTGAATAAGCTCACATTAGACTATTTTTAATAGTTTAGGTGTTTAAGAGGGTCTAGGAAAATATAAAGAGTCAAAACTTGAAAGTACCAAATTTGTGAGTTGTATAAATGCAACAAATTTGTAATGCAATGGTCATGAGAGGCTTAAAAACTAGTTTTAAGGATTTTGGGCGTTGGTTTGCTGAGGAGAAGCCTTTAAAAATTCATGACAACTCATTTTATAATGTTGGCTTGAAGTTGAAAGCATTGGCAATAAGAATATCTATTTTTTTCATCAAATTTCTGATTTTTCTTGTCATTTGCGTATATACAAGCCTATACAGATTGATAGTGCCATGTAAATCATTTTACTTTGTGGTGAAAGGTGTTAAAAATATTTTGGAACAATTTTTAAGGAGATCCATTGTGATTTGTGGTAAATATCCTTGTTTTCTTGTGATAGGCCGAAGACACACTGTTTGAAGGTTTTGTAACCAAAATCATGATTTAAGGCCCTTACATTGACTATACCTACTATAACTAGTGTAATGGTCCCTACGGAGTCTGAGTAGGTTGTAGTTTGCATGATTAGATTTGTGGAGAAGGAACTAAGGAGATGAACATGTTGTCTTGATGAGTTTTGTGAAGAAAAACACATGAAGATGGAGCCTTGGGTCTAAGGTTTATGGAAATCAATGAGAGTGTGGAGCTTTTTCCAAATTTTGAGCATATTAGGATCATAATATACATGTATAAGTTAGTGGAATGGTCTGGGAGGTTGTGCAAGTGGGACTTTGAATAAACCCTCTTGACTTGGCATGAAATTGAGGTTTTTGTAGTTTTATATGTTGGAACCATTAACCTTGGGTGTTGATTGTGGTTTTAGAGGTTTGAGGGTATAGGAAATTCTTCCTCAAGGTTTCAATGGTCTTTTTTAAGTTTAAAGGTATGTTGCTTTGTAAATCTGGCCTAATTCATGGCCTAGGACAACGTTGAGGGTCTAATTTCAATGGATTGGTCCAAAGGACTTGTATCTGGTTAAGAGATATGGTGTATAACTCTAAAATGGGTATCTGAATCCACCTTTTTATTGTCAAGTTTTTTTGAAAGAATGGGAGTTAAAGGCCAAAAACTGATTTTGCAATACTACTAGGTTACATGGGTGAAAGTGAGAAGTTAGACTCTCGATTGTTTTCAAGCTTTGAGAATTGTTTGGATAACTCTAATAGGACATTTTAATCTTGTTAGATTCCTATTGAATGAATTTTGTCACTTTGAATGAGTTTGATCCCCCTCTTTTCATCACCCTTCTATTCCCATCCCATTACCCTCTCTTATTTCACCTTATGTTCCATTATCCCCTCTTGGTCTTTATATCAACATGATACTTGAGATATTGTTTCATTTGCAGATGTTAACAAGAGATAGCCCTGGTGATGTTGGTGGCATGATGGACCATGGATTTTTTGCAGCAATAGCCAGTTCTAATCCATTGAGAGAGGTATGGAATAGATTAGTCGATTAATTGACATTATATTTGTTCTTTTATGCTCACGATAATTTTATGTAGTTTAATTTCTATCTTCATAGTTTCTACAGGTGGTTGTCATTCCAAATCATGGACGCGGTGATGTTGTAAATGTGCATGATGACTATATGTATGCGGTAAGTGATTATATATTTTGTTATATGCCAGTCCACAATTCAATTTCTATGTTTTAACATCTTTACTTTTTTATTTTATCAGTCGAAGGTCCAAAGTGAAGAGAGGAGGACTAGCGAGCATGTTCGAAAGACAAGAGAAGCGACAGTCACTCCATCCATCTAAATTTCGAAGGCAGCATAGGATCTATTTCCTTCCCCTAAAGGAAAATGACTATGTATTAGTGTTGTTTGTTGTATGCCTATGTGGCATTTTGGAACATATGTTTTGTACTATCGATATATATGTGACATTTTATGTCCATATGACTCCTTTGTACTAAGCCTGTATGGTTTTTTTGGATATATTGTATATACTTTTATCAATATATATCATTGTATAGCCTTTCATATTTTTGATTAAAGAAACTCTTATTTTTCTACAGCCATTCTTGAATGATGTTATCATGAGTATCGTGTAAGTTGTATTCTTGAATGTTGTAGGCATGGATTTTTTTTACATCTAATGCTTAATTAATTACTATTGAATGCTCAATAAGCCCCATCTAAAGCATATTGTGTAAATAAGCTCCATTCGTGGTGGTTTGTATCCTTTGGAATGCTTCAATTACTTGTGCCTCACTTATTCACATGTATACTTCACCTATATTGTGTCTATTCACGTATATGCTTCATGCTTCCAATGCATAGCAACAAAAATATTTCAGGCAAAATTTTGACAAACCAAAAGTATAATAATTTGTGAAAAAACCAGGAAAAATTGTACAACAAGAGAAAAAAAATTGAAAAACTTGAAAGGTATTTCCATAGCATATAGAGATATAGAGAGAAAATAAAATAAATATTTTAACTAATGAATTGTAAAAAATGGATTTTTGTAGTTTATATTCATATCGTTGATTACATTGCATTGCACATCTTTCAAAGTCAAATCATTATTTCACTTTGCATAACTAATAAGTAGATGTTGATAGATGACCAAATTTCAATTAAAATATAGTTTGTACAAAGAAAACCTAAGCAGCTATGAAATTTCTTCACATTGCATAACTAATAACTAGGAGCAACTGCCAATTGCATTTTCTTATCATGGCATTCTATGAGACCAAATTTCTTTGAGGTATTTTTTCAAATAGTTCCCTGCCTTGTCTATGTTACCACATTTTTCATAAATTTCTACCAAAGTATCTTGTTAAACAGTTCACTGCCTTGTCATTGTGGCTAAAAGCCTAAAACAAGTGATTTCGAACAAGCTAAGGATGCTTCGAAAAAATATATCAAAAGCATAATAATAAGAAATAGCAAAGACAAGGTAGTGAGCTGTTTGAAAAAATGCATCAAATAAATGTGGTGATGGAATGCCATGACAAGCAATAGACAAGGGAGTGAACTAGTTCAAAATATGCCTCAAATAAATGCGGTCTCATGGTGACAAAATGCCTATAAAGTCATTTTTACACACTCAACTACTTGCATTTGACAAATTTTTCACCAAGCGAGAAATCGCCACCACGGGAAAAGGCCTTCGAGATAGTGAAAACCAAGATATTTAATTTTAGAAGGGCCAAACGTGATCCCATAGGCTCAGATGAGAAGTTCCTAAGTGTTGTGGTGTCCAAATATGAGCATGTTGAAGTTTGCAACCATTTTGCACTTTGGACCCTTAAGGGATCGATCTAGTTGAACATAGCTCGGAGTGATTTCGCATATTTGGGTGTGAAAGAGGACTACACCTAGTGTAAAATTACCCACATAGATGCGTTGGAACAATCCATTTGGTCACACAGGCTATAGAACAAAAGTTGCACCACTTTGCAACTTTCAACTACTTGCATTTAACAACTTTTTCCCCAAGTGAAAATTTTCCACCACAGAAAAATGCCTCTGAGATAGAAAACACCAAGAGAGGTTATTGTAGAGGGACCCAACATGATCTCGTAGGATTAGACGGGAAGTTTCTAAGCAGCATGGTGTCCGAGTAATAGCATGCTTAAGTTCACAGCCATTTTGCACTTTGCACCCTTAAGGGATTGATCCAGTTGAACATAGCTAGGAGTGATTCCGCGTGTTTGGGTGAAAAAGAGTACCATTAATAGTGTAAAAATATCTATTTAGATGTGTTGGAATAGTTCATTTGGTCATACAAGCTGCAAAACAAAAGTTGCACCACTTTGCAACTTTCAACTACTTGCATTTGACAACTTTTTCCCCAAGTGAAAATTCACCACCACGGGAAAAGGCCTATGAGATAGAAAAAACCAAGAGAGGTTATTGTAGAGGGGCCCAATGTGATCTTGTAGGATTAGATGAGAAGTTTCTAAGCATCATAGTGTCTGAGTTATAGCATGTTGAAGTTTTTAGCCATTTTGCACTTTGGACCCTTAAGGGATCGATTCAGTTGAAAGTAGCTCAAAGCGATTCTACGTGTTTGGGTGCAAAAGAGAACCTTGCATAAAAAAACTTATTTGGATGTGTTAAAACAATTCTTTTGGTCACACGAGCTATATAAGAAAAGTAGAACCACTTTGCAACTTTCAACTACTTGCATTTGACAACTTTTTCCCCAAGAGAAAAATTTTCACCACAGGAAAATACCTCTGAGATAGAAAAAACCGAGAGAGGTTATTATAGATGGGTCCAACACTACCTTGTAGGATTATACAAGAATTTTCTAAGCATCACGATGTCTAAGTAATAGCATGCTGAAGTTTGTTGTCATTTTGCACTTTGGACCCTTAAGGGATCTATTTGATTGAATGTAGCTTTGAGCGATTCTGCATGTTTGGGTGTGAAGGAGGACCATTCCTAGCGTAAACATACCCACACAGATGTGTTGGAACAATCCGTTTGGTCACACGAGCTGCATAATGAAATTTGCACCACTTTGCAACTTTCAACTACTTGCATTTGACAACTTTTTCCCCAAGTGAAAATTCACCACCTCAAGAAAATGCCTCCAAGATAGCAAAACCTAAGAGAGGTTATTGTAGAGGGGCCCAACATGATCTCATAGGATTATATGATAAGTTTCTAAGCATCACGGTGTCCGTGTAATAGCATGTTGAAGTTCACAACCATTTTGCACTTTGGACCCTTAAGGGATCGATCCGATTGAACGTAGCTCAGAGCGATTTTGCGTGTTTGGGTGCAAAAGAGGATCATGCCTAGCATAAACATACCCACCTAGATGTGTTGGAACAATCCGTTTGGTCACATGAGCTACAAAAAAAAATTTGCACCACTTTGCAACTTTCAACTACTTGCATTTGACAACTTTTTCCCCAAGTGAAAATTCACCACCATAGGAAAATGCCTCTGAGATATAAAAACCTGAGAGAGGTTATTGAAGAGAGGCCCAACATGATCCCATTGGCTTAGACAAGAAGTTTCTAAGGATCACGGTGTTTGAATACTAGCATGTTGAAATTCGTAGCCATTTTGCACTTTGGACCCTTAAGGGATCGATCCGATTGAACATAGCTCAGAGCAATTTCGCATGTTTGGGTGTAAAATAAAGGAATGCCTAGTGTAAAAATACCCATCTGAATGCGTTGGAACAATATTTTTGGTCACACGAGCTGCAAAATGAAATTTCCACCACTTTGCAACTCTCAACTACTTGCATTTGACAACTTTTTCCCCAAGTGAAAATTAACCACCAGACGAAAATGCCTTCGAAATAGAAAAAATAGAGGTTATTGTAGAGGGGCCCAACATGATCCCATAGGCTCAGAAAATAAGTTTCTAAGTGTCACGGTGTCTGGATACTAGCATGTTGATGTTTGCAACCATTTTGCACTTTGGACCCTTAAGGGATCGATCTGGTTGAATGTAGCTTGGAGCGATTTCATGTGTTTGGGTGTGAAATAGGAACATGCCTAGCATAAACATACCCACCCAGATGTGTTGGAACAATTTTTTTGGTCACACGAGCTTCATAACAAAAGTTGCACCACTTTGCAACTTTCAACTACTTGCATTTGCTAACTTTTTCCTCGAGTGAAAATTTGCCACCACAGGAAAATGCCTTTGAGATAGAAAAAACTGAGAGAGGTTATTGTAGAGGGGCCCAAAGTGATCTCATAGGTTTAGATAGATATTTCTTAATCACCATGGTTTATGATTAATACCTTGTAAAATATTATTTCCCTTTCGCACTTTGGACCCTTAAGGGATCAAGTCGGTTGAATGCATCTCATAGCGATTGTGCTCTCTTTTTGATGGAATTAGGTGGGCAACAGACTTAACTCTATTTTAGTTTTAGTTTGGTTGGATTTCAAGTGATTTTCTACATTTTAGAAGCTAATTATTGAGGGTCAGTCTATATACCCTATTTTAAGGGTTTTGAGTACATTAAAATGCAATATTAAGCCTTCCACCCACTATATGTTACCTTTTGGCTTGTTGTGAATTTACCTTTGGTCATCAATATGGGAGGCTTTGAGAATTTGTAGGGGCATCCATTTTTTTCCCAAATTTAGTGGTTTGCACCTAGTATAGGCTCGTATGTGGTTTTTGTCTTTATTGTCCTACTGGGCAGTGCTACAAGGGTTAAGGGTAAAAGAGGCCTAAAGGCTAGAGCGATGAGAAAATGGAATTCCTTAGCTGAAAGTTACGGTGCTATGTCCTAGAGTGGTCAGGAGAAACATGTTTTGGGGTAGAAAATCTATTCTAAACCTCTATCCTAGTTTGATTGGCCAAAATACCATGTCAAGTGGCAAGGTTACCCTATTGTGAGTTTGGTGAATTGTTTTCCAAGTGGGCATATTTCAGAGAAGTTGTGTCATCTCTCCTATTTGGTTGATCCACTCTACATCATGGTTCTTGTTTGGAACAACCTCATTAGGTCCCCTTGAGGCGTTGTAGATTGGTCCATAGTAGTTTTTTTGTTGAATGTCATACCCTAAGGTCTTGGGGGTTTGAAACCTATGTCAATTCTTGCCTCCAACCATTTTTATTATTGACTATCCTAGTTGACAAGGCTACATGGAAGTTAAGGCCTAATGTTGTTTTGAAGAGTCCATGGTTGAGAAATTGAGGTACCCTGTTGAGTCAAGTGAATTTTGATGTCTTAGTGGGAATATTTGAGAGAATTTGTGTCAAATCACATCTTCGTTGATCCACTCTACATCAATAGGTGCACACACTAGTTTTTGGTGATGCCCTAGGTGGCATTTGGGGTGTTTTTACATGAAAAAGTGACGTTGGATAGCGTTGTTTTCAAGTTTTTAGCAAGTTGCTCCAAAAGAGTCTTAGGTGGAATCAAGGTATGTTAGAGATGACCTAGGTTGCATCAATTTCTATGAGTAATACACTTCCCCTACCTTGTCAACCCTATGGATTTGGCAAGCTAGTGAGCTCACTAGCTTGCCAAGCTCACTAGCTTGCCAATTCAGTAGGATTGACAAAAGGTGAGTTTTGAGGAATTCAATGAATCTGCCTTGCGGATTATGAAAAGTTGATTTGATTATCATTGCTTGGTTGTTGACAACCTCTATAGGGTCCTTGTTGAGTTTGATGATATTTCACAAGCTTGAGTTAATTGAAAGTTGATGTCTTGCTTGGCATATTTGAGAGAAGTTGTGTCAATTTGCATCTTGGGTTACCACCACCTCTACTTTAATAGGGGCAATAAAATATTCCTTTCTAGAATTATATTAGACATTATTTCATTCTTACTTATAAATCTACATGTTTTTCCTTCAAGACAACTTTAAATGTAAACCATGAAGCATTACAACTAATTTTAAATGTAATATACACATTTAGTTGAGGCATATATTAAGGAATATACACATTTGCATGTATTAATTTCTCATAATTTTTTATATAAAAAAATACACTAAGTCAATGACAAATATTACAATAGTGATGGAAGAACATCTTGAAAATCTTCCCATTTGTCAATACTTGTATCAATACATGCAGGGAAATAATCCTCCCATTTGTAGCATAGACTATGAAATATATTGTACTTGAGAAGAAACAAAAGGAGTTGCTGCCCAGTTTCGTTTCTCCATTCCATCTCAACTGGACCAGTCATTTGCATTCCAAAATGGTTCAAAACATGTACATTCCTTGCTCCCTATGAAACACATGGGTAGTAGCCTCTTTGTGGTTGTGTAGTATCATAGGAATTTGGTCCACAAAAAACCTGCAAAAGCCTCTCAATCTTAGACATAGACTCACATAAAAATCATTAAAAGAGAAATAACTAAATAATGTCAGTCATACAGCTGATGAGGCCTAGTATCACCTTCATGCATGCTCGATAAGGAGGTCTATTGGAGTTCCTACAATGGTGATGTGCCCCTTTGGTACTTTATCATCTCTCGATGACCCTATGTACAAATTTCAAATATATCACTGCGAGGCTTAACATAAAATGGGTAGCATATAAGAATCCGATAAATCTATGAGATGGAAAAGAAAGAGAAGATTGACAACCAGAAAATGCACAAGCAATCGATGTTTCTCATACCACTAAACACTTGCACCACGAACTGATGTTGTTCTTTTCTTATATACTTTGACAAACTTCAATATTACCTACAGTCACAATTAGAAAAGGATCAATGATAGTCGTAAATGCATATGACATCAAACACTAATAGTGAAAAATCCTTATTACAAGGTGTTGGTCCAAAAGAGTGATCAATAACATGACTTTACAAATTCAATGTGCATACTTACAAATCAATCCAGGGAACCATCTGAGTGTGCTCTACTCTTTATTGTGTCAATTATTGCCTCATGTTCAGACTCACTCACTTTCCACAAGTTCTTGTTTGCAGGTCTTCCCTTATATTTGATCAAATTAACATTGGTGGCGACAACAAGGTTTGAGTAGTAAATAATTTTCCGATGCGTGTCGAAGTCCTCAAATAACCAAACTGCAACATTCTTAATTGGATACCTTCAAAGCCATGTTCCAGTAACAACCACCAAACCTATAGTATATTCTTTGTTTTCTCCATCTATAACTGGGGACTCCAATTTCTTTTTGAACTTGATGCAATGGCACAGGTAATAATTTGTACCCTCTTCATTGTCTTCATCTACAATCACCACATAAATGTGCACTACATTGATATGTTCATCTTGTTTGATGTATTTATTGAGAAACATAATAAAACTTGTAAGACATATTACCTAGTTCTTGTAGGTCCGATACATGATCAAATTCAATGGATGATTGCATCTTTGTGATTTGTAGAGCTGTCAAGATCTGATAAGTGTCAAGTGGGGTTAGACTTCTTACAGACCATTCATCAACTTACTTTGTTGACTCGCAATCATTCCATGATTGAAGTGTACATGCATAAAAAAAGCATGGCATCTTCTTTGTATGGATAGTCCATGTACCTGCATTGGAGCTTCTAAAAGAGTGTAGCTCGCTCGATCTTGTTAGTGTACAACAATCCTCATATTTTGCAATGTTAGTATCATCTACTAAATGAAAAAATATACGAACTAAAGAATTACCTCCACTACCTGGACCCATTGCACCATTGCACCACTGGAAAATTGATCTTCCATCTGTCAACTTTACATTATTTGTGTACTTTAACTCTTCTCGTGCTAGGGCTCTTTTGATACATGCACCTGCTCCATCATGCTCCCCCTTTCCATGCTCAACCTCTAAGAAGTTCCACATATTTTGAACACCACTAATCATAAGCATCCTACTCAGCTTGTAAAAAATTTGGGCATTCTTGAATTGTGATTTACAATTGTTTGACCATATGATATGTTGACTAAATGATATGCCCCTGCTAGCCAGATCAGAATAGAAAATATGAAACTAACCTTGCACAAACTTTGTGTAATGTGTGTGATCATCACTAATGTAAAAGTGATACTCCCTCAATACTTTCCTATTTTCCTCTGTACTATCATTTGCATGAATGAATGCTATATGCACAAATATAGCAACCTGCATCGAGTTGTAGTATTGTGATTGCACCTCATTCTGTGGTTGTAGTGTGTAGTTTTCAGTGAAGTCAACAACTAAAATGATATGACGAAGTGGAAATGTGTCCTTGCATAAATTGAACTATGAATCCAACCATTGTGCTCTATGTGTATGCCTTGCATAATCATAGACCACTTGATCACAAAAAATGCCCATAAAATGATACACTGGAATCTTATCACTGACCAATTCACACTTCTTTGCTTCTTTCCCATCTTTTAGACTATATGCCTCTGTCTTTTATTTGCCAAATTCCATAATTTTGTCTCCAATTGTGTGCGTACTATCCATGTGGTTGAAAATTGGAAAATGTTGCATGCCACCACAATGATCACATGTGCCATCCAAACATGATTTTTTGTAAAAAATGGAAGACAAAAATTTCCTTGACAATTTAGGTGGAGGTATTATGTTACATTCTTGTAAAACATTGTCAGCATGCATATCTACACATATATGTTGATCAACATCATAATGGTTAGAAAATTCAATATGAAACCTACAACAACAAGTAGTGTGTGTGTGATTTATTTTGACATAAAAAGGTCTTAGCATTTCAAAATACCTTTGACATATTTTAATTTCAAGAAACTTTTGTACAAAATCAGCAAAAAGTTGGGTTTGAGTGGTATCCAAATAATGCATTGGATGTGGCTCACGGTTTTTACTACCAATTCTCCTTCTTACAACATCTCTTTGATTAGGAGAGTTCCTTGTGTTATCCTTCCAATAATTCATAATTAAAGATCTCAAGCCTTGAGCAATTTGTGTGTCTTTATGTGGCACTCTACCCGAAAATGCCCATAACTCATTGATATTTGGATCCTCCACTCTTTCATGCCTTCCTTTGGCTCTCATTAGAGATGATCTACTTATTTTCAAAGACTTACTTTCCTTTGTAAGGTTCACCTTGTTCATTGTTTGACTGCTTAAGAGTTTTGTTGTCATCACATGTCGTGTGGCACAACTATCCTTTGTGGGTGAGGTAGAACCCATGCTCTCGTATGCACTCATCAAGTTTTTTACAATGGAATTCACTTGAGTCATTCAAAAAATCTTAGCCCAAGAGCCTTCATGGTGGCCCTAAATTTGAGTTGCCTCATCATTTCAACAAATAGTTGGCATCTTCCACCCTCACTTAGCTTCACAAAAAACAAACTCCATATCCTTTTTGCATATCTTTGACATGTACATTTTGGAATCTTATTATGCATCCATTTTAAAACATTGGAATCCATATCAATCAAAAATGTAGGATTTCTATGCAAAAATATAGGAGGAGATGTCAAATGTACATTTGTGTCAATATTGGGAAGGTCAACAACATCGGGGATAGATCGTGTACCTTCAATTGGAGGTGCAAATGATGACATACCTTGAGATTGAAATGTAAATGATGTTGTACCTCCAACTTGAGATGTCATTTGTGGAGTGACTTCAAATAGAGATGTGTTTCCTAATGTACTTTCAAAATGCAATGTTGTTGATGGTGTGTCTTCAATTGGAGATGTGATTTTCGATGTGTCTTCAACTGGAGATGTGCATTGAGCTTCACCTATGGTTGATGATGTGCCCCCAACTTCGGTATCCATTCATGTCTTTCCACAAACTTTCCTCATTCGTGCCCTTTGTTTTTCCAGTTTTACATCTCTCTTAGATTGCACAAGAATTTTTGGTTGTATGGGTTGCAATTTCTTTGCTTCACAAGTTACATTTTTTGATTCTCTTCTCCTTGCATTTTTAACTGCATGTTCTTGTAGTGTTAAAGGCTTTGGTCATTTCCTCGACATGACCTTGAATGCTACATTTTCACAAACACACATAGAACAAAAGTAAGTAATGTATTCTACAAAAATATTGATATCATTGATTATATTACATTAAATATGAAACACACCAAAGCATTTTATGAAAGAAGGCAGCGAGTTGTTTGGAATTATCAATCATGTCTATGCTACATAATATTTTTCATACATGATGGAGTTAGATGTCTGTAGGGTTAGATATTAGACTAGGGATTTGAGTGTATTTGAAGAGTTGGAAAATTAGCTAGAGGTTGATGTAGTACATGTAGGGATCCACAATGAACTTGTTCAAAGACTTAGAGGAAGGCTCTTAATAGACTTACACACAAATTGATCACTTAACTTACCAAGAAACACCAATTTTGATGTAGAGATGGGTGGAAACCATTCAATATGCCAAATCAATGAGAATCAATCAGATTCCAAAGAAAAATCAGATGTTCAACAAAAAATTGCAACTTCTACCAAGCTTTCCCTTATAGCATAGGTAACCCGGTTCAAGGGCCTTTTCACCAATATTTTCCAAAACACTTGACAAACTCAGGGATGATTAAAATACCCATTTGGAATTTATAAAACATAGGTAAACCCCAACATCCACTCCTTTGGACCAACATTTTATTCCAATAGACCCACCTTGGAAAAGGCTATTCAATTGGCCTAACTTACAAAGAGAGTACCATTTAAACACTACATATTCACTCAAAATTCAAATAGTAGTATTTTATGTCTCAAAACCTGCAATTTCCTGATTTTTTTCGAGGTCCAAGACCTCTAGACCCCTAATACACCAAACCCTTAATTTCAAGCAAAATACTTGGGGTTTTAATGAAACTCCTATCTCTCAGACCTGACAAACCCATAAAAAGCACCAAACACACTTACCAAACTTTGCACATGGTGAATAATAAATTACATGGATAGTCCTTCCCACATTTTTTCAAAACACCACTTGAAGCCCTAATTATCACCATGAAAAGACCCTGCTATAGTCCTAAAACATCATCCCAAACACCCAACCTTGAGCCCATAACATTCTAAATAGGTTAGGAATTTATTTTTAAAGTTATAGGATCCATTCCACAAGTTACAGTAGGCAGAAAAAGTGTAATGGGTCAAATTACATAATGAAACCCTTCAATCCAAGAACATTGTGAAAGTAGGTAGCAACAATAAAAATAATATAACTTTTTCTATACAAAGAGTTAGAACTTGTAAATAGGTTAAAATGAAATATAATTCATTGATCTACAACATCCAACTAGTTTTGTATCATCTTAGAGTCCGTACAAGCCGTACAACAACAAGAAAAGTGAGAGATACTAGTAAATTTGTAGAAAATAATGTTCTTCTTGATAAAAAGAAATGGGGTACAAATCAACCAACAACCTCTCCTTCGAGGAATTTAAGGTTATTATACAAATTTTGATTTCATTCCAACTCCCTCGAACTCTGCAACTTTTGCATCTTTTAGAAACTTTTCTAACCACATTTGGCCAATTTGCAAGCTATGACACAACTAAACTCCCTTAGCTCCAAATACATTATAAAATGGTCTAACTGACCTTACTGAACACAATATACTCAAAATTAACTAAAATCCTATCATTTGACCATGCTCACTAAAGATGACCCTTTTGAAAAAATTGAGCTTACAAGGTACTCCTGCACCAGAAGCTTGGAATGTCGATTTTGAATAAACCCTCCTTGTTTCAAATAGAAAGGCCTACAGCAAGGGTTTAGTGTTTAGATGCATTAGAGAGGGTTCTAGCGACTAAGATATGATAAGATATGAACAATTTTCTCTATTGTGAATGCTACAAGGAAGTGAATATGAATTGATCAGTTCAGCATTGAATTGACATTTTTGAGATTGAAGATTGTTTGAAACTGATCTAATTATGATTGTTGAAGGTTTTGTCTCCCTACTCTGCATCACAAACCTAGTGTATAAGTTGTTGCCACGTAAATGAAAACTAGAGAATATTGTGTTTATTGTTCTCAAAACCAAATATTTGATTGTCAACAAAGTCATGAAGAATATGAATTCAAAGAAGGGTTTGTGATGCTATATCTTATAATTATTCACTATTTCTTTGGAAATGAGGTAACTTACAAAGACAATAAGCATTCTCAATTGCACAAAATTTCCCATTTTTTTAATTTATTAGAAAGGTAAATGGTATGAATGAATGGAAACTTTCATTAACAACTATGTCAACTCACTTGAATTTATCTAAGCAAATGTGAAGAAGGTGAATTTTTATGTAACAAAAAAATTAATGGACACTTGCATTTTAACATTGATGAAAGCTATTAGGTTTTCCAAATTAGATGAAAATTTTAAAAAACCAATTTAGTTGAAAAAAAAAAGAAATTGAGTGAATTCCACTAGCCATGATGGAAATGGACTACTATAAGCAATGCAAATAGAATTCACAAGTAAATTTATGTTAAGTAAATTTAATGTTTTTCATTTTTTTGTTCTTCAAACTCATAAAAATTAAACTTTTTTATGCAAATCCCATCTAATTCAAGGTTGAATTCTATGTCCAATTTTTATGATTAATAAAATCATTAAAGAAATTTAGTTTATATTGTCAAAAAAATATATATATACTAAATATAAAAATTGTAATATTACCAAAATGAATATATTACCTTAGATAATGTAAAATGATGTAGAAACTTCAAAATGTCTTCTTCTACATTGTCTACCATGCAGATTGGTGGTAAAAAGGTGATGGATCAAGCATAGATTGGTACAATATGAAGTCAGCTGCATAAAAAAAGGTGTTTCTGACTCAGATAAAGCATTGAACCAGACAAATGCAGGAGAATGTGGGCTTGAATCACGGGTTCAACCCTTATTTTACGATTTCAAGGTAAACACATTTGACGCTCACCAAATTTGGAGAGCACCAAATATGTTGTTTTGAAAATGAGAGACCTAAGAGAGAGGGAGAGAGACAAAGTGGGAGAGAGATATAGGGAGTGAGATAGAGAGGGAGTGGGAGAGAGAGAGGGGGAGTAGGAGGGAGATACTTGAGAGAGAGATAGGGGGAGGGAGATGGGATGGGAGGGAGAAACCTAAGAGAGAGAGAGAGAGAGAGGGAGAGAGGGTGGGATGGAGACACCTGAGAGAGAAGGAGAGGGAGTCAAAGTGGGAGAGAGGGGGTGGGAAGGAGAGACCTAAGAGATTAGGGTGGGAGGTAAGTGAGGTTTGACAAAGAGGGATTATGAGAGAGGGCATTGGAGTGACACAAATTAGTCTAGGTAGCATGGGAGGGAGTGAGACCCGAGAGAGAGAAACTTGTGAGAGAAATAATTTATTCAGTTATGGTGGGGGGGAAGACTTGAGAGAGGGAGTGAGATCCTTAAACCATAAACCTTATACCATTAACCCTTAAACCCCAATACCTCAACCCCCATACCCTCTTAATTCCTCAACCCTCAACCCTTAAACCCTAATCCCTCAACCCCTATACCTTCTTAATCCCTCAACCCTCAACCTTTAACCCTTAAACCCTAATCCATCAACCCCCATACCCTCTTAATCCCTCAACCCTCAACCTCAACCCTTAAACCCTAATCCCTTAACTCCTATACCCTCTTAATCCTCAACCCTCAACCCTAAACCCTAATCCTCAACCCTTAACCCTTAAACCCTAATCCCTCAACCCTTTACCCCTATACCATCTTAATCCCTTAACCCTTAAACCCTAATCCATTAACACTTAAACCCTAATCCCTCAACCCTTATACCCTCTTAATCCCTCAACGCTTAAACCCTAATCGCTCAACCCTTAAACCCTAATCTCTCAACCCCTATACCCTAATCCTCAACCCTTATATAACACCTCCTTAATATCTCAACCCTCTACCTCTACCTTAAACCCTAATCCTCAACTCCCTATACTCCCTCTTAATCACTCAACTTCTACTCTCTTACTCCTTAAACCCTAATCCCCAACCCTCAACCCTTAACTCCTTAAACCCTAACTTCAACCTCCATACCTCTCTAATCCCTCAACCCTCAACCTCACAAACCCTCATCCCTCAATCCCCTATACCTCTAATGCCTTTTAAACCCTCAACCTCTACCTTAAACCCTAATCCCTCAACCCCTATACCTTCTTAATCCCTCAACCCTTAAACCCTAATCCTCAACCCTTAACCCTCAAACCTTAAACCCTAATCCCTCAACCCCTATACCCTCTTAATCCCTCAACCCTCAACCCTCAACCCTTAAACCCTAATCCATCAACCCCTATACCCTCTTAATACCTCAACCCTCAACCCTTAAACCTCTAACTTCAACCCTATACCTCTTAATCCCTCAAATTTCTATAAATTCTCTTAATCCTCAACCCCTCAACCCCTATACCCTCTCAACCATCAACCCTTAACCTTTAAACCCTAATCCCTCAACCCCCATACCCTCTTAATCCCTCAGCCCTCAACGCTCAACCCTTAAAACCTAATCCCTCAACCCTTATACCCTCTTAATCCCTCAACCCTCAACTCTTAACCTTTAAACCCTAATCCATCAACCCCCATACCCTCTTAATCCTTCAACCCTCAACCCTTAACCCTTAAACCCTAATCCATCAACCCCCATACCCTCTTAATCCTTCAACCCCCATACCCTTAAACCCTGTATACCTCAACCCCTATGCCCTCTTAATCCCTCAACCCTTAAATCCTATTTCCTCAACCCTTAACCCTTAAACGCTAATCCCTCAACCCCCATACCCTCTTAATCCCTCAACCCTCAACCCTTAAACCCTATACCCTCTTAATGCTTCAACCCCTCTACCCTAATCCCTCAGCCACTATACCCTATTAATCACTCAACCCCTCTACTCTCTATCCTTAAACCCTAATCCCTCAACCCCTATACCATCTTAATCCCTTAACCCTTAAACCCTAATCCCTCAACCCCCATACCCTCTCAATCCCTCAACCCTTGACCCTTAAACCCTAATCCCTCAACCCCTATACCTCTTAATCTCTCAAATCTCAATCCTTAACCCTTAAAGACTAATCCCTCAACCCCCATACCCTCTTGATTCCTCAACCCTCAACCCTTAAACTCTAATACCTCAACCCCCTATACCCTCTACCCTTAAAACCTAATCCCTCAACCCTTATACCCTCTTAATCACTCAACCCCTATAATATCTACCCTTAAACCCTAATCCCTGAACCCCTATTCCCTCTTAATCACTCAACCCCTCTACTCTCTACCCTTAAACCCTAATCCCTAAACCACTATACCATCTTAATCCCTCAACTCTCAACCCTTAACCCCTAAAACCTAATCCCTCAACCCCCATACTCTCTTAATCCATCAACCCTCAACCCTCAACCCTCAACCCTCAACCCTTCAACCCTAATCCCTCAACCCCTATACCCTCTTAATCCCTCAACCCTCAATCCTTAACCCTTAAACCTTAATCCCTCAACCCCCATAAACCCTTAATCCCTCAAATCTCAACCCTTAAACCCTAATCCCTCATCCCCTATACCCTCTTAATGCCTCAAGCCCTCTACCCTCTACCCTTAAACCCTAATCCCTCAACCCCTATACCGTTTTAATCACTCAACCCCTCTACTCTCTACTCTTACACCCTAATCCCTCAAATCCTATACCTTCTTAATCCCTCAACCCTCAACCCTCAACCCTTAACCCTTAACCCTTAACCCTTAAACCCTAATCCCTCAACCCCCATACCCTCTTAATCCCTCATCCCTCAACCCTCAACCTATACTCTCTTAATCCCTCAACCCTCAACCCTTAACCCTTAAACCCTAATCCATCAACCCCCATACCCTCTTAATTCCTCAACTCTCAAACCTCAACCCTTAACCCTTATACCCTAATCCCTCAACCCCCTCAACCCTCAACCCTTAACCCTTAATCCCTAAACCCTCTACTTGAGAGAGAGAGAGAGAGAGAGAGACGAAGAGAGAGATGGAGGGAGAGGAAGAGAGATAGAGGGAGTCACTATGAGAGGGAGAGAGAGAGAGATGGAGTGAGAGATGGAGGAAGTGGAAGAGAGATAGAAGGAGTCACTATAAGATGGAGAGGGTGCAGGAGGGGGAGACTTGACAAAGAGAGAGGAATATGCGATAGGAAAAAGATACTTGAGAGAGAAAGAGGGAGAGAGGGTGGGAAGGAGAGATAAAAAGTGGGAGAGAGATAGAGGGAGTGAGAGATAGAGACAAAGAGAGACAAAGTGGAAGAGAGATAAAGGGAGTGAGAGAGAGAGGGAGTGGGAGACAGAGGTAGAGAGACATAGAGACAATGAGAGAGAGTGAGAGAGAGGGAGCGAGAGGGGGTGGGAGTGAGAAACCTAAGAGAGAGGGAGAGGGAGAGAGGGTGGGAGGGAGACAAAGTGGGAGAGAGAGGGTAGGAAGGAGAGACCTAAGAGATTAGGAGAGAGATGGAGTAGGAGATAGAGGGATGGGAGAGATACGAGGAGTGAGAGAGAGAGACTTGAGAGATGGAGAGGGGGTGGGAGGTAGAGGGAGTACTTGGGGTAGAGGGAGTACTCGGGATAGAGGGATTCGAGAGAGATGGAGGGAGTGAGAGAGATAGATAGAGAGCGAGGGGGGGTGGGGGAGATACCTGAGATAGAGGGAGGGAGAGAGAGTTGGAGGGGGTGTGAGGGAGATATCCAAGAGAGAGGGAGAGAGAGGGAGAGAGATAGAGGGAGTGAGTGAGAGAGATAAAGAGAGGCTTGAAAGAGGGAGAGGGGGTAGAAGGGAGAGACTTGAGAGATAGAGAGGGAGGGAGATACTTGAGAGAGAGGGAGAGGGAGAGGGAGAGGGAGAGAGAGAGAGGGAGAGATAGAGAAGGGGACTTGAGAGAGAGGGAGAGGTGGTGGGAGGGATATATTTGAGATAAATGGAGAGGGATAGATATAGAGGGAGTGGAAGAGAGATAGAGGGAGAGGGGGTAGGAGGGGGAGACTTGAAAAAGACAGAGAGGGAGATGGGGTAGGACATTGATAATTGAGAGAGAGAGAGGGAGAGGGGGTGGACAGAAGAGACCTAAGAGAGAGTGAGAGAGATAGAGTGGGAGAGAGTGAGAGAGGGAGTGGGAGAGAGGGAGGGAGTGTGTGTGTGTGAGAGAGAGAGAAAGGGGGGTGGATATACCCGAGAGAGAGGGGGAGAGATAGAGTGAGTGAGAGAGAGGGAATGAGATAGAGATAGAGGGAGTGACTGACAGACCTAAGAGAGGGAGAGGAGGTAGGAGGGAGAGACTTGAGAGAGAGAGAGAGACAAAGAGAGAAATATAATAGCCTAAGAGAGGGATATGGAGTGACAGAGAAAAAAAGACCAAAGAGGGAGAGAGAGAGAGAGGGAGAGTGAGAAAGGGGATTGGAGTGAGAGATTTATTTAGGTACCTATGTGGGAGGGAAAGAGAGCTGAGAGAGGGGATTGGACTGAGAGAGTAGTCTAGGTCACGTGGGAGGGAGTGAGACCTGAGAGATAGAGACTTTAGAGGGATAAATATTTATCCAGTTACGATAACGAGTTAGAGAAGGTATGAAAGGTAAAACCTCGACTATACATCTACGATCATAAACTGTGCACTCTAAGCATTATCAAAGTTGTTCACCAAAGAGGGGAAATTTTGGTTTTGTGCAAAGCAAGCCATTTGGCGAGTGCCAAATTTGATGCTCACCAAATGGCCTGCTTTGGACGTGTTAATTGATAGGATTTTCCAAATTTCCTCATTTTTTTTTGTGCTCCTCGTCTCATTTGCACGTCTTTCAATGCAAGTTTATTAAAAAACCATGATAGCGTTAACCTCTCTCTTAGCTATCTAGATATATAATTCTTGTTTCATTTTTATTTAGTTAAGGTTTTGATCCATGGCTTTTATTGTAAATGCCTCCTTTTTTGGTCAAAAACCAACATGTGCTAGTTTTAGGATAGATTTTTACCCATTCATCAAAACATGAAACAAATTACATTTTTTGAAACTAGACTTCATTCTACACATGATGAAAAAAAAGAATCATTTTTCAATTAGTTCTCAAAAAATTTAGGGGGAGCACACTCAAATTTCAGCTTTTAAAGATGTGTCCACTTTGAAAATTCATAAAGTATTAAATATTCATTAAAAAATTTATTCGAAAGAACGAGGATAAACTACATGGTGTTAGCTAATTTCTCTATGTTGGTATTTTTGAAATTATAAAAAAAAGTCAATCAAAAAGGGGCGAGCCCTTAGGCACTATGCTAATTTTTTTTACCCTTAATCTTCACTAATTTCAAAAAAAAAAAATTAGCTTAGAAACAAGACTCGCAAAATAGCAAGAAATAGCATCGAAAATAGCACCTTTGTTAGCACCAGAAATAACGTCGAAAATAGCACCTAAATTGGCACCCAAATTGGCTTCTGGTTTTGCTTCTATGTCTACTCCCATTTTTTCTTGTAGTTTTTCTTGTAGTTTTGTTTCCGGTTTTGCTTCCATTTTTTCTTCTAGTTTTGCTTCCAGTTTTGCTTCCAGTTTTGCTTCTATTTTTGCTTCCAATTTTGCTTCTAGTTTTTCTTCTGGTTTTTCTTCCATTTTTTATTCTGGTTTTGCTTCCAAGTTTTCTTCCAGTTTTGCTTCCAATTTTGCTTCCAATTTTGCTTCCAAGTTTTCTTTTGGTTTCGCTTCCAGTTTTGCTTCCAGGTTTGCTTCCAATTTTGTTTCCAGTTTTGCTTCCGATTTTGCTTCCAGTTTTGCTTCCATTTTTTCTTCTAGTTTTGCTTCCAGTTTTGCTTCTATTTTTGCTTCCAATTTTGCTTCCATTTTTTCTTCCAATTTCTCTTCCGGTTTTTCTTCCATGTTTGATTTTGGTTTTGCTTCCAAGTTTTCTTCCAGTTTTGCTTCCGATTTTGCTTCCGATTTTGCTTCCAAGTTTTCTTTCGGTTTCGCTTCCATTTTTGCTTCCAAGTTTGCTTCCAATTTCGCTTCCAATTTTTCTTCCAGGTTTTCTTCTGGTTTTGCTTCCGATTTTGCTTCCAAGTTTTCTTTCAATTTCGCTTCCAATTTTGCTTCCAAGTTTGCTTCCAATTTTGCTTCCAATTTTTCTTCCAGGTTTTCTTATGGTTTTTCTTCCAAGATTGCTTCTAGTTTTCTTCTAGTTTGGCTTCCATTGTTGCTTCTTTTTTTGCTTCTAAAAATGCTTCTTGTTTTGCTTCCATTTATTAATGTACTACATTTTATTTCAATTTAATTAGTTAAATATATCGTGCCTCTTAAATAACTCATATAGCTATAGAGTAAGTAATTTAATTATTTAACTCATATGATTAAATAACAAGGTAATTTTTTTTTTGGATCAGTAACATGAAATTTTTTGTCTTGCTTGTAAAGATAAAAAAAGTACATCTATTGTTCAGTGTCATTACCCACCAAAAGAGCTTAACATTTCTCTGATTTTTTCAATTATGATCTGGAGGTGCCAATCATTAATTTTACTTTTCATCACTTCCTGAACTATTATTTTAACATGATCATCATCTATAATTAAAACAAGCGAGTCAAATATCTATAATTTAATTTAATTTGACAACATCCATACTGAGCAGTAAATTAAAATCATCATATTACATAATAAATTTCCATCCAAAAATCATTGATGACTTTTAATATATATAAATTGATAATTCAATACTGATAAGATCATCATCATATATAGCTAAAACAAGTGAAATTCAAATATGCCAGTACATCAAAAACATGTCAAAATGATACATGTCCAATAGTCAACATAAGTCAAAATGATACATGTACAAATGATATAAATAAAATTGATAAATTATGTAACTCAAACTGATACAAGTCAAGATGATACATGTCCAAATGATATAGTGAAGATGATACATTTCAATATGATAAAACTTAATAATATAGTACTGTAGGCCATGAAAATGATACATATGATAGTAGCCATGAAAAGAGTCATCATAACAATATATCAACAATGATCCATGATGTAGTCTATATGATCATGAATGTCAGTGGTTACTACCACCAACTATCTCACCATCATCATCACCATCATCATCATCATGATCATCAACGTCATCATCATCATCATCGTCGTCGTCGTCATCGTCGTCGTCATCGTCATTGTCATCGTCATCGTCATCAATGTCGTCATCGTCGTCATCATCATCATTGTCATCGGCCTCGATGTCTTTTGTATCTACGTAATCACCATCCTTTGCCATGTGATATGTATCGGAAGAACCAATATTTTGTGGATCTATATCATGTTGAGGATCATCTTGATCTTCTTGAAGACCTGTGTTTTGCAAAAAAAATCATTTAGCATGAAAATTTATTATTTATTTTATACAATAATTTATTTTTTGTTATATATCTAATATTACAACATATGAGACGAAACCATAATCATATTACATCATATCAAAGTAAAAATAGCATAATAAATTTCAAAAAAGTTACAGCTAATATTGGTGAGTCGAGAGAAAATTCATCTTCCAAAAACAAAGCCAATTAGGCTTGTAGACTTGCGGATCAGGCCAGCATTTGGTGGAAGAGGAAAAAAGATGATTGAAACTCTAATGGATTTTAGTATTCAACCATGAGATCAAAACAAAGAGATGATATCATGTATCAAAACATTCAGCATGCATTCTTCTAGCTAGTGGAGAAGGAGATGATTACTTTGCTTCATTTTCATTTGCATAACCATATCACGATGTGGGAACCAAGAAAACCAAGGATGTCCAGTTTTATGTGGAGGTAATGGATGTGATCCAAAATTTAGGAGGGTCAAGAAGGTCAATGTATGATTGTGATGAAATTGAGGAAGAACAACAAGAGAGGGATAGGAAAATAAAATCAATACAGATTTTCAAGGATTTGTCAAGCGAATAAGAGAGCTATGGGATAAGCCTCATCTAAAATATTTTGAACTAGAGTTTGATATACCATTTAGAGAGCTTGGTTTTCATGAATTTCCTTTCAAATCCTCTACTTTTATTGTTCCTATGATAAATTTTTTGGTAGAGTTGGTGGAATTACCTTTCTTAGTAATCGCTATTAGTGAGATTGAGATTGTTAACCTTGAGAGAGTAGGACTTGGGGAAAAGGCATTTAATATGGATATTATTTTCAAAGACTTCAAGTGGGATGTACTTTGCATGTACATCATTCCTCAATATTCACTTGATGGCATCAAGGAATGGTTGAACTCAATGGATATAAAGTATTATGAAATCATAATGAACTTGAACTAGCAGCCAATTTTGAAGACTATTACTAATGATCCAAAAAAAATTATTGAAGATGTTGGTTGGGAATTTTTTAATATGGAATCTAGTGATTCTAATTAGATGATAATTCAAAAGAGTCAGATCAAGGATACGAACCCTCTGATGTAGAAGAGGAATCAAAATGAGATTTCATTTAGCCACCATCAAGAGTGTTACCATCCAATTAACAAGATGGAGGGAATTCTTATATAAGGATAATTTTCAATGTTGTAGGTACTAGCTTTAATGGAAACTACAATGGAAACATTGAAATTCCCTAGCAGTATTTATGTTAAGGAAATTTCCTCTAGATGAAAGGATTCAAAGCACATCAACCATGTGGTACAAATGATTAAATCCTAGAGATGATTTGTAGCAATGAAAGAGTCTGAAAAGGTAGAGAGAGATACATTGGTGACTCGGGAGAAACTTTGACTTTCAAAAACAAAGCCAATTAGGCTGGAAAACATGTGGATCAGGCCAGCATTTGGTGGAAGAGGAACAAATATGACTGGAACTCTGGATGCCCACCATACTATATTTTGGTATTCAACCATGAGAGAAGAAGAGAGAGTCGATATCATGTATCAAAACATTAAGCATGCATTCTTCTAACTAGCGAAGAAGGAGATGATTACTTTGCTTCATTTTCATTTGCATAACCATATCATGGCATGGGAACCAAGAAGACCAAGGGTGTCCATTTTTATGTGGAGGTAATGGATGTAGTCCAAAATTTAGGAGGGGCAAGAAGGTCAATGTATGATCCTGATGAAATTGAGGAAGAACAACAAGAGAGGCACATGAAAAATAAAACTAATACAGAGTTTCAAGGATTTGTCAAGCGAATAAGAGAGCTATAGGAGTAGCGTCATATAAAATATTTTGAACTAGATTTTGATATACCATTTAGAGAGCTTGGTTTTCATGGAGTTCCTTTCAAAGCCTCTACTTTTATTGTTCCTACGGTAAATTTTTTGGTAGAGTTGGTGGAATTACCTTTCTTAGTAATCTCACTTAGTGAGATTGAGATTGTTAATCTTGAGAGAGTAGGACTTGGGAAAAAGGCATTTGATATGGCTATTTTTTTCAAAGATTTCAAGCGGGATGTACTCCGTATGAACTCTATTCCTCAATATTCACTTGATGTCATCAAGGAATGATTGAACTCCATGGATATAAAGTATTATGAAAGTAGAATGAACTTGAACTGGTGGCTAATTTTGAAGACTATTATTGGTGATACAGATAAATTTATTGAAGATGTTGGTTGGGAATTTTTGAGTATGGAAGCTAGTGATCTAATTCTGATAATTAAGAAGATTTGGATCAAGGATACAAACCCTCTGATGTAGAAGAGGAATCAAAATGAGATTTCATTTAGCCACCATCAAGAGTGTTACAATCCAATTAACAATATGGAGGGAATTATTATATAAGGATAATTTTCAATGTTGCAAGTATTGGCTTTAATGCCAACTACAATGGCAACATTGAAATTCCCTAGCAGTATTTATGTTAAGGAAATTTCCTTCAGATGCAAGGATTCAAAGCACATAAACCATGTGGTACAAATGATTAAATCCTAGAGATGATTTGTAGCGATGAAAGAGTTTGAAAAGGTAGAGAGAGCTACATTGGTGACTCAAGAGAAACTTCATCTTTCAAAAACAAAGCCAATTAGGCTGGCAGACATGTGGAATCTTCTCATTTCTCTTAATGTAAAAATACCAAAATAGGTCCCATCCAGATTTGGAAATGAGGGGATCCCTACAACTTTGTGTGGTGTCCATGAGAAACTTCTTATTACCCTATTTAGTAGACCCTAGAAGTATATCTAATATGGACTGATGGAGTGGTCTCTGCTTTACTTTAGGTTCTTCATCTTTAATTTTATGTTGACTTTCTTTTACTTCTGATTGTTTTGTTTTAGGATGGAGTGCTTTCTTCTTTACTTTAGGTTCTTCATATTTAATTTTAGGCAAACTTTCTTTTAATTATAATCATTTTATTTTAGGAGGCATGTTTCAATTTTCTCTACTATGGCTTCAGATGACAAAACCTTGAGAGATTTTTTATATTAACAGAGCTCTTTCAGAGAGTTTTTCGTGCACTTACCTGGGTATTTCATGCTTGCAGGACTTCTTCTTCTCATATCCTTAGCTCCTTACATGCTAGTGCACTGCAATTGAGTGCGATATTGGGAAAAATCACTTATCTTTGGATGGCATGGTATTCATTCATATTAGTTTTGGCGACTCTTAATAATTTAATAGCATTTAATTTTGGCAACTCATGTGATTTTTTGCATTTATTGTTGTAAATTGTAATGATGCCACTATTACCGTATTACCATCATCTCTTATATACCCGCTATGGTATGGCAGTTTTTTTCCCTTCCCTTCTACTATTTACCACACTACCGCCTTTCTCAAGGCTTCTTGTTGCAGGGTTGTGGTGTATACCACTCTATCGCATATGTTTTTCACCTTCCTGATGGTATATTGGTGTATTCTTTTGATCATTACTTGAAGCATGTCAATGAGACAATCTTATTTGTCTTACTGATATCTCAATGTCTCATCAACATTAGATCTTATGTTCCTCTAATGTTGGTTTCCGGTGTCGATGAGACAAGTTAATATCTCTTGTCGATATGCCACTGTCTCATCGATATTTTCCTTTGGTAGTATTTCTTTATATCGGTGTAACTCTGCCATGTCGGGGAGGCTTGTGATTATCACTTTGGTATAGTGGTGTTTTTCCCTTCCCTTATGATGTTTATTGCACTACCACCTTGCTCAAGGATTTTTGTTGCAGGGTTGCCGTGTATATCTCTCTACCGCATATGTGCCTCACCTTCCCGGTAGTATAGCAGTGTATGCTTTTGATCATTACTTCAAGAGTGTCGATGAGATAATCTTATATCTCTTACTGATATCTCAATTTATCATCGACATTACTTCATTATATCCAAGAGTTGTGTTTCATCGAGTACTTGTAGAAATACCTTATCGATGCGACATAAGTGATTCTCTCCTCGATATGCCCGTATCTTTTTGACATTTCACTATTTTACATCATTGATGAGACATATAAATAAGTCTCTTCAACATAGGGGTGTCTAGTTTGACGCTAAACCCAAAGCTAAACTCGAAGCTAAACTCGAAGCCAAACTCAAAGCTAAAGGCAACACTCAAGATGGTGCTACACTCGAAGCTAATATTGGCACTAAAGATAGTGTTACTTTAGGCGCTAATTAGCACCTAAATTAGTGTCGACTTGTACTGATCGGCATAATAAATGCCAAAAATTGCATCATCCCAATAAATTGCGTCGATGTTTTCAAAAAATGGAAAAAAAATACATTAAAACAATGCGTGGAGCAAAAAAGGGAGAAAAAAATGGAGCAAATCACAAGGATTTGTTGTAGTGATTGCACCAACTATCCTTCTACCTTTATATTTTTTTCTACTCTAATTTTTTGCTAGTACACCCACTTGCAACCAATGGGTTCCTCACCTTCAAATAAATCAATCAAGTCCCAAGTCTTTTTTTTTTAGTGCCTCTATCTCCTCTTTTATTTACTGAAGATTTTCTAATTTCTCATAAGTTAAATTGAATTTCTATAAAACATCAATTTTAAATTATTTACTCTAGAACTATTTTATTTATTTATTTATTTATAGGAGGAAAGTATTGTTCCTATTATTGAGTAAATTGGATATGCTTTCCCATTGTAGAGGTAAATTGAATATAATTCTCCACATTAGAGGTTCAAAACAATCTATGTTATTGGGTACCTTATGAACTGCAAGTTATAAAAAACTGTGGGTTTTAAAACCTACAATTTCTAATACCCAAACACAATGTCATGAAATTGTGATGTTATTTAAAATTCCATGTAGATAAGTATAGTTATGAATATATTTTATGAAATTTGAGGTGTCAAAACATTCTTTAATTTTTAACCTACACGTTATGGCATAGGGATTTAACCTTCATAGTACAAACTTCACATTACACACACTACCTACTATAACAAATTGCATGCTTAAAAATGCACTATATTTTATAACCTATGCTTTGTCATACCAAAACACATTGTGTTGAAATTTTATTGTTATTTGAAATTTGCATATGTAAATAAGGGATAGATAATTATATAGTTATGAATATCTTATATTGTGTTCAAGTAAACTATAAATGTTAAAAAAAAAATATGACATGATTTTAAAAACTAAAGGCCAATATGCAATTAAGCTGTGACAATAATGCATATTATATATGTACAAAATACAATAGAGTAATCACCCTTTGAATTGTAGCAAGGCCGATATTTAATATGATAAAAAGGGCATGTATTTCTTTAAATTTTAATGTAATGTACAACAAGAATTTGTATGTAGCAAATGAAATGAAAAAAATCTTAACATGAAACCATCAATTCAAGACCTTTAAAATCAAGTTAAATATAGAAAAAAAACACATAAAAACATTCCAAGATATTGCATCAACTATTGAATGAAGTATCATAACAACATCAAAATATATCACATAATGAGTATAATTATGAAGACCTAGATATGTATAATTATGAAATTATGAGAAATAGGAGGTTTCAAAATGTGTTGTGTTTCAAAACACACTATGTTTATTAATATACAATTAACAACATACGGTCAACCCATGTGTTTTTAAACTATGTATATCTAGGTCTGCAACTCAAATAAAAACAACACCATCATTCATTTTATTGGGTAAATTGGATATACTTTTCCATAATAGGGGTTACAAAACATGATATGTTTTGGATACCATGTTAAGTGGAAGTTAGAAATCATGGTGTGTTTTGAAACCTGCAATTTTTCATATCCAAACATAGTGTCATGAAATGATGTTAATTGAAATGGAGACCTAGATATGTATAGTTATGAATTGATCATGAGAAATTGGAGGTTTCAAAATGTGTTGTGTTTATTAACCTATAATTCACAACATACCCAACCCATGTGTTTTTAGACTACGTATGTATAGGTTTGCATGTAATGCCCCACCACACAACCCTAGAGGAAGTTTCAATTCACTACAAAAATATACTATTTTTTTTCTTTTTAAAGTGAATTAAACATACAAGTTCTCCTATGATTGAAAACATCCCCTAAGGCCACATAACCAAGATTACTCAAATCCCCATAACATACATCATTATATTTCATTGCATTAAACAACACAAGTAATATACATTCATTCAACATAAATAAATACCAAGATAAGAATCCATAACATATAACCATTACATGATTAACTTATTACAACACTCATTCCTAGAATGAGTCAAAGTACATAAGTGTTACAATTACATAAATCCACCTCATAGATACAAGAGGGGTATAAGAAACTCATTAAAATTTGAATTACAATAGTGCTAGAAAAGAATAACAAGATCCGTGAGTTGTCCAACTAGATGTCTCGCCTCCACGAACTGAAGAACAATGTGGACCCAACAGTTTTGGTGCATGTTCCACCCAACCAATTGGTGCCCGAAGGCCCACCCCCCATGCTAGGAGATAGTAACAATGCAACATGGACAAGGAATCTACTACCACTAACTAAAGGCAGACTCATACTGACACATACTGATATAACCAAACAAATGAACTAAATAAGTACAAATTAATTAAAACATAAGTACACCACTAAAATCACTAACATAGATCACATTGCTTCCAGACATAAAATAGATCAAGTATTTTCAAAGATCCATACACATATAACAATAAACAACAGTTGTCCAAGATAGAGTGTCATCACATAGTGGTCATGAGATCTCCTTTGGGCATCCTTCATAGGCTCTGGTAATCCTGGTGACCTCAACCAAATCCCGGACCTCATACTCACTCATGTGACATCCTATATCTCTCGTACTGACAAGATAGATGACCACCATTTTAGGCCTACCCACTCATCCCAAGTCTAAATGAGCCCTTGTGTCTATGAGTGAGGAAAAATTATCTTGATTAGTGAGAAGTTAGTCCTAATATTCTAAGTACATTACTTTAATTATCACTTGTTTAAATAACTTCTGAAGGTTACCCGGTTTACCTCTTTGGGATCCGATGCCTAACAAAAGCCACCCTTCTAATGGACAACACACAAACATCTAATCACTAAGGGAATCACAAGTGCATACTACCTAGGCATCAAAACCACTCCAACACAAGGAGAAAAATAATAATATAATTCACTCCAAACAACTTGCAGGCAACAAACACACGTAGTCCTCTCCTTTCACAGGAGGCACAAAACATCCCCATTCGTGAAAATTGGGTAAAAGTGAAAAAGATGCCATGCACTACCCAAGGGAAAACGGATGATTGACTTAACAAGAATCAATCCACAACCTCTGGAAGACTTTACCATTTACAACACAAATCACCCTTTCCCAAAACAATCAATCATAAGGAAACTTAATATCAAAAGTGCACTAGCAAGGAAACATGCTATATTTGGATATATTAAATCCATTTCCCTAACTAAATCTTTTCAGTAAATAGCCAAATACTTCAATCAGATAAATAATAAACTAAAATAATACCCTTACTTTCGCTTGGAAAGAATAAAATTCTAAGTTTAGCAAAGCAAGATAATCCATTGCATTTAAATCATATCACACAATTGCCAGAAAATATTTCTTTCAGTTACACAACTAAAATATCTTATTGCTACAAATCATTTAAATTTCTCTATTTAGTTCATCCATACATACAAATCAATTCTTTTAAAATCTCCATTAAATACTAAATTGCATGCATTAAATTGAAATAAAATACAATATTAAATTTACACTTAACTATATATATAAATGTTCCATATTATATATATACACCAAAAATATATTAATAAATAATTATGTTTATTCATTATATGAATACTTTAAATATATTTACCATCATTTAACAAAATACCCAAATTATAAAACACCAAATACAATAAAAACTATATTAATGAACTCCAGAATATAAATATATACTCAATACAAATAAACATCATAAATATAAATACATATATCTTATATATACCTTACATGTTTTAATCAAATAAAAGACAATGTTTATATACCAAAAATATTAAAATACAACTAAGTAAAATTCGAATGCCCCAATCCGTAGGTGGGTTCACTCGCAGGAAACGGACATGGTAATCCCCAATGCATTTGGGGAGGAGGGGCGGTGGAATAAACCCCGCCGACCCTCTCCCCAAATGTATTGGGAGGTGGCGATTAAGGAAGAGGGGGTTGCGTTGGGAGGTCTCCCTCCACACAGCCGCTCCCATATGGGGGTGGCGGTGGGGAGGTAGCTCCTCTCCATCCCCCATTAACAACCACTCAAACCCTCACCAGTATGAGCGGCGGACGGGTCACTAAATTTTGATTTCATTTATTTCTAAAAGACATACACATAAATCCAAAATTCATACTGGCGTCGGATGGAAAATCTGCATACGATAATTTTAATAAAAGAAATAAATTTTAATTTTTGACATCATAATAAATATATATATATTTATATGTTGTATGTATATATATTTGATAATTTAATACATATAATATATAAATATATATATATTTGATAATCTAATACCCCTCCATTTTTCTTCTTGTTCGGTTTGCTTTATGCTATGTTTGGATGCAGCTACTGTAATGCCCTGCCACACAACCCTAGACGAAGTTTCAATTCACTACAAAAGTGTACTAATTTATTTTTTATTAAAGTGAATTAAACATACATGTTCACCTAAAGATTGACAACCTCCCCTAAGGCTACGTAACCGAGATTACTTAAATTCCTATTAACATACATCATCTAAATTACATTACATTAAATAACTCAAGTAATGAAATTCATTTAACATAAGTAAATACAAGATAAGAATAGATTATCCATCAAATAAATCCATTACATAAACCATTACAAGATTACAATCCTCATTCCCAGAATGAGTCAAAATACATAAGTATAATAATTACAAGATCCACCTTGTAACAACAAGAGGGGTAAATAAAACTTATTACAAGAAGAATTGCAACAATGCAAGAAAAGAATAACAAGATCCGCGAGCTGTCCAACTGGATGTCTCGCTTCCATGAACTGAAGAACAAGGGGGAACCAAAGGTTTTGGTGCATGTTCCACCCAACCTAGTGGTACCCGAAGGCCCACCCCCCATGCTAGGAGATAGTTAAAATGCAACATGGACAAGAAATCTACTACCTCTAACCAAAGGCAAACTCATATTGACACATACTAACTCAACCAAACATATGCAGAATACAAATCTATCACTAACATGGTTACATTGCTTCCAAACATAATAAAATCAAGTGTGCTAAAGAATCCCTCACACAACATATACTCAAGGTTATCCTAGATAGAGTGTCATCGTAAGGTGCATCATGAGATCCCCTCTGGGCATCCTTCATAGGCTTCGATAATCCTGGTGACCTCAACCAAATCCTGGCCCTCATACTCACTCAAGCAGAATCAACTACCTTTCGTATGGACAAGATAGTTGACCTTGCCATTCCAGGCCTTCTCACTCACCCCAAGTCTAAACAAGCCCTTGTGTCTATGAGTTAGGTTAATTTAACTTGGTTAATGTGAATGCATCCTAGTCATCTATGTACTTTACTTTAATTATCACTTATTAAAAACACTTTCGAAGGTTACCCGGTTTACCTCTTTGGGCTCCGACCCCTAACAAAAGCCACTCCTCTAATGGATAACACGCTACTCAAATCTAGACTCCAAGGGTAACTCAGGTACTATAGAACTGAATAACTCAATCTCTCCTAATCTAGGAGACAACAATACAGAATCCCACTCCAACACTTGGAGGAAAATGAACTCACAAAGTAATACCCAAGGAAAATGAACATTAACTAACATGGGAATGACCCACATTCACTGGAAGACTTCTCAATGCATAACATGATTACCCGTTCCCAAAGCATTAGATATTTATTTTCTTTTCTAATTTTTGAAAACCCAAAATTGAATTAAAATACAATTTCCATTCCTTTTCAATTTCTCTTGATTTAATTTAATTTAATTTAATCCAATAAACTTAATTAATCAATTTTAATTATATAATAACTAAATTTAACCCTTTTGAGATTAAAATTTAATTAATTAAATTAAATTTCATTATAAACTTTTAAACAAACATCAAAACATAATTTTAAATTAATATTAAAATAATTACTATTCTATCGAATGCAATTATTCTAAACATTAATTAAATAATAATGCATCAAATAAAATCATATAACATAAATCAAAAAAACATGACTCTCAAAACAGAACTAACGACACACTAAGGCTAGGGCGTAGACCTGACACATGTTACCTAGTTACTATCTCCCTTTCAACTTAACCATTGGATTGACATGCTGAAACCTATGAGACCAGGTGGAGTCGATGTCATGTACCTACAACCTGAAACCAAGTAAACAACATAATACAGTATATCCAGTATATAATACACACTATGAAGAAGAAATCATGGGTTTGCAGGGTGCTCGCAAGTGAGTGATGTGAAACCATCCTCTTCACCAATCCACTCATCAAAGACTAACATTACATCATAATCAGAAATCACATAATACCATATCTCAAGCTAACTCTACTAACATCAATAATCCATAATGCAAGTGAAACAATAATCAAATAATCCACATCACACATTAATCATTGTCTCTCAATAGTAGTGATCAAAACACAAACAACAAGGTGTGTCTATTATAATAGTAGTTGCATCCCAAACATAGCATAAAGCAAAACAACAAGAAGCAAACTGGAGGGGTATTACATTCTCCCCCCCAAAGACTAGGCTTACTCCTGGAAGCTTGCAAACAAGTAGGGATATAACTCCCTCATCCTAACTACATCCTCCCAGGTGGATGAAGTATCATCCCTGGGATCCCACTGTACTCTGACCTGCTCAATATCTCACCGTCAAAGAGCGAGTGTTTTGCGCTCCATTACGGCCACGGGCTTCAAAGCCAGATGCCCGTCCTCTACCTGTAAAGAATTCCAATCAGGGACGTGAGTAACATCAGGATGATAAGGTCGAAGAACTGAAACATGGAAAACGTCATGTATACATGCAAGACTGGGTGGAAAATCAAGTCGATAAGCAACTGGACCAATCTTTTCAAGTATCTCGAAAGGTCCAGAAAAGTGAGGCGCCAACTTAGAACCCTTTCCATATCAGATACGACTCTTTCGTGGACACACCCATAAAAATACTCTGTCACCAATAGAAAACTGGTGATCCACTCTATGCGCATCCGCATACTTCTTCTGCCTATCCTGTGTTGCCACCAAGTGCTCTCTAATCTGATCCACCTGCTGCTCCATATCCTGTAACATCTCAGGTCCCAATAACACTATGTCTTCCAATCAATCCCAACTAAGAGGAGTACGACAAGGACGTCCATACAAGGCCTGAAAAGGTGCCATGCCAATGGAACTATGGTTACTATTATTATAAGCAAACTCCACTAGATAAAGATAATCCTCCCATCGTGTCTGCTTATCCATGACATACATGTGTAACATATCTTTGAGGATTTGATTAACCCTCTCTATCTGTCCATCTGTCTCAGGGTGATATGCTAAACTAAAGTTCAACTATGTCCCCATAGCATGCTGTAATGATGTCCAAAAAGCTGAAGCAAACACTGGATCCCTATCAAAAATAATCGGATGCGGAATACCGTGCAACCTCACAATATCCTCCATGAACACTCTAGAAAGTGATGATGCATTATAGGAAGCACGCATAGGTGAGAAGTGTGCTACCTTCGTCAACCTATCCACCGTCACCATAATGGCATCATGTCGTTGCGAGGAGTTGGGTAAACCAACAATGAAGTCCAATGAGATAATATCCCACTTCCACTCAGGTACAAGGTGTGGCTTTAGAAGCCTTGCTAGATGTTGGTGTTCAGCCTTGACCCACTAACACTCCAAACATCGCGCTACAAAATATGTAATATCCCTCTTCATCCCTGGCCAAAAATACAACTGGCGTAGATTTGCGTGCATCTTCTTCACCCCAGGATGGGCTAAATAAGGTGCACGATGAGCCTCGATCAAAACCAAAGATCGAAGGTCACCTACTGAAGGAACATAAATACACTTTGAATGCCTAAGTAACCCATTTGACTCAAGTGAATATCCTGTAAATCTTCCCTCAAGAGGTCTACCTACCTCAATCTCTGCTCTCACATCCTGGTAACAACTATCTGTTGGAAGAGTAGCAAGAATCTGACTCCATAAATCTACCATAAGAGTCATCTCAGAAATCTCATGCCTACGTCTGCTGAGTGCATCAGCTACAACGTTCTCTTTCCCTTGAATATACTTCACCTCAAAGTCATACTCACAAAGGAACTCCATCCAATGCCTCTATCTAGCGTTAAGGTTAGGCTGAATAAAAATATACTACAGACTCCTCTGATCACTATGTAGCTCAAACTTGTGCCCAAGTAAAAAGTGTCTTCATCTAGTCAATGCATGGACCATTGTCGCTAACTCAAGGTTATGTGTGGGATAATTAAGTTCATGATCCTTAAGCTTACATGACTCATAAGCTATCACTTGTCCCTCTTGCATCAGGACTGCACCTAAGCCCTCTAAAGATGCATCTATACAAACCACAAAGTCTCCTGTGGGATCAGGGATCGCTAAAATCAGTGCACTAGTTAGCTAATCCTTAAGAATCTGAAAAGCTGACTCACACTGCTCTGACCATCCAAACCTCTTCCCTTTCCTCTGAAGAGAAGTGATAGGATGACCTATCCTAGAAAAACTCTACACAAACCTCCTATAATATCCTACAAGCCCCATAAAACTACGGATCTCTGCCACATTCATGGGCGCAGGCCAATCTAGAATAGCTTGAATCTTTGATGGATCCACAGATATTCCCTCTCTTGAGATCACATGACCAAGATACTTGATCTCAAACTTAAAGAACTCACATTTTGACAAGTTGGCATAAAGTTGGTTTTCTCGCAAACACTGCAGAACTTGTCGCAAATGCTCCTCATGTTCCTCTACTGTCTTGGAATATATCAATATATCATCGAGAAACACAAGAACAAACCTATCAAGGTACATGCAGAATACTCCATTCATCAAACTCGTGAACATAGATGGCGCATTCGTCAACCCAAATGGTACCACAGTGAACTCGTAGTGACCATACCACATCTGAAATGCTATCTTATGTATATCTGCATCAAAGATACAGAGCTGATGGTATCCCAACTTAAGGTCTATCTTTGAAAAGATGGTAGCACCTTTGACTTGGTCAAACAAGTCATCAATCCTGAGAAGTGGATAACGATTCTTGATCATTACCTTGTTCAACTACCGGTAATCAATGCACAACCGAAGTGAACCATCCTTCTTCTTCATGAAGATGATAGGTGCTCCCCAAGGAGAAACACTAGGATGAATAAATCCCTTCTATAATAACTCCTCTAACTACAAGCGAAGCTCTTTCAGCTCCTGAGTAGTCATATGGTAAGGTGCTCATGAAATAAGCTCCAATCCAGGTACTTAATCAATCTTAAAATCTATATCTCTCCTCGGTGGCATCCCTGGAATGTCATCAGGAAAGACATCAGTGAACTCTTGAAAAATAGGATGACTATCAAGAGTTACCTTCTTCTCTCCATCTCCTAAACCCAAATCCTCAATTGTAACTGCAAACAACTAACATCCACGATGAACACACCTCCTGAACTACATAGCTGAGATGATCCTCAAAGATATCGATCTCTGAACTCCTATAATATCCACCTCTCCACCAGATGCATTAATGCACTGAATCGACTTACATCGACAATCAATAACTGCTCGGTGAGCCTCTAACCAATCCATACCTATAACAACATCATAGGATCCCAATGGTATAACCCAAAGATCTAAGGTACTGTAAAGTGGTCCAATCTCCAACCTACAGTCAGGTACTACAGAAAGCAATGCAACTTTCACACTAGATGCTAACTCTACCTGCCACCTATCGGCTTGTCTTATGGCTCCTAGTCTGCAACATGACACGATCGATGATGATTTGAAAGAATCAGATGCTCCTGAATCAAAAAGAATAGTAACAGGGTTACCCAATAACATACCATAGGTCTCTACTATAGTACCCTGGTGCTCTACCTGGTGGTTATCAACTGCTGCGAACACACGATGGCCTCTGCCAGCATCTCCCACTATCGGCTCTGACACCGTTGGTCTCTGTGTAAATTCCGATGTGCCCTTATTGGGACACATCCTAGCAATATGGCCCTGCTAACCACAAGAAAAGCAACCTATGCCTCTACTGTAACCTTTGCCTCCTGTTGGTGCACTAGAGTGTTGTACACTACCTCCAAAAGTGGACTGGGCACTTTGAGTGGGTTTCTCAGCATTGAAATGCTTCATGCACCTCCAGTTCCTACTACCCTATCCCTGCTAGAAACCTTTATGTTTCCCCTGAAATGACTGCTACTGACTACCCTGTACTGATACCTGCTGAGTCTTAGGAGGCACAACTCCCTATGTCTATCCCCCTCGAGCACTAGTCCCAGCTCCTATACCACTGCCAATACTAACACCTGTATGACCTCCTAGTGCCATAGTCAAGTTCTCCTCCACCAGCCATGCCTTCTCCACAGCTATCTCCATAGACTTGGGTTCAAAGACCCAAACACCACTACTGATATGGGCATTTAAGCCCCTGATGAAATGTTGCACAAGAATTCCCTCATCGTCCCCTATTCCTGTGAACTATTTAAGTTCATAGAATCGCCTCTCATACTGATCAATTGTCATGGCTAGCTGTCATATGACATGGAACTTGTCGCCTCTACGCTGACGCCAATGATCAGAGAGAAAGCGGGCTCCGCATCTCTGAAGAAAGATCTCCCAAGATACTGTACTCATGTCTATATGGAGTTTCTACTCCTCTAGCTTCCACCAAGTGGTTGTAAAACCCTAGAGATGAATTACAGTGCACCACGCTTTGGTGTTACTATCAAACGGGTGCATGGAAAAACATCGGTCAAGACCTATCAACCAAGTTTTGGCCTCAAGACCGGTACCTACTCCATCAAATCGAGGTGGCTATGATCGAATCAAGTCCCTCATATAGTTCACTGCTAACATATCAGACTGAGTTGTAACTGTCCCAACCACAGGGTTACCTACAGGTACTTCCTATCATAGACCCAATAATGCCATAGCCTCTTTGAAGGCTCTACGTGCAGCTTCAACCCTAAGAGGATCTAACTGTCGACCACCACCTCTTGGATCATTCTGCGAAGCCTGATGCTCCTCCTGCTCTGGTATATGTGGCACATGAGGTGGCGAGTCATGCTGACTCTCCCCTCAACCGTCTACCCGGCCACGTCCATGTCCTCTCCCTCATCCGCATCTAGGAGGTATACTCCTACATAGACACAAAAGGGTATTAGACAAGGTACACTTAAAAACCTATGCAACTAAGCTTAATGGGCACTTCATAATCCCAGAGCACCCAGTGTTTAAACCTTGGCTCTGATACCATGTGTAATTCCCAGCCACGCAACCCTAGAGAAAGTTTCAATTCACTACAAAAACATACTAAATTTATTTTTATTAAAGTGAATTAAACATACATGTTCACCTAAAGATTTACAACCTCCCTCAAGGCTACGTAACCGAGATTACTTAAATCCCCATTAACATACACCATCTAAATTACATTGCATTAAATAACTCAAGTAATGACATTCATTTAACATAAGTAAATACAAGATAAGAATAGATTATCCATCAAATAAATTCATTACATAAACCATTACAAGATTACAATACTCATTCCCAGAATGAGTCAAAATACATAAGTATAATAATTACAAGATCCACCTCGTAACAACAAGAGGGGTAAATACAACTAATTACAAGAAGAATTACAACAGTGCAAGAAAAGAATAACAAGATCTGCGAGTTGTCCAACTAGATGTCTCGCTTCCATGAACTGAAGAATAAGGGGGACCCAATGGTTTCGATGCATGTTCCACCCAGCCTAGTGGTACCCAAAGGCCCACCCCCCATGCTAGGAGATATTAAAAATGCAAAATGGACAAGAAATCTACTACCTCTAACCAAAGGTAGACTCATACTAACACATACTGACTCAACCAAACATATGCAAAATACAAATCTATCACTAACATGGTTACATTGCTTCCAGACATATTAAAATCAAGTGTGCTAAAGAATCCCTCACACAACATATACTCAAGGTTATCCTAGATAGAGTGTCATCACAAGGTGCATCATGAGATCTCCTTTGGGCATCCTTCATAGGCTCTGGTAATCCTGGTGACCTCAACTAAATCCCGGCCTTCATAATCACTCAAGCAGAATCAACTACCTTTCATATGGACAAGATAGTTGACCTTGCCATTCCAGGACTTCTCACTCACCCCAATTCTAAACAAGCCCTTGTGTCTGCGAGTGAGGTTAATTTAACTTGGTTAATGTGAATGCATCCTAGTCATCTATGTACTTTACTTTAATTATCACTTATTAAAAACACTTTCAAAGGTTATCCGGTTTACCCCTTTGGGCTCCGACCCCTAACAAAAGTCACTCCTCTAATGGATAACATGCTACTCAAATCTAGACTCCAAGGGTAACTCAAGTACTATAGAACTGAATAACTCAATCTCTCCTAATCTAGGAGACGACAATACAAAATCCCACTCCAACACTTGGAGGAAAACGAACTCACAAAGTACTATCGAAGGAAAATGAACATTAACTAACATGGGAATGACCCACATTCACTAGAAGAATTCTCAATGCATAACACGATTACCCATTCCCAAAGCATTCACTAAAAGGGAATATAATATAATAATGCATCGATAAAGAACAACACTATGTTTGGATATATTAAATCTATATTTCTACTTAAAGCATCTCGCGGAAAATTAAACTAATAACCATTCAAATTCAATTAACTAAATAAATCCCTCTTTTAAATAAATATTTATCACAACTTAATAACAATGCCTAAAAAGCATTTCACTTAAGCCCCCTGCCTAACTACTTGCATGCATTAAGTGGCTAACAAATTATTAAAGGATAAAAATATAACTCATATTTGATTTGAAATTCTATACTAAATAAAAATAAATAAAATCTTATTTACTACTCATTCTAGGCCTCTGTTTTAAAATAATATCCAGTTTGAATCAATTTCACTAAATTTTGTAACATGTTCACACTCAGACACTAATTTTCACCATTTATAAATAAAATTTCTTTTATATTAAATATTATATTTTAATATTTAATATACCCAAGGTATACAACCTATTTAAATAAAATACATTAAAAATAAATAAATAAATTATAAACAAACAAAATTACAAAAAAAAAAAAGGAATAATAATTAATGGCCGGACTATACTTGTACCAGCTGACTGAAGGCGGTACCCATGCCTGACGTCGATTGTACATTGTACAGCAGTCGGCGTACCTTCATCATCGCCGACTATACATTGTATAGCGGCCGGCGTTGGTAGGGGAGACCACCACTCCCATGGGGAGTGTGTCCCCCAAGGGGTGGGCGCACTACCCATGGCAGTTGCGTCCTTCCCTCGAGAAGTGTGGGCGGTGGGATTTGACCACCCACCAACCACAACTTTAACTCAAATTTTTTTAAAAAAATAAACACTTTTAGCTTCCATTAAAGCCCGAAATGACATAGGAGTAAGTTTCAAAGAATTTTTTTTTAAAAGGCATTTCATTTATATTTTATTTTTATATTATATTTTATATTATTATTTTTTTAAAGAAAACACAGAACCCAAAAAATGGAAAAGGGTAAATCCATCTTTAACATAGACACGTTTTTCGAGAAAGGGAAACTTCAACATCTAATTTTTTTAATAGTTATCAAATTTAATATAAGTATATTTATATTTTATATATATATACAATATACAAACCTATATATATATATATATATATAAATATATTTATATATTTATCAGAATCTAAAACTGGTCAAATTGAGAAATTTATTAAACAAAAACTAGAAACAAGAAAATTAATTAATTTTTTTCTAGAATTTCATTCCAAATTTCAAAAAGGTGTAATTTTTAATTTCCCTCAACCTATTCTTTTAGACTTTAGAAAAATTTAATCAAAGAACTTTTTACAGATTTAAATTTTGTTTAATTTTCAATGAAGGTTTTCTATAGGGTTTGAATTTGAAATAGAGATCTGATTGTTTTCAAAAGTAGAATTTCCATATTAAATCCCAAATGTTTGAAGCACATCATAAATTGAATTTCAACAATGAATCTATGGGTTTTTGTTTACTAAATAATTTCCTACAGTAAGTTTATCAAATTTTCACAAACCATTAAATTGAAAATTGAAATACACAACAAGTACAAAACCTGGAATATGAAGCTACAAAAGAAGGTTAAATTTCTTTAATAGAAGCCTCCTCCAAGATTTTTCCTCAAATGTGCAACAAATCCAAATCCAGAATCCAAAAATTGTTTCAAACCCTACTTATGCAAAATTCTTCAAAAATTCTCAATTCTCTGAAAAATATCACTCCTTCCAAAACTTCTCTCTCCCAAAAATTAAAACATGCATTCACATTAAAACTAAAATATCTAATCTAACCCTAATTCCCTTTTGCATGCAAAATAGAGAATTAGATATTTATTTTCTTTTCTAATTTTTGAAAACCCAAAATTGAATTAAAATACAATTTCCATTCCTTTTCAATTTCTCCTGATTTAATTTAATTTAATTTAATCCAATAAACTTAATTAATCAATTTTAATTATTTAATAACTAAATTTAACCGTTTTGAGATTAAAATTTAATTAATTAAATAAATTAAAATTTAATTAAATTATATTTCATTATAAACTTTTAAACAAACATCAAAGCATAATTTTAAATTAATATTAAAATAATCACTATTCTATCCAATGCAATTATTCTAAACAATAATTAAATAATAATGCATCAAATAAAATCATATAACATAAATCAAGAAAACATGACTCTCAAAATAGAACTAATGACACACTAAGGCTAGGGCGTAGACCTGACACATGTTACCTAGTTACTATCTCCCTTTCAACTTAACCATTGGATCGACACGCTCAAACCTGTGAGACCAAGTGGAGTCGATGTCATGTACCTGCAACCTGAAACCAAGTTACAACATAATATAATATATCCAGTATATAATACATGTCGTGAAGAAAAAATTATGGGTTCGCATGGCACTCGTAAGTGAGTGATGCGAAACCATCCTCTTCACCAATCCACTCATCAAAGACTAACATTATATCATAATCAGAAATCACGTAATACAATATCTCATGCTAACTCTACTAACATCAATAATCCATAATGCAAGTGAAACAATAATCAGATAATCCACATCACACAATAATCATTGTCGCTCAATAGTAGCGATCAAAACATAAACAACAAGGTGTGTCTAGTATAATAGTAGTTGCATCCCAGACATAGCATAAAGCAAAACAACAAAAAGCAAAACGGAGGGGTATTACAACTACTTTGATACTAGATATATTTTGATATGATGTTTTGATCACTACTATTGAGTGACAACTATTATCGTGTGATGTGGTTATCTGATTATTGTTTCACATGCATTATGTTTAATAATGTTAGTAGAGTTAACAAGAGATTTTATTATGAGATTATTGATTATGATGTTAGTATCAGTCTTTGATGAGTGGATTTGTGAAGATGACGGTTTCGTATCACTTGCTTGCGAGCACCCTGTGAATTTGTGATTTCTTCTTCACGGTGTGTATTATATGTTGGATATGATGTATTATGTTGTTTACTTGGTTTCAGGTGTTAGGTACTTGACATCGACTCCACGTGGTTTCACAGGTTTGAGCGTGTCGATCCAATGGTTAAGTTGAAAGGGAGATAGTAGCTAGGTAACATGTGTTAGGTCTACGCCCTAGCTTTAGTGTGTCGTCAGTCTTGTTTATTGAGTCATGTTTTACCTTATTTAATGTTATTTGATTTGAAAGGTGCTTGTGTATTAAATGAATTTTTGGAATAATTGCATTGGGTTAAAGTAATGATTATTTTATATTAAATTAAAATTATGCTTTGATATTATAGTTAAAGTTGATAATGAAATTTAATTTAGTTAAATTTTAATCTCAAAAGGGTTGAATTTAGTTATTTAATAATTAAAATTAATTAATTAAGTTTATTGGATTAAATTAAATCAAATCAAAAGAAATTTAAATATATTTGCGAATTACATTTAGAAATTGAAAGGAAATTGAAATTGTATTTTAAATTCAATTTGGGTTTTTGAAAATGCAAAATGAAATAAATATTTAATTCTCAACTATGCATGCATGCAATGTGAATTAGCCTTGTATTAGATATTTTTGATTTATGTAGAATGCATGTTTTCAATTTGGACAAAAAAGTTTTTGGAAAAGAATTCATTTTCAGAGTAGTGAAGGATTCTTGGGAAAAATTGCACAATAAGGGTTTGAATTAGTTTTTGGTTTTGGATTGGATTTGTTGCACGTTTGAGGAAATTCAGGAAATTCTTGGAGGAGGCTTGCATCAAAAAAATTCATCTTCTTCTGTAGCTTCAGATTCCAGATTTTGTTCTTGTTTTGTTCAATTCAATTTAATGGTTTAAGAATCTGTATTGAATTAATTGTGCAATAGGATTTTTTAATTGAATCTAAATTTAAATTAATCCAAATTTGGGGGAAAATTGTTAAATTTACTGTAGGACTTTCTTCAATAAACGAGAATTCGTAGATTCATTGTTTAAATTAAACATTTGTTTGTGCTTCAAACATTTAGGTTTTAGTATGAAGATTTTACCCTTTGAAAACATTCAAATCTGTTTTTCGAAACAAACCCTCTTAGAAAACTTTCAATGGAAAATTCTAGATCCGTTTTAATTTTCCTACTTTTATATTATTTGAAAAAAAAAAAAAGGTTTTGAAGTAATTCAGTTTTACCCGGTTTTCACGAGTGGGGATGTTTTGTGCCTCCTGTGAAAGGAGAGGACTACGTGTGTTTGTTTCCTCCAAGATGTTTGGAGTGAATTGTATTATTCGTTTTCTTCTTGTGCTGGAGTGGTTTTCATGCCTAGGTAGTATGCACTTGTGATTTCCTTGGTGATTCGATCTTTGTGTGTTGTCCATTAGAAGGGTGGCTTTTGTTACATGTCGGAGCCTAAAGAGGTAAACTGGGTAACCTTCAAAAGTTATTTAAACAAGTGATAATTAAATTAATGTACTTAGAAGATTAGGACTAACTTCTCACTAATCAAAATAATTATTCCCCACTGAGAGACACAAGGGCTCATTTAGACTCGGGATGAGTGGGTAGGCCTGAAATGGCAATCATCTATCTTGTCAGTACGAGAGATATAGGATGCCGCATGAGTGAGTATGAGGGTTAGGTTTCAGTTGAGTTCACTAGGATTATCAGAGCCTATGAAGGATGCCCAGAGGAGTTCTCATTACTACTATGTGATGACACTCTATCTATGACAAATGTGGTTATTGTTTTATGTGTATGATTCTTTGAACGTACTTGATCTATTTTATGTTTGGAAGCAATGTGATCTATGTCAATGATGTTAGTGTTGTACTTATGTTGTAATTGAGTTGTACTTGTTTATTGCTTATGATTGGTTGAGTCAGTATGTGTTAGTATGAGTCAGCCTTTGGTTTGAGGTAGTAGATTTCTTGTCCATGTTGCGTTGTTACTATCTCCTAGCATGGTGGGTGGGCCTTCGGGTACCACTTGGTTGGGTGGAACATGCACAAAAACCGTTGGGTCCCCATTGATCTTTAGTTCGTGGAGGTGAGACATCCAGTTGGACAACTCGCGGATCTTGTTATTCATTTCTTGCACTGTTGTATATCAAATTGTAATGAGTTGTTTATACCCCTCTTGTATCTATGAGGTGGATTTATGTAATTGTAACTCTTATGTATTTATGACTCATTCTAGGAATGAGTGTTGTATCAGTTATTCTTATAATGGATATATGTTAGGGATGTATCTTCTTATCTTGGTATTTATTTACGTTGAATGAATGTATATTACTTGTGTTGTTTAATGCAATGAAATATAATGATTTATGTTAGTGGGGATGTTAGTAATCTCCGTTACGTAGCCTTAGGGAAAGCTGTCAATTTTAGATGAACATGTATGTTTAATTCACTTTATTAAAAAAAAAAATTAGTACACTTTGTAGTGAATTGAAACATCCTCTAGGGTTGCGTGGCAAGGCACTACACATGGTATCAGAGCCTAGGTTTAAACATTGGGTGCTATGGGATAAGGATGTACTCATTAAGCTTAGTTGTGTAGGTTTTCTTGTATACATTGTATAATACCCTTTTGTGTCTGTGTAGGAGTATGCCTCCTAGATGCGGACGAGGGAGAGGACATGGACATGGCCGGGTAGGCGATCAAGAGGAGAGTCAACATGACTTGCAACCTCGTGTTGTAGCTATACCAGAGTAGGAGGAACATCGGGCCTCACAGAATGGTCCAGGAGGTGGTGGTGGACAGTTAGAACCTGCTAGCATCGAAGTTGCATGTAGAGCCTGTTGGTGTTTCAAATAGCAACCCAGCTAGACTTTGAAATTCTCTAAAAGGTAGCCAACCTCTATATTGAAGAACAACTAAAACTAGTGGCCAACTGACAAGAAATGGAATAAATACACATTTCCCCTACACTTCAGGCTCTGTAAGACCTATGGGGGTAACCCTTTGGCAATATCAAAAAATATAGACACACAAACAACAAGATATTGCTTAACAGATTATGCTCTCATAGAATTGCTAAGAAACCTAAAACATCACTTAACAATGGCAAGATATTGAATGAATTTCATCAATCAGCATGGAGAACATGACAGACACAACTGTCCAAACAATAAGAACATGAATGATTTTACATTTAAAATTTGTTTCTGAGATGCATTAAGCTGCAAGATAAACCAGTGCCAGATCTGGGCCATGGAGTCAAATAAAAAAGACAAATTTATCAACAAATGGCATTCAACCAGTGGATCTAAAATTGTTGATGCTTTGCATCAACTGTTAGTGTCTTACACCAACAATCTCACTCCTATTATCCATCAAATTATCCTTATCAAATCCAACCTACACACTTAAAATCACTATTATTTGCTCACAGTATTTAACCATTTCTTTAAAAGAGATCCATAAACAAATAACACAATCTCATGAAACTTGAGATGATAAACTCAAAATACTTTGTATTATTGAATTCATATGATTTAATTGTACAAGTATGGAGACAAATTGAAGATATTCATGAAAATGTAAACAAATTTCATGATTTATTTGCACAAACTGGTTGTATTTGCTCAAAAAATTAGAAATTATAGTTTCTAGACTCAAAATTAACTCAGAGTTAACAAACCTCTATCTACCTAGCCCAATACAAAAACTCAGAACCCTATACAATGAGAAGAGAAGAGAAGATATAGAAGAATGGAGGAAATAGAAGAAGCCCTAAATTCAAATTTGTTGTAGACACATGGCAGCTCCATTCCCGTTGATCAAATTAAAAATAATATCTTCTTTTCTTTGCAGCAACAAGCATTCCCTCAAACAACATTTGCTCATGCTTGCCCAGCAACAGAAAATCAGCCCATGTGGAGAATCTCAAAACCTCTTTCCCGTGCAAATTTTGTTCAGCCTTTTTACTCTTTATTTGCTACAGTTTATATTTAAAACCAACTATTAAAGTTTCATAACTTTAATATTTCTCACTTTTATTTGTTGTAGTTTAATTCCCAACACATACTTGTTTATAAAATGAATAAAATTCACTTTATATAAAGTCTCACAACTCTCCCAACAAATAAAATATTTAAATGAATATTTTATTCATCTTTCAATTTGTTACCTATGCTTGCACTTTACACAAAATAATATTTTTAATTTAAATCACTTACCCTCTTCAGCAAAATAATATTCACTTATACAGTGAATAAATTTATTCTCCCGGTTGCACCAATAATTAAAATTTTACCCCCTTTTAAATCCCTGATCATTTAAAAAAAATAGTGGGCCCACCTTCATTTTAACATTACCAATAATATCATGAGGTCCATGAGGTTCACGAGGTCATGAGGTCCACGAGGTCACGAGGTCCGCGAGGTCGCAAGGTTCACGAGGTTGCATTCTCGCCAACCTCGCACCTTTTTTATGGCATTGCCAATAATCCTGCGAGGTCAGCGAGGCTGCGAGGTTGCGAGGCTGCGAGGTTGTGAGTTTGCAAGGTTGCAAGGTCGGCCCAAATCCTGTGAGGTCCATGAGCTCTACGAGGTCGATGAGGTCAGCCAAATTTTATTTTTTTTCTTTTTGCAATTTCTGCAAAATGGTCAAAATAGGCCAGGTTGACTCAAGAATCAATCTAGGAAACCATTTAAACAACCTCCGGGAGACATGTCTATCAAAACTTATCATAGGAAGCTGAAATTTGACATGCCTGCTCACATATGTCAATTGAGTATATCTGCAAATGGGTTTTGCATGAAAATCAATAGGCTTTAAATTACAAGCCTACAAAGTGGGTCAGTTGGGACTGATTGTTCAGGTGCACTTTTGAAAGTGTAGAAGCAAAATTTTTGAAATAGGCATCTTAAATTTTGCAAATTTGAGAGTTCCAACAAAGCCTTAGAGGAGGCTTTGGCATTATTGGTTCCGAGACAGGTAGTACCAGAGGTTAACCCTATGGTTAGGACAGTTATAGCTCAGTCAGAGATGTTAGCAGATTCCTATATGAGGGATTTGATTCAGTCATAGCCACCTAGGTTTGATAGAGTAGGCACTAGTTTAGAGGTAGATACTTGGTTGATAGGTCTTGATCGATGTTTTGTTATGCATCCTTTTGATAGTGGAACTAAAGCGTGGTGCACTATGATGCACCTGGAGGGATTTGCAACCAATTGGTGGAGACTTGAGGAGCAGAAGCTCCACATTGATAGGAGTTCGGTGTCTTGGGAGATCTTTCTTGAGTGATACAGGGCATGTTTTCTTTCTGACCATTGGTGTCAGCATAGGGGTGACGAGTTCCATACCCTTCGACAAATAGCCATGACAGTAGATGAGTATGAGAGACGTTTCTATGAACTTAAATAGTTCGCAGGAATAGGGGATGATGAGGGGATGCTCGTGCAACATTTCTTCAGGGGCCTAAATGCTCGTATCAGTGGTGGTGTGCGGGTCTTCGAGCCCAATTTTATTGAGACAATTTTGGAGAAGGCACGGCAGGTCGAGGAGAACTTAGCTATGGCACTAGGAGGCCATTCAGGTGTGTAGATCAGTAGTGGTTCAGGAGTTGGGTCTAGTGCAAGACGGGGTTAGACCCAAGGAGTTGGATCACCATTGACTTAGCAGGGGCCTACTCAGAGTGGGCAGCAAGAGAGTGCGCTTGGAAAGTGCAAGGATTCTTAGGATGATGCTGGTTCTTCACCAAGAAGGAACCAGAATTGGTGGCGCAATAAGCGCAATCAATAGGTACAACCAACCCAGATTTCACAGTCTGCAACTGATTGGGGTAGTATGGAGCAGTCTACTTCACTGATAGGAGGCATTGGGTTTGGTTTCGTTAGGTGTTTTTCTTGTGGTCAGCAGGGCCACCTTGCTAGGAATTGTCTGTATCAAAACTCTTTTGGTGTTGGTCGTACAGTGCAAGATACTCATCCTCAGGGATCGAGGTTTTGATTTTATGTTGTTTGTTTGAGGGAGTTATTTCCCTACTTGTTTACAAGCTTCCAGGAGTAAGCCTAATCTTTGGGGGGGAGAATGTAATACCCCTTCATTTTGCTTCTTGTTTGGTTTGCTTTATGCTATGTTTTGATGTAGCTACTTTGATAATAGATACATTTTGATATGATGTTTTTATCGCTATTATTGAGCAACAACTATTATTGTGTGATGTGGTTATCTGATTATTGTTTTAGATGCATTATGGTTTAATGATGTTAGTAGAGTTAACAAGAGATTTTATTATGAGATTATTGATTATGATGTTAATGTCAGTCTTTGATGAGTGGATTGGTGAAGAGGACGGTTTCACATCACTCGCTTCTGAGCGCCCTACGAATCTGTGATTTCTTCTTCACAGTGTGTATTATATGTTGGATATACTGTATTATGTTGTTTACTTGGTTTCAGGTTGCAGGTACTTGACATCGACTCCACCTAGTTTCACAGGTTTGAGCGTGTCGATCCAATGGTTAAGTTGAAAGGGAGATAGTAGCTAGGTAACATGTGTTAGGTCTATGCCCTAGCTTTAGTGTGTCATCAGTCTTGTTTATTGAGTCATGTTTTACCTTATTTAATGTGTCAGGGATACAGATTTGGTTTGTCATCAAGATTTGCATCTAAGACAGTAGTGCCTTAGTGATTTCAATTCAAAATCACAACAAAGACAAAACCAACTATGCTATAAAGCAGAAACAAGCACAGTTGATCCCCCATTGATTCTCTGAGAGAAGTGAATGCAACATGCTACCAGATTCAACATAAATAGAAAACATGAAAGACAAAAAGAATACACAAAGATATACGTGGGGAAAACCCTTTCAGGTAAAAAACCCCACACTCCAAAATTTCGAGCCATTATATTATTCAACAACAAAAAATCAGTTACAATACAATATCAGGCTCAAAGCCAATACAGGAGTTACATCTTGTTCTACTGGAGAAGTAACAAGTACCTGCACGATTCCTCTCAGCTCCTTAGATGGCTGTCACAGCCAACCTCATGGCTAGCCCAGTCATTCGGCCTCCAATGATTCTCATGCCCAGATCCGAGAGATAGAGTGTTCACAATTACATTGCCTAAGCAAACTGCTCGAACACCCTTTCCATCTCTCATCAAAACCCTTCATGCCTTCGGCTCTCCAACCTGCAAGTCCAACATCTGCAATCTCGAATCATGCATCATGCATTATACTTGTAGCCCCATGCTCACGCATTCACATGCCTGCGCATCCTGCTCACAGTCTCATGGTCGCGCATCCAGCTCGCACATCTCACGCTTGCCCTACAACCCATGACTCTTGGAGACCTGTCGAACTTCCAACTTGGCATATGGCTTATGACATATGACTTATGAGAAATAATACATCTCTCATCCATTAAGTAACTGACTCAACAAGAGCAAGGAAGACCATTCACAAATCACACATCTAGTCGGATCTGATAGATCTCCCTACAACAAGCTGCCCAAGCATTGAATGCCAAACCTAACACTACCGGAGCCGGAGTCGAAACAGGACTCCACTGAAAAAGCACACTGCTGGAGTCGGAGTCGGAGATGAAACCGGAGTCGAAACATGACTCCACTGAAATTACAGGTTCAAGAACCAATTCGGTTGCGCGTCGACCCACGGCAAAGAGGAACACATCGAAAATAGGACTGATCGGGTAAAGTCAACCCGGGTTAAACCAAGACAAGAGCACAAAAGATCAGAGTCAAAGTCAGACCCGGAACAGGAACAAAAATAGGAATTCACCAAAAGTCCAAGATCAGGAACCAAACGGGTTCCGGTTTCGCCTCCGCCAACTGCAAGAAACAACAATCTAGAACTTGGACAAAGCGGAGGAAAACTCCCTAAGGAGAATCCAAACATCCAGAGGAACTAGATCACACAAGCAGGAGTCGGACTCGGAGATGAAATAGAAATGGAAATAGGAACCTGGCAAACAGACATTGCCAACTTCCAAAACTGTCTCCGCCTCTACCAGAACCAAGCGAAGAGCAATAGACTACCGGAGCCGGAGCCGAAGCCTAATACAAACCTAGAACATGACAAAAGGAACAATGTCAACTTCCAATCCGGTTTTTCCTACACCAAAACAAACTTTGAAGATCTAGCAAAGCGGGGAGCGGAGCAGGAGATGGAACAGGAACAAACCCAGAACAAGGCAAATGGAACAATGCCAAGTTCCATCCCAGTTCCACCTCTGCTAGATCAAAAGACTTTGCCAAGGAAACAAGAGAATTCACCTAAGTCTTCAAAGGGGGTAACCAGAAAGTTGAGGCATAATTCCCAACAATCTCCCACTTGCCAAAGACTTTCAGGAATCATCCAAACAAGCCTGAACAAGGACCAACACATGCTCTCACGCACCAATCAAGACCACTGCAACAACATCAAAAAGATGTCCACCACCTTAGGCAATAGCTCCAAATAGAGGAACACACCAAGGTGAAATAGTAACAGTCTCAAGAATGAAAAAAAATGATCCTCCAACCGGCAAAGGCAAAAAAAAATAGCAAAGCACCACTCCAACCATCTCCAAAATGAGAAAAAATCGACCAGCTAGAAAAGCAACCAAGAACTGACTACCCTCATCCAACTGATCAAACCCACGTGACTGAAAACCAGCACCCACAGCTCATGCTGAAACATCCAACCACCTATACCTTAAAGGTATGACCTAAAAGTGAACTCATGCCATCAAAAGAAAACCACCCATCTCAGTAGCAAACAAGCACCCTGTGTTAACTAGTAATAGACCAAACACATCCAAGTACTCCCACTGCAAGGGCACTATCCAAATGAGTGCAAATAGAGCACCATCACAAATGATCCAGGCATACCAAGTCCACCAAACCCAACATAAAGAAATGTAACCATGTAGTTCCAAGGAACATCCACACTGATCTGCAACATCTACAACCACCTGCTATAAGAAAAATTTCTCTCAACTGTCTTCCACAGTTCTTCCAAACACCTCCAAAGTTGACTAAAGAAAGAAGCACAAGCACCTTCGTGTCATCACCTAGGTGACAAAACATGACCACAAATAGTGACCAACCCAGTACCACAAAGGCAACTCACATCTAAAGTCACAAGAGCAATCAAGAAGAACAAGACTAGAAAAGAAAGAAACTGCAAATCAATAAGAAAAATGCCCTTCTACAAACACTTCTAAATGCCAACTGTGCCAAGAATGATCTTCTTTACATCCCAAAGGGAAAAGCCTTGACAACATCCAACAAAACATGGATGTAAGCTCTTCAAAGAAGATCAGACCTACCCATATAAGCATCGCCTTTCAGTCCTCAAAAGCACAAGGAGATAAGCTATGTTTTCCAACCTTTCATTGTGAATCCTCCAGAATCTAAACCAGCTCAAGATTCATATCATGAAAGATAAAACATAAAGCATTTGAAAATTATAATGGGTAAATACCTTTCACAATGACACCACTGCCGAGCAGATCAAGAAGAAAAGAGAAACATGCTCATCCAAGATATACAAGCCACCATGGCTAACCTAAGAGCATTCTCCTTCAAGATCTCTGTTGAATTTACATTCAACCAAAGTGCAGGCTTCTCAGACTTTCAATTAACAACAACATTCACTTAAGAATTCAAGCCTCACTTTTATTCTCCATGCATCCATGAGTATCAACACCTGTCATCCCATGCTAACTCCAAACTGCAACACTGCAATAACCAGAAGTCCTCCAGCATATGACCAATGTACTCAAAGTAAAGAGAACCCCCAGACCACTGTCAAAGTTCCATAACCTAGAATAGGAACTTAACATGACACCATGATCTACACATCTCCAAGGGAGATACCATGCTTCAAGTGAACTGTCCATGGTCTTCAAGAGAAAAAAAACATGCCAAAACTTTAATGCACAAGCAAGAGTATACCATGACATAAAGCAAACAACTCTAAACCAACATCACCTGTCAAGCACCACTAGCAACTCAGTCAAAGACTACCAAGGTCCTTCATGGCTCCAAAATGTTGCACATCTTCAAATAGTGAACATGTAGATGCAAATTCTGCAACACCAAAGAAGACACCAGTCATTGCTAAAGCTCCCACTAAAACATGACACTGAGCTTTCCAAGCACCATGACTGACCACACCATCACTATCAAAAGTTTACACTATGCCAGTGTACCCAGCTCTCCATGACATCATGATCCACATGCTTCAGGTCCCCATCATTGACTATTCAGGTACTCAAATTCCATTCATCCTCTCATCTCAAAACAACCACACTAATGCATAAGTCACCACAGACAAGGTTAGCTAATAGATCTGCACAACATGGTTACACCCTCATGGATATAGACAGTCCACTTCCAAGTTGTCTCACAACAAGCATGTAGGTAAGGACAGCCTACAATATTTCACAACCCGTGGATGCAACCAAAAGTAAAACTATAAAACTATCATTGCACTGGAAACTGCAAAACTAAGATAATCAAAGAGAACAGCCAAAGCAAACAATCATGACTCAAACATCAGATCAACAATAGATCTGATTTTCCAGTCACATCCACAACCCAAACACCAAAGTCTAGAAAACCATCAAAGCATACCACAAGAATGCTGAAGGAAAAACATACCAACACTCCCATGCACAGAAGACAACACTCCTCAAGACCAGTCAAACTGCAGCTATCTCATCTAGTCACACCCCAGAAACTAGGATCTAGAAAAAATAACAAACAGCAGTTCCATAAAACACAAGTTTTTCTTGACCGTGCAAAACCTACAAAAAACCACAATGTTTCCAAAACATCCATGCACCTCCATATTCACTGCTCATCTGAACAACTCAGGAGTCTACCACAACCATCATAGTAAACCAGAACAATGAAAGAACAAGAGAATGCACCGTAGACTTTTTAGGAAAATCTACACAAAACCCTCAGAGCCAAAGACATGAATCTGAACCATGCAAGTGCAAGAAAGAGGCACATAAGAACAACAGGTCTATTTTAGACCAATTCCAATGTCACAGTCATGCAAAAGCACAAGGAAGAGCTAGGCAATCTAGAAGTTGCAGACCACCAAGGTCACCTCATAGCCTCCATGCAATCAGAGCACCAGAGAAAATGCCTTCAGTGCTAAGTTAGAAACACCCAGCACAAGCACAACAATCCATAGCTGAACAATGACACAAGCTAGTCCATACCACCAAGGAGTCTCTCACATAGACACCCAGTATGAACACCACGCTTTGCTGCAACACAACCATGAACACATCTCATGCCCTTTGCATCAGGAACAATGTTACCAGTCAGGAGCTCCAGATCATGTTGCCACAACATGACCCACCCCATACTTTTCCAATGCCTTTCAAACTGTATGTTGAATCAATGAAGCACGCACTTCCACTCACCGAAGGACCAATCACCAATTGATTTCTCCAGACTTCCTCAAGCTTGCCAAGCTAAGAAATCACCACAGGAGAAAACCCAGAACTTCAACAGCCAAGAGAAGGCTCTGATACCACTTGCTCATATCATCAAGCCATGACCTCCCTTAAACATGCTCTGATACCACTTGTTGGTATCATGAGCAACAAGCTACTAGCTCTGATACCACTTGTTGGGGATATGGATTTGGTCTGTCATCAAGATTTGCATCTAAGACAGTAGTGCCTTAGTGATTTCAGTTCAAAATCACAACAAAGACACAACCAACTATGCTATAAAGTGGAAACAAGCACAGTTGATCCCCCATTGATCCTCTGAGAGAAGTGAATGCAACACACTACCAAATTCAACATAAACAGAAAAAATGAAAGACAAAAAGAATACACAAAGATATACGTGGGGAAAACTCTTTCAGGTAAAAAACCCCACACTCCAAAATTTTGAGCCATTGTATTATTTAGCAACACAAAACTAGTTACAATACAATATCAGGCTCAAAGCCAATACAGGAGTTACATCTTGTTCTACTGGAGAAGTAACAGGTACCCGCACAATTCCTCTCAGCTTCTCAGATGACTCTCACAGCCAGCCTCATGGCCAGCCCAGTCATTTGGCCTCCAATGATTCCCATGCCCAGATCCGAGAGATAGAGTGTTCACAGTTACATTGCCTAAGCAAACTGCTCGAACACCCTTTTCATCTCTCGTCAAAACCCTTCATGCCTTTGGCTCTCCAACCTGCAAGTCCAACATCTACAATCTCACATCATGCATCATGAATTATACTTTCAGCCCCATGCTCACGCATTCACATGCCCGCGCATCCTGCTCGGAGTCTCATGGTCGTGCATCCAGCTCGCACATCTCACGCTTGCCCTGCAACCCACGACTCTTGCAGACCCGTCAAACTTCCAACTTGGCATATGGCTTATGACATATGACTTATGAGAAATAATACATCTCTCATCCATTAAGTAACTGACTCAACAAGAGCAAGGAAGACCATCCACAAATCATGCATCTGGTCGAATCTAATAGATCTCCCTGCAACGAGCCATCCAGGCATTGAATGTCAAACCTAACACTGCTAGAGCCAGAGTCGGAACAGGAGTCAAAATAGGACTCCACCGAAAAAGCACACTGTCGGAGTCAAAGTCAAAGCAGGAGTCGAAATAGGACTCCACCGAAAAAGCACACTGTTAGAGTCAGAGTTGGAGATGGAACTAGAGTCGAAACATGACTCCACCGAAATTACAGGTTTAGGAACCAATTCGGTTCCGTGTCCGCCCGTGACAAAGAGGAACACATCAGAAACAAGACTAACCGGGTAAAGTCAACCTGGGGTCAAACCAAGATGGGAGCACAAAAGATCGAAGTCGGAGTCAGACCTGGAACAGGAACAAAAATAGGACTTCACCAAAAGTCCAAGATTAGGAACCAAACCGGTTCCGATTCTGCCTCCGCCAACTGCAAGAATCAACAATCCAAAACTCGGACAAAGCGGAGGAAAACTCTCCAAGGAGAATCCAAACATCCAGAGGAACTAGATCACACAAGCAAGAGTCGGAATAGAAACAGAAATAGGAACCTGGCAAACGGACATTGCCAACTTCCAAAACTGGCTCCGCCTCCGCCAGAACCAAGTGAAGAGCAACAGACTGCCGGAGCCGGAGCCGGAGCCGGATACAAACCCAGAACATGACAAAAGGAACAATGTCAACTTCCAATCTAGTTTTGCCTCTGCCAGAACAAACTTCGAAGATCCAGCAAAACGAGGAGCAGAGCAGGAGACGGAATGGGAACAAACCCGAAACAAGGCAAACGGAACAATGCCAAGTTCCATCTCGGTTCCGCCTCCGTCAGAACAAAAGACTTTGCCAAGGAAACAAGAGAATTCGCCTAAGTCTTCAAAGGGGGTAACCAGAAAGTTGAGGCATAATTCCCAACATAATGTTATTTGATTTGGAAGGTGCTTGCGTATTACATGAATTTTTAGAATAATTGCATTGGGTTAAAGTGATGATTATTTTATATTAAATTAAAATTATGCTTTGATGTTATAGTTAAAGTTGATAATGAAATTTAATTTAGTCAAATTTCAATTTATTTAATTAATTAAATTTTAATCTCAAAAGGGTTGAATTTAGTTATTAAATAATTAAAATTAATTAATTAAGTTTATTGGATTAAATTAAATCAAATCAAAATAAATTTAAAGATATTTGCAAATTACATTTAGAAATTAAAAGGAAATTGAAATTGTATTTTAAATTCAATTTGGGTTTTCAAAAATGCAAAATGAAATAAATATCTAATTCTCAACTATGCATGCTTGCAATGTGAATTAGGGTTGTATTAGTTATTTTTGATTTATGTAGAATGCATGTTTTCAATTTGGAGAGAAACGTTTTTGGAAAAGAATTCATTTTCAGAGCAGTGAAGGATTTTTGGAAAAATTTGCACAAGAAGGGTTTGAATTAGTTTTTGGTTTTGGATTGGATTCGTTGCACATTTGAGGAAATTCAAGAAATTCTTAGAAGAGGCTTGCATCAAAAAATTCATCTTCTTCGCTTCAGATTCTAGGTTTTCTTCTTGTTTTGTTCAATTCAATTTAATGGTTTAAGAATCTGTATTGAATTAATTGTGCAATAGGATTTGTTAATTGAATCTAAATTTAAATTAATCCAAATTTGGGGGAAAACTGTTAAATTTACTGTAGGACTTTCTTTAGTAAACGAGAATTCATAGATTCATTGTTTGAATTAAACATTTGTTTGTGCTTCAAACATTTAGGTTTTAGTATGCAGATTTTACCCTTTGAAAACATTCAAATCTATTTTTTGCAACAAACCCTCTTAGTAAACTTTAAATGGAAAATTCAAGATCTGTTTTAATTTTCCTACTTTTATATTATTTGAGAAGAAAAGAAAAGGGGGTTTTGAAGTAATTCAGTTTTACCCGGTTTTCACGAACGGGGATGTTTTGTGCCTCCTGTGAAAGGAGAGGACTACATGTGTTTGTTGCCCCCAAGATGTTTGGAGTGAATTGTATTATTTGTTTTCTCCTTGTGTTGGAGTGGTTTTGATGCCTAGGTAGTATGCACTTGTGATTACCTTGGTGATTAGATGTTTGTGTGTTGTTCATTAGAAGGGTGGCTTTTGTTAGGCATCAGATCCCAAAGAGGTAACCGGGTAACCTTTAGAAGTTATTTAAACAAGTGATAATTAAAGTAATGTACTTCGAAGATTAGGACTAACTTCTCACTAATCAAGATAATTATTCCTCACTCATAGACACAAGGGCTCGTTTAGACTTGGGATGAGTGGGTAGGCCTGAACTGGTAGTCATCTATCTTGTCAATATGAGAGATATAGGATGCCACATGAGTGAGTATGAGGGTTGGGATTCGATTGAGGTCACCAGGATTACCGGAGCCTATGAAGGATGCCCAAAGGAGATCTCATTACTACTATGTGAATACACTCTATATAGGACAACTGTTGTTATTGTTTTATGTGTATGGTTCTTTGAACATACTTGATCTATTTTATGTCTGGAAGTAATGTGATCTATGTCTGTGATGTTAGTGTTGTACTTATGTTGTAATTGAGTTGTACTTGTTTATTGCTTATGATTGGTTGAGTTAGTATGTGTCAGTATGATTCAACCTTTGGTTTGAGGTAGTAGATTTCTTGTCCATGTTGCATTGTTACTATCTCCTAGCATGGGGGGTGGGCCTTCGGGTACCACTTTGTTGGAACATGCACCAAAACCGTTGGGTCCCCATTGATCTTTAGTTCATGGAGGTGAGGCATCCAGTTGGATAGCTCGTGGATCTTGTTACTCATTTCTTGCATTATTGTATATTGAATTATAATGAATTGTTTATACCCCTCTTGTATCTATGAGGTGGATTTATGTAATTGTAACTCTTATGTATTTATGACTCATTCTGGGAATGAGTTTTGTATCAATTATTATTATAATGAGTATATGTTATGGATGTATCTTCTTATCTTGGTATTTATTTACGTTGAATGAATGTATATTACTTGTGTTGTTTAATGCAATGAAATATAATGATGTATGTTAGTGGGGATGTTAGTAATCTCAGTTACATATCCTTAGGGAAAGTTGTCAATTTTAGATGAACATGTATGTTTAATTCACTTTATTAAAAAAAAAATTAGTACGCTTTGTAGTGAATTGAAACTTCCTCTAGGGTTGCGTGGCGGGGCACTACACATGGTATCAAAGCCTAGGTTTAAACACTGGGTGCTCTAGGATTATGATGTACTCATTAAGCTTAGTTGTGTAGGTTTTCTTGTGTACCTTGTCTAATACCCTTTTGTGTCTGTGTAGGAGTATGCCTCTTAGACGAGAACAAGGGAGAGGACATGGACGTGGCCGGGTAGGCGATCGAGAGGAGAGTCAACATGACTCACAACCTCATGTTGTACCTATACCAGAGCAGGAGGAACATCGGGCCTCACGAAATGGTCCAGGAGGTGGTGGTGGACAATTAGATCCTGCTAGGGTCGAAGCTGCACCTAGAGCCTTCGAGCAGGCTTTGGCATTATTGGGTTTGAGACAGGTAGTACCAGAGGTTAACCCTATGGTTAGGACAGTTATAGCTCAATCAGAGATGTTAGCAATTTCCTATATGAGGGATTTGATTTAGTCACATCCACCTAGGTTTGACGGAGTAGGCACTGGTTTAGAGGCAAAGACTTGGTTGATAGGTCTTGACTGATGTTTTGCTATTCATCCTTTTGATATAGTTACTAAAGCGCGGTGTGTTGTGATGCACCTGGAGGGATTTGCAGCCACTGGGTGGAGACTTGAGGAGAAGAAGCTCCACATTGACATGACTTTGGTGTCTTGGGAGATCTTTCTTGAGCGATTCAGGGCCTGTTTTCTTTCTGACCATTGGCATCAGCGTAAGGGTGACGAGTTCCATGCCCTTCCAAAGTTAGCCATGACTGTAGATGAGTATGAGAGATGTTTCTACAAACTTAAATATTTCGTAGGAATAGGGGATGATGAGGGGATACTCGTGCAACATTTCATCAGGGCTTAAATGCTCATATCAGTGGTGGTGTGCGGGTCTTCAGGCCCAAGTTTATGGAGACAGCTGTGGAGAAGGCACGGTTGGTTGAGGAGAACTTAGCTATGGCACTAGGAGGCCATTCAGGTGTGCAAATCAATAGTGGTTTAGGAGTTGGGTCTAGTGCATGACAGGGTCAGACTCAGGGAGTTGGATCATCATTGACTCAACAGGGGCCTACTCACAGTGGGTAGTAGGAGAGTGCACTTGGAAAATGTAAGGATTCTCAGGATGATGGTGGTTCTTCACCTAGAAGGAGCCAAAACTGGTGGTGCAATAAGTGCAATCGACAGGTACAACCAACCCAGAGTTCACAGTTTGCGGCTGATTGGGGTAGTATGGAGCAGTCTACTGCACTGACAAGAGGCATTGGGTTTGGTTTCATTAGGTGATTTTCTTGTGGTCAGTATGGCCACCTTGCTAGGAATCATCTGTATCATAACTCTTCTGGTGTTGGTCATACAGTGTAGGATACTCATCCTCTGAGATCGAGGTTTTGATTTTATGTTGTTTGTTTGAGGGAGTTATATCCCTACTTGTTTGCAGGCTTCCAGGAGTAAGCCTAATCTTTGGGGGGGAGAATGTAATACCCCTTCATTTTGCTTCTTGTTCAGTTTACTTTATGCTATGTTTGGATGCAGCTACTTTGATACTTGATGCATTTTGATATGATGTTTTGATTGCTACTATTGAGCGACAACTATTATTGTGTGATGGGGTTATCTGATTTTTGTTTCACATGCATTATGGTTTAATAATGTTAGTAGAGTTAACAAGAGATTTTATTATGAGATTATTGATTATGATGTTAATGTCAGTCTTTGATGAGTGGATTGTTGAAGAGGACGGTTTCACATCACTCGCTTGCGAGCACCCTGCGAATCTGTGATTTCTTCTTCACAGTGTGTATTATATGTTGGATATACTGTATTATGTTGTTTACTTGGTTTTAGGTTGCAGGTACTTGACATCGACTCCACCTGATTTCATAGGTTTGAGCATGTCGATCCAACAGTTAAGTTGAAAGGGAGATAGTAGCTAGGTAACATGTGTTAGGTCTACGCCCTAGCTTTAGTGTGTCGTTAGTCTTGTTTATTGAGTCATGTTTTACCTTATTTAATGTTATTTGATTTGAAAGGTGCTTGCATATTAAATGAATTTTTAGAATAATTGCATTGGGTTAAAGTGATGATTATTTTATATTAAATTAAAATTATGCTTTGATGTTATAGTTAAAGTTGATAATGAAATTTAATTTAGTTAAATTTTAATTTATTTAATTAATTAAATTTTAATCTCAAAAGGGTTGAATTGAGTCATTAAATAATTAAAATTAATTAATTAAGTTTATTGGATTAAATTAAATCAAATCAAAACAAATTTAAAGATATTTGCAAATTACATTTAGAAATTGAAAGGAAATTGAAATTGTATTTTAAATTCAATTTGGGTTTCCGAAAATGGAAAATGAAATAAATATCTAACTCTCAACTATGCATGCATGCAATGTGAATTAGGGTTGTATTAGATATTTTTGATTCTACAGTGAATTAGGGTTGTATTAGATATTTTTGATTTATGTAGAATGTATGTTTTCAATTTGGAGAGAAAAGTTTTTGGAAAAGAATTCATTTTCAGAGCAGTGAAGGATTTTTGGAAAAATTTGCACAAGAAGGGTTTGAATTAGTTTTGGTTTTGGATTGGATTCATTGCATGTTTGAGGAAATTCAGGAAATTCTTGGAGGAGGCTTGCATAAAAAAAAATCATCTTCTTCTGTAGCTTCAGATTCCAGGTTTTGTTCTTGTTTTGTTCAATTCAATTTAATGGTTTAATAATCTGTATTGAATTAATTGTGCAATAGGATTTGTTAATTGAATCTAAATTTAAATTAATCCAAATTTGGGGGAAAATTTTTAAATTTACTGCAGGACTTTCTTTAGTAAATGAGAATTTATAGATTCATTGTTTAAATTAAACATTTGTTTGTGCTTCAAACATTTAGGTTTTAGTATGAAGATTTTACCCTTTGAAAACATTTGGATCTATTTTTTGAAACAAACCCTTTTAGAAAACTTTCAATGGAAAATTCTAGATCCATTTTAATTTTCCTACTTTTATATTATTTGAAAAAAAAGCGGCGGGGGGAGGGGCGGGGGGGGGAGGAGAGGGGTTTTGAAGTAATTCAGTTTTACCCTATTTTCACGAATGGGGATGTTTTGTGCCTCCTGTGAAAGGAGAGGACTATGTGTGTTTGTTGCCTCCAAGATGTTTGGAGTGAATTGTATTATTTGTTTTCTCCTTGTGTTGGAGTGGTTTTGATGCCTAGGTAGTATGCACTTGTGATTACCTTGGTGATTAGATGTTTGTGTGTTGTCCATTAGAAGGGTGGCTTTTGTTAGGCGTCGGAGCCCAAAGAGGTAAACCTGGTAACCTTCAGAAGTTATTTAAACAAGTGATAATTAAAGTAATGTACTTCAAAGATTAGGACTAATTTCTCACTAATCAAGATAATTATTCCCCACTCATAGACACAAGGGCTCGTTTAGACTTGGGATGAGTGGGTAGGCCTAAAATGGCAGTCATCTATCTTGTCAGTACAAGAGATATAGGATGCCACATGAGTGAGTATGAGGGCCGATATTCGATTGAGGTCACCAGGATTATCAGAGCCTATGAAGGATGCCCCGAGGAGATCTCATTACTACTATGCAATGACACTCTATCTAGGACAATTGTTGTTATTGTTTTATGTGTATGGTTCTTTGAACGTACTTGATCTATTTTATGTCTGGAAGCAATATGATCTATGTTAGTGATGTTAGTGTTTTACTTATGTTGTAATTGAGTTGTACTTGTGTATTTCTTATGATTGGTTGAGTCAGTATGTGTCAGTATGAGTCAGCCTTTGGTTTGAGGTAGTAGATTTCTTGTCCATGTTGCATTGTTACTATCTCCTAGCATGGGGGGTGGGCCTTCGGGTACCACTTGGTTGGGTGGAACATGCACCAAAACCGTTGGGTCCCCATTGATCTTTAGTTCGTGGAGGAAAGACATCCAGTTTGACAACTTGCGGATCTTGTTATTCATTTCTTGCACTGTTGTATATCAAATTGTAATGAGTTGTTTATACCCCCCTTGTATCTATGAGGTGGATTTATGTAATTGTAACTCTTATGTATTTATGACTCATTCTGGGAATGAGTGTTGTATCAGTTATTCTTATAATGGATATATGTTATGGATGTATCTTCTTATCTTGGTATTTATTTACGTTGAATGAATGTATATTACTTGTGTTGTTTAATGCAATGAAATATAATGATGTATATTAGTGGGGATGTTAGTAATCTTGGTTACGTAGCCTTAGGGAAAGTTGCCAATTTTAGATGAACATGTATGCTTAATTCACTTTATTAAAAAAAAAAAAATAGTATGCTTTGTAGTGAATTGAAACTTCCTCTAGGGTTGCATGGCAGGGCACTACATTGTAACTCAAATAAAAACAACACCATTGTTCATTTTATTAGGTAAATTGAATATAATTTTTGATAGTAAGGGTTACAAAAAACAATGTGTTTTAGATACCATGTGAAGTGCAAGTTACAAATCATAGTGTGTTTTGAATCTGTTACACCCCAATTGTGTAATTACTATTTACTACTACTATGTAGGGTAAAATGTGAATGTAATGTGAATTCAGTGGATGAATAAATTGTGTATACTTTGTTATTATTGCTTTATGAATGAATTTCATCTCATTTAATGTGATTGGGTGAATATTTTGCTGATATTCTAACTTTGGAGATGTAATGTGTATATTGCATATTTTGTGAATAGTTGACTATCATGTACATGTGTTGGCCAATCTTTTAAAAAAATGTAAATTTTTTTAAAATTAAATATTTCGATAAATATATTTTATTATATATAATCATTAAATTCTTTAACTATGTCTCATATTTAAAAATTTAAATAACTTAACTCATAACTTTGATATAATAAATTTATATATTATTTAAATCAAATTAAAATGAATTTGTTAATTCATATTTTATTATATTAATTTAGCATTTAATATAGGTGGAATGTACACTATATTCAAGTAATCCAAATAAAAACAAACTTGAAAGTTCAAGTATAAGAAAAAATAAAGCTATTCTTATGTATATCCAACAAAATGATTTGTTGAGTTACAAATGGAGAACAAATTATGATGAATAGTAAAATAGTAAAATATTGCATACTTTAAGATTGAATATATCTATTAATTGTTTCTTAAGTCCAAAATTTCAATTTGTAATCTAAATTTTTCAAATAGGGAAATTAAAAAAATAAGGGGGAAACAAATAGTCATAGATCATAGAAAAGATCCTTCATATATATATATAAGATTTGTATTATGTTCAATTAAGATATGTGGGGAAATGTTAAGGAAGTGGATGCATTTTTATGTCAAAGGCATGTCCTATATGAGCTTTCGAAGCTCATTTTCCCCTTCGACGGTTGAGATGGAGTTTCACGGCATGGTTGACAGGAAAACAATTCTCAACCATCCATCATTTTTCGCCACTTTTTCGGCTATTTTTGCCGTGTTTATCTGTTTTCCCCGCCGTGATTTTTTGCTTTCCCCGCCGCTATCAGTTCTGCTTTCCCCGTCCAAACCTTTCACTTCTCCAATTTGGCGAGTTGCAGCTTGAAAATGAGGTGCATGAGGAAAATAAAGTCTCGATGAGGGTTTTAGAGTATGTTTATTTAAATGATGAAAATTATGGCCAAGATCCTAATAATGAGCACATTTAGGTTTTTTTTTTTTTAAATGGAAATTACGGCAAAGATCCTATTAATGAGCAAATTTAGGTTTTAAATTTACAACACCCTTTACCTTGCATACTTAAGTATAAATTAGCATAATAAATAATCTTGAAGTAAATAGAATAAAAGAAATAATATTTTAAAATGTTATTTTTAATTTTTTAAATAAATATGCTTAAAATATTCATATTTATTGTGACTTTAAAAATAAATTAATATTTATTAATTCATTATGTTGAATAATTTCAATTTTTTTTAAAATGTTTTATAAAATTATCTTATAAATAAATAATTTTAATATTTATATTTATAAAATTAATTATATATATATATATATATATATAATATATAATTATCTTTATATTATTAATATTTTCAATAAAAAAATGATTCTATGACAATAATTAATTTGATTGAAAAGCTTTTTAAAGTGATTATGTGTCATCATTACATATTTTAACACTACATACATGAAATTACAATTAATATATAATATATATTTTAGGTTTTAAAATTTTGACATCCTTTACCCTACATGATTAAGTACAAATAACATAATTAATATAAGACATTAGATTTCCACGGTCCATGTTATTAATATGTAATTTTTGGATTAATCTCTTTTTGCATCCTGATGATGGATCACTGAGTGTGATCCAAAACGTTGATCCAAAAACTAATACATAGTTTAATCCAAAAATTGCATATTAATAATTAATATAGTATATTAAAATGAAAATTATACCCTAATAACGAGTACAGTTAGGTTTTAACATTGCAGCATCCTTTCCCTTATAAAATATAATAAATAATTAGTTTTAAATATATAATAATATTATTTTATAATAAAAAATAAAAAATAAATACTAATATTAAAATCATTTTCTAATGACCTATCATTTACTACACAAATGTGTGCAAAAAGTAAACCATTTTTTTCCTAATTCACCTTCCACACCTCTTCGGCATACCCATGGCCCAAGGTGCCATAGCTAGTAATTACAACAACCAATGACAGATATAGATTAGCCTTAAAAAGACTTCCAAACAAGCAAAAGTACTAGTAAAATACCACACTAGATCTTTTATTTCATTTGACATTTAACTCTTGCTCAAGAGCAACCTTGGGATAAGGACAATTAAGGGGAAAGTGGTCAGGCCTTTGACTATTAGGCCATATGTAATATTTAATAAAGTTGTAGGGAATAATAGAGGGAAAGAAAATAAAAGGTTGAATTAGGTTAATGAAATAAATATAGTTAATTTTGATATTTAAATTTAGATTGATAATTACAATAGTTAATGAAAATTACATGAGTGGGTTAGGTGTATTTAGTTTCAGAATTGATGATGAAAAATGAAGTTTGTAATTTTTTTTTAAATAAATTTATCACTATTATGAATTTAGCTATTGTGGTCCAATGTGTAATGCCCCGCCAAGTAACCCTAAAGGAAGTTGTAATTAACGACTTAAGCGAAACAATATTTTTCTTTTTAAATGTAATTAACATACACGTTCACTTACTAATTAACAACAACCTCTAAGGCTACAAGGTTGGGATAACTTAAACCCACACAAACATCAACTTATAACCATAGCATTTAATGACAATATGAAATAAGTATTTAAACAACATAAAGATACAACATAACATAATGGGATAAACATCCATAATCATTAACTTAATCAAATAGTTGCATCACTCATTCCCAGAATGAGGCAATAGTACAAATGTGTTACAATTACATAAGTCCACCTCATAAACTGATGCAGGAGCATCCAGTGGTGTAAGGGCAATCCTACATCACCCAAAAATATATTTACTTTCATTTAGATTTTTTTTGTAGATGTTTTTGCATTTCTGGATACCCTTTTCGTCGAAGAAGAATTCCCAACTTTCAGAACTGCTTTTCTGCTTTTTCTGCTCTACTGCTATTTTTAGCAGGTATGAATTTGAAGGCGTGAGGAGATAAAAATTTAAGGGAAGCTTCAGGACATAATAATAAACACTTTGGTGAAAGAATCAGATCAAGAGCATTTCCGGGTCAAAATTTATTCAAGTTTCAATTTCTGCTTTTTGCCTTATGAAATCTTCGGAGCTAATTTTGAGGTACTTAGAGGCTCCGGATGGGCCTGAAAAATTGGCGGAATACGAAAGTGGTTAGCCTTTAGGGCCCACTTTTCGGCAAGAGATCTTTGCGAGAGCTTTCCGAAAAGGTATTATCATTGAAGATCTGACGGTTAGATCTTGAGTTAGGGCTTCCGAAAGTTGGTGCATAATTTGAATCCCGTTTTTGGCTCCAAACAAAGAAACGGGCTATTTATGGGCGAGTTACTGTTTCTTTTAGGCAGTTTTTGGGGAAAGAAGATCGCATGCTGCAAATAGGGGAATTTCTGTAGTTTCTTTCTATAATTTGCATGTATTGCAAAACTAGAGGATTTGACATCCTCTGCATGTAGGAATTTCATACTTTGAAAATAATAAGATTTGTTAGTTTTTTTGTGTGATTCTCTGTGTCTCAGGTTGCACCTTCATCAAGTGGTATTAGAGCAGGTTTTCTTGAGTGTGTGGACAGATCGCCGATCGTGAGGCAGTTCGCACCAAGACTGTGGTTGTGGGTTCAAGATATTCAAGATGCCTCCAAGAGTGGCACGTGGTAGGCGAGGTGGTGCCAGAAATGCTGGTGGAAGAGATCCATTAGCGGCTGAGGGTTTCAGAGCCCTCCAGAGACAAATAAATGCATTACAAAGAGAGTTAAGAAGAGGGGTAAACCCGAGAAGGGGAGAAGAAAGTGAGGATGAAGAAGAGGTGGAAGATTTAGATGTAGAAGAGGAAGAAGAAGCTATTGATCAAGATCAAATGCGGCTAATAAGGGCCATTTCGAAGATCGGAAAAAGACCTAGAGTAGAAGTTCCCAGTTTTTCCGGAAGTCTAGACCCGGAAGAGTTGATTGATTGGATCAATGAGTTGGAAGAGTATTTCGAGTATGAAGAAGTAGAGGACCCAGATCGGATTAAGTTTGCAAAAACAAAGCTAAAGGGCCATGCCAGTATCTGGTGGAAAGAGGTCCAACTAGAAAGAAATAAGAGAGAAAAGGGAAAGATCACTAGATGGGATCGCATGGTGGAGAAACTGAAGAAGCAATTCATGCCAATGGACTATGAGTTAGATCTATTGAAGAAATTGCAAGGGTTGAAGCAAGGAAGTAGATCTGTGAAAGAATACACAGAAGATTTTCACAAGATGATCATCAGAACGGGACATGCAGAGGCCAACAAGGAGAAGGTAGCCCATTATCTTAATGGGTTACGGCCGAGCATTCAAGAGGAGTTAAGCCTGGTCAGAATGGCCACCATTGAGGATGCTTACCAATTTTCGCTGAGAGTTGAAGAGAAGCTGAACAAGAGATTTGATAGCAAGCAAAAAGGACGAGGAGGTCAAAGCGGAAGGGGTAGCGGAAGATCTTTTGGAAGCCGAAATGAGGATGAGAAGAAAAATGAAGATGTGGGTACCAGTCGAAGCCAGAGGAATGATAACTTCTACCGCCCACGTGATCAGAATGGTGGTGATCAAAGAGGTAGAGGATGAGGAAGATTTGGGCAAGGACCTGGAAGAGGTGGTTTTAGAGGAACTTGTTTCCGATGTGGTGAAGAAGGGCATCGAGCCTATGAATGTCCACAATACCAAGGAAGGACAGACAAAAGGCCAGAAGGTCGTGCAAGAGTTGCGCATGTAGATGAGGAGGCTCAATCTGAGCATTCAGATGATGCTGAAAGGGGAGAAGCCCTAGTGGTTAGAAGAGCCTTGGTGACTGAAGAGAAGGAGCCAGAACAGAGGAAGAATTTGTTTCGCACAAGGTGCAAGTGTGAAGACAAATGTTGTGATGTCATTATTGATGGTGGGAGCACTGATAATCTAGTGTCAGAAGAAATGGTTACAAAGTTGAAGCTGAAGAGGGAAAGGCATCCACATCCATATCGGATTGCCTGGTTGCAGAAAGACCACAAAGTTCTAGTCAATGAGCAGTGCCTGGTGAAGTTCAAGATCGGAAGCTATCGTGATGAGGTACTCTGTGATATCATCCCCATGGATGCATGTCACATGTTGTTGGGAAGGCCGTGGCAGTTTGACAGGCGAGCTGTACATGATGGCCATGCAAACACTTATTCCCTGATGAAGGGTGGAGTCCGCCATAAGTTGAAACCCCTGAAGAAGGCCGAAGAAAAGGTATGCAGTAGTGCTAGAATTTGTTATGTCGATGGAAGGAAATTTTTAGAAGGCATAAAACATGAGCGTGTGTGTTATGCATTGATTCCTAAAATGGATAAGGAGGGTAGTGAGAAGGTTCCAGTAGAAGTTTCTGGGTTATTGAATGAGTTTCAGGATATTGTTTCTGATAATGTACCTGAGGGTTTACCACCAATGAGGAAGATCAGTCATCAGATTGACTTGATCCCAGGAGCCAGTTTGCCGAATAAGGCAGCTCATAGAATGACTCCTGCAGAAAATGAGGAGTTAAACAGACAAGTTGAGGAGTTGTTGAGAAAGGGTTTGATTCGAGAGAGTTTGAGTCCATGTGCAGTACCTGCAGTACTAGCACCAAAGAAGGATGGGGAGTGGAGGATGTGTACAGACTCTCGGGCCATAAACAAGATAACAATCAAGTATAGATTTCCCCTGCCAAGGATGGATGACCTGATGGACTGTTTGAGTGGAGCTCAGTACTTCACAAAGATTGATCTGAAGAGTGGATATCACCAGATTCGGATTCGAGAGGGAGATGAATGGAAGACCACCTTCAAGACCAAAGAGGGCCTGTACGAGTGGTTAGTCATGCCTTTTGGGCTAACTAATGCACCGAGCACATTCATGCGGCTCATGAACGAGGTACTGAAAGAGTTCCTAGGAAGCTTTGTTATTGTGTATTTAGATGATATTTTGATATTCAGTAAGTCACTGGATGAGCATATAATGCATATTGGTAGAGTCTTTGAGAAGTTAAGAGAAGAGAAATTGCTGATTAATCTGAAGAAGTGTAGTTTTGTGAAGAAGGAGTTAGTGTACTTGGGGTTTGTTGTCTCAACAGAAGGTCTCAAGATGGACCCAGAGAAGGTGAAGGCTATTCTGGAATGGCCTACCCCAAGAACTACTACTGAGGTGAGGTCTTTCCATGGTTTGGCCAGTTTTTATAGAAATTTTATTAGAAACTTCAGTAGTATTTGTGCACCCCTAACTGAAACAATGAGAGGGGATAGAAAAGAGTTCAAGTGGAGCACTGGAGCAGCAAGGAGTTTTGATCTATTGAAGTAGAAGGTGATAGAACAACCTGTTTTGGCTCTCCCGGATTTCAATAAGGTGTTTCAAGTGGATTGTGATGCCAGTGGTTGTGCCATTGGAGCAGTGTTAAGCCAGGAAGGTAAGCCCATTGCCTATTTCAGTGAAAAGTTAAATGATGCAAAGAGAAAGTACTTTGTATATGACCAAGAATTTTATGCAATAGTTCAAGCATTAAAGAAATGGAGGCATTATTTGTTGCCGAAGGAATTTGTTATGTATACTGATCATCAAGCATTGCAGTACCTGAGTAGTCAGGGAAAATTAAATCAGAGGCATATGAAATGGCTAGAATTTTTGCAGAGTTATACATTTGTTTTAAAGCATAGGAGTGGGAAGTCAAATAGGGTTGCAGATGCCTTAAGTAGGAGGCATACATTGTTGATAGAAATGCAGATTGAGGTGGTTGGGTTCAGTGAACTCAAGACATTGTACCTGAATGATCCTAATTTTGCAGAGGCTTGGAAAGCTTGCAAGGAACCTGTTACAGTTGACAGGACAAAGTGGTTGGATTTCCTAATTCAAGAAAGCATGTTGTTTAAAGGAAGTCAATTATGTATTCCGAGGAGTTCCATGAGGGAGAATCTGATAAAGGAGAAGCACAATGGAGGAATGGCAGGACATTTTGGTCGGGATAAGACCATTTCCATTATCAATGAGCATTATTATTGGCCTCAGTTATCACAAGATGTGAAGAAGTTTGTGCAGAGTTGTAGGGTATGTCAAATGGCTAAAGGAGTGAGTCAGAATATAGGGTTGTATCAGCCCTTACCTGTACCAGAGAGGTCGTGGGAGGATATAAGTATGGACTTTGTTCTTGGTTTGCCAAGGACACAGAGAGGGAATGATTCAGTATTTGTGGTGGTTGATAGGTTTTCGAAGATGGCACATTTCATCCCATGCCAGAAGACCCATGATGCAGTCCACATTGCTGACTTGTTCTTCAAAGAGGTGGTGAGGCTACATGGTTTGCCAAAGAGTATAGTCTCAGATCGTGACACAAAATTTGTTGGATACTTTTGGAGGACCTTGTGGAAGAAGTTGAAAACAGAGTTGAAGTTTAGTTCTGCACACCATCCCCAGACTGATGGGCAGACTGAAGTTGTGAACAGGAGTTTGGGTAACCTACTGAGATGCTTGGTAGGAGATAAACCAAAGGGATGGGATTTGATCTTACCCCAGGCAGAATTCGCTTACAACAATTTTGTCAATAGAAGCACTGGTAGATCACCGTTCCAGATTGTGTATGGAAGTAGTCCTAGGACTGCTCCAGAATTGAGGAAGATGGACCAAGAGAAGAAGACAAGTGCTGAAGCTGAAGACTTTGCAGAACACATCAAGAATATGCATGAGAAGGTAAAAGAACACATTAACAAGATGAATATGCAGTATAAGGCTAAGGCAGATCAAAAGAGGAGGTATAAGGAGTTTCAGATTGGTGATGAAGTAATGGTCCACTTGAGGAAAGAAAGGTTTCCAGTAGGAACCTATAACAAATTGAAGATGAAGAAGTTCGGTCCCTGTAAAATTTTGAAGAGGCATGATTCAGGGAACGCATATGAGGTAGAGTTGTCAAATAGATTCAACATTTCCCCTGTGTTCAACATTGCAGATTTGATAGAATATCATGAGGGTGGCGCAGAGGAAGTACCAGCAATGGAACAGTGCGGTATTCTAACACCTACTTCAGAAAAGGAGGAGATTGAAGAAATCTTGGATAGCCATGTAGGAAGGAGTACCAGAAATAGGCAATATGAAGAATATCTGGTGAAGTGGAAAGGAAGGCCTGTGGAAGATTCATCCTGGTTGTCCAAGGCAGAGGTTGACCATTTGGGTTTTCCTCAACCATCTGAGAAGTGACGGAGTCACTTTTCAAATTACCCTGGGTGTCTGATGCAGGAGCATCCAGTGGTGTAAGGGCAATCCTACATCACCCAAAAATATATTTACTTTCATTTAGATTTTTTTTGTAGATGTTTTTGCATTTCTGGATACCCTTTTCGTCGAAGAAGAATTCCCAACTTTCAGAACTGCTTTTCTGCTTTTTCTGCTCAACTGCTATTTTTAGCAGGTATGAATTTGAAGGCGTGAGGAGACAAAAATTTAAGGGAAGCTTCAGGACATAATAATAAACACTTTGGTGAAAGAATCAGATCAAGAGCATTTCCGGTTCAAAAGTTATTCAAGTTTCAATTTCTACTTTTTGCCTTATGAAATCTTCGGAGCTAATTTTGAGGTACTTAGAGGCTCCGGATGGGCCTGAAAAATTGGCGGAATATGAAAGTGGTTAGCCTTTAGGCCCCACTTTCCGGCAAGAGATCTTCGCGAGAGCTTTCCGAAAAGGTATTATCATTGAAGATCTGACGGTTAGATCTTGAGTTAGGGCTTCCGAAAGTTGGTGCATAATTTGAATCCCGTTTTTGGCTCCAAACAAAGAAACGGGCTATTTATGGGCGAGTTACTGTTTCTTTTAGGCAGTTTTTGGGGAAAGAAGATCGCATGCTGCGAATAGGGGAATTTCTGTAGTTTCTTTCTGTAATTTGCATGTATTGCAAAATTGGAGGATTTGAGATCCTCTGCATGTAGGAATTTCATACTTTGAAAATAATAAGATTTGTTAGTTTTTCTGTGTGATTCTCTGTGTCTCGGGTTGCACCCTCATCATAAACATAAGAGGGCTAAAACAATTTATTATAAACTGAAATATTTCAATGTTTGAATTAAAACAAGAACTGTAAACTATCCAACTAGATGTCTCACCACCAAGTATTGAAGATAAAAGGGAACCCAATGGTGTATGGTGCATGTTCACCCAACCAAGTGGTACCCGAAGGCCCACCCCCCATGCTAGGAGATAGTAACAATGTAACATAGACAAACTCTACAACCTCTAACCATAGGCTGACTCATACTAACTCATACTAACTCAACTAAACACAAGTACAACACTCACATTACTGACATAGGTCGCATTGCTTCTAGATATAGAATTGATCAATATGTTAAGAAAACCAGACACATAAAATAAATACCAATGTTGTCCTAGGCAAAGTTTCATCACATAGCTCATAATGAGTTACCCTCAGTGGATCTTCATAGGCTTTGATAATCCTGGTGACCTCTACCGACCCTTGGCCCTCATACTTACTAATGTAGAATCAAATACCTCTCGTGTTGACAAGATAGATGACCTTTCCATTCCAGTCCTTCCCACTCACCCCAAGCCTAAACAAGAACTTGTGACAATGAGTGAGGCTAGAATTTATCTTTTTAGTGTGAAGTGCTTCCCAAATTTTTTAGTACATTGTTTATTTATCACTTGATTAAACTACTTCCAAAATTTACCCAGTCTTACCTCTTATGAGCTCTGGCCCCTAATGGAAGCCACTCTTCTATTTGACAGCACACAAACAAACTAATTACCAAGGGAATCTCAAGTGCATACAAACTAGATAACATAACCACTCCAACTCTAGGAGGAAACATATAATGAAACTCACTCCAAACATTGGAGGCAACAAGACACATAATCCACTCCTTCCAAAGGAGGTAAAAAACATCCCCATTCATGGAAATCAGGTAAATCAATGACAAGGCATCATGCACTATCCAAGGGAAATAAAAATGGTTGACATAACAAATCGACAACCCCCATCCTCTAGAACCCTCTAGAAGACTTACAAATTTAAGACTCAATTAACCCTTTTCCCCAATCATGAACACAAGGGAAATATTTAGTACAAAGAAATTGCAAGGAAATAATCTATTTTTGGATATATTAAATCCATTTACCTTTCTAATACATTTCACAGTAAATAAACCAATTGCTTTAACAAAATAATTAATTGCAACAATTAAATTGCCTCTAAAGTAAAATCAAATTTTCAAATAGCTTTTGAAAGCAACATAATTCCTTCTACATCTAATTCCTTCCATTTTCCAATCTAACATAAGATATAATATTTTGAAATACAAATATATTATTTATCGACATATATATTTAATATATATTCATAGAATATACATAAATAATTATATAATATTATATAATTATATATATAGACTTATAGTATATATTAATTAAATATATACTTGAGAATCTACAAACCAAATAAATATTATATATATATATATATATATACCATTAAATATTAATGGCTTTGAATTACGAAAACTTTAATTAAAAATCTGAATTTCCTTACAAATACGAACAGATTCAAATGGAGGTGAAAAGTTCAAAATACAAAATGAAGAGTACACAATGATAGTACTATGGGAGCGACGGTTGTACTATGTATAGACCGGCCACCCCTCATAAAATCGGAGGGTGCAGCACGTCCCCCTATGAGGTGGGCACACTGCCTCATAGGAAACGCTTTCCCCACCTTAAGCATGTGGGCGGTGGTGGTTTGACCTCCCCACCAACCACTAAAAAACATAAAATTTATTTATTTATTTATTATTTATTTATTTTTTCTCTTTTTAAAAAAAACATTTGTACAAAATACGATTTCGCTTTCTGCCACATGTCGTACGGATGACGATTTTTGTCAATTAAATAGAATTTGCACAGGAATAATAAATAATTATATTATATGTATATATACAACAAAATATATATCTATATTTGTATGTATATATAATATATTTATATTTAAAAATAATTTCAACTAAAAAGATAAATTAGGAAAAATTTCAAAACATCCACCTAAGAAAAATTATAAAATTTCCAGAGAACCTTGAATTTTTATAGGATTTTAAAATTAAATATTTTAAATAACTTTCACAAATCTAAATCCAAGAAAAGGGACTACTAATTTCATACAAAATTTTTTAATCTAAAACCTAATATCCTCTGGTTTTCTCCACCACAAAATGCACAGAGGTTTCAAAGAAAACTATTTTTTTTCTACAGAGGTTTAATTTTCTAAAACAAAACTAGATATTGTTTTCCTTTAGGTTTGATTTATAGTTTGGATCTGTTAAATTTCTCAATATATTAATTCCTATTCAGAGGTTTAATATTTTTCCTAAAAATCTTCACGGCAACAACAAAAGCTTTAAAAAATTTCCTTTCTCTAAAATCAAATCCTTTCCTAAATGGATCTAACAATACAATTAATTGAACAATACAATTTCTAATTTATATTATAAACAATAAAATATCACAAGTAAAGAACCTATATCAAGAAGATTCAAATAAATGAATCTTTGATGTCGAGCCTCCTCCAAAGCTTCCACAGCTTCTTCCCAACAATCCTAGTAATTCTAGCTCCAAAATAGTATCCAATACTCACAGCAAATGCAAAACAACAATTCTTTAACAATTCCTACAGCCAAGAAACTCTACAATCCTCTATGTATTTTCCAATTTTTCATTCTTCTCCCAAAAATATCTATCTCCAAAATATCCTTAAACTCCCGTGAAGAAGCATTCCTCTTCTTTCAAAATCCAAAATTCTCTTCGTGAATAAACTTTCAACAACCTCTTGATTAATTTAACTCTAACATGCTGGAAAAATTAAAATATGTTCTAACAACCAATTTGAATTTCCTATTTAATTTAATAATTCCAAATTGAAATTAGTTACCACCAATTGAAATTAAATTCCAAAATGAAATTAAATTCTCTTTTTCTTTTAATTTTCTAAATGAGCAATTTAATTAATTAATTTTAATTATTTAATAATTAAATTCAGCCTCATGGATTAAATTTAATTAATTAATTTAAATATAAACTTCTATCCATAATATCAAATTTAAATAAATAGATATCAACATTATTTAATGCAATAATTCTAAATATTTATTTCCATAATCAAGAACCCTTCAAAATTAAACCATATTAAAACAAGGCAATCAACGACTCAACAAACATGACTGACGACACACTATGGCTAGGGTGTAAACCTAACACAATTTACCTAGCTACTATCTCCCGTACAACTTAACCATTGGATCGACACACTCAAACCTATGAAACCAGGTGGAGTCAATGTCATGTTCCTGCAAACCTGAAAACAAGTAACCAACATCATATATATATATATATATATATATAAGCAGCATAAAATACACACCATGAAGAGGAAATCACAGAATCGCAGGGCGCTCACAAGCGAGTGATGTAAACCTGTCCCCTTCACCAATACACTAATCATAACTTATATTTCCATCATAATCCAATAATCTCACATGAAATCACATGTTATATCTACTAACATCATTACACCAATTAAAGCATGTAAAATAAAGCATCAGATAAGATACACCACATCACACAAAATAGTTTATCACTCTATAAATAGCGATCAAATAACACACAAGATATAGTATTAGAATATCCAGAAACACAAATCAAATCAAAACAAGGACACACTGCCTAGTCCAAAAAGAAAAACGGAGGGGCATTACATTCTCCCCTCCAAGGACTAGGCTTACTCCTAGAAGCCTACACACAAGTAGGGATATAAATCCCTCATACAAACTGTATTAAATCAAAACCTTGACCCTTAAGGACAAGTATCCTACACTAGATGACCAACACCAGAAGTCTCAGCTATAGCTCCTTGATATCTAGGCTGATGGTTATCAACCGCAGTATATGCACGATGAGATCTACCTGCATCCCCTATTATCAGCTCTGAAAATGTTGGACCCTGTCCAAATCTAGAAGTGTTCTGATGCATATAATTCCTAGCAAGGTGGCACTACTGACCACAAGAGTAACACCCAATGTTATGACCAAACCCACTGCCTCCTATTGGTGTAGTAGATTGTTGTATACTACCCCAATCAGTCGTAGACTATGAACTCTAGGCTGGATGCTCCTATCAATTGTGCTTATTGTGCCACCAGTTTTGGTTCCTTCTAGGAAAATAACCACCATCATCTTGATACAACTGTGAGTCTTTACGATTTCCAAGCACACTCTGCTACTACACCACTCTGAGTAGGCTCCTATTGAATCATCGGTGATCCAACTCCCTGAGTCTGACCCTGTCATGCACTAGACCCAGATACATAACCACTACCAATTTGTACCCCTGTATGGCCTCCCAATGCCATAGCTAAGTTCTCCTCCACAAGTTGTGCCTTCTCCACAACTGTCTCCATAGATTTGGGATCAAAGACCCGCACACCACCATTAATACAAACATTCAAATCCTTGAAAAAATGTTGCACGAGCATCCCCTCATCATATCCTATTCCCACAAACTATTTAAGTTCGTAGAAACATCTCTCATACTGGTCTACGGTCATGGCTAGTTGTCGTAAGGCGTGGAACTCATCGCCTTTGTGTTGACGCCAATGGTCAGAAAGAAAGCAGGCTCTAAACCACTCAAGGAATATCTCCCAGGACATAGTATGCATATCAATGTGGAACTTTTTCTCGTCCAGTCTCCACCAAGTGGATGCAAACCCTCACAAGTGCATAATAGCGATCGCGCTCTAGTACTACTATTGAATAGATGCATAGAAAAGCATTGATCAAGACCTATCAACCAAATCTCTACCTCTAAACCACTGGTCCATTGCCTACTCCATCAAACTGTGGCGGTTGTGACCGAATCAAGTCTCTCATATAAGAAGAGGCTAACATCTCTGACTATTTCATAATTGTCCTCACACCAGGATTACCCTGTGCATCTACCTATCTCGGACCTAGGAGTGCCAAAGCCTCCTCAAAAGCTCTACGTGTAGCTTCGATCCCTGGAGGATCCTATTGTCTACCACCACCCCCTGGGCCATTTTGTGAGGCCTATTGTTCCTCCTGATCTGGTATAAGCATAACATGAGGCGGAGATTCATGTTAACTCTTGTTGCGATCGCCTACCCGGCCCCGTCCTCACCCTCAGCCTCATCCGCATCTGGGAGGCATACTCCTACACAAACATATAAAGGTATAAGACAAGGTACACTTGAAAAACCTACGCAACTAAGCTTAATGGGTACAACATAATCCCAGAGCACCCAGTGTTTAAACCTAGGCTATGATACCATGTGTAATGCCCCACCAAGTAACCCTAAAGGAAGTTGTAATTAACGACTTAAGTGAAACAATCTGCAAAACCTCTGTAGAAAAAAAATGAATTTTCTTTAAAACCTCTGTGCATTTTGTGCTGGAGAAAACCAGAGGATATTAGGTTTTAGATTAAAAACCTTTGTATGAAATTAGTAGTTCCTTTGCTTGGATTTAGATTTGTGAAAGTTATTTAAAATATTTATTTTTAAAATCCTATAAAAATTCAAGGTTCTCTGGAAATTTTATGATTTTCCTGTAGGTGGGTGTTTTGAAAATTTTCCCAATTTGTCTTTTAAGTTGAAATTATTTTTAAATATAAATATATTATATATATATACAAATATATATATATATATATATATTTTGTTGTATATATACATTTAATATAATTATTTATTATTCCTGTGCCAATTCTATTTAATTGAAAAAAATCGTCGTTTGTATGACGTGTTGGTGGAAAGTGAAACCGTATTTTGTAAAAACGTTTTTTTTAAAAGAGAAAAAAATAAAAATAAAATGTTATGTTTTTTAGTGGTTGGTGGGGAGGTCAAACCCACACCGCCCACATGCTTAAGGTGGGGAAAGTACTACCTATGAGGCAGTGCGCCCACCTCATAGAGGGACGTGTTGCCCCCTCCGATTTTATGAGGGGTGGTTGAACTATACATAGTATAGTCGGCGCTCCCACAGTACTATCACTATGTAATCTTCGTTTTGTATTTCAAACTTTTCATCTACGTTTGAATCTGTTCGTATTTGTAAGGAAATTCGGATTTTTAATTAAAATTTTCGTAATTCAAAGCCATTAATATTTTATGGTATATACATATAATATTTATTTGGTTTGTAGATTATCAAGTATATATTTAATTAATATATATCTTATAAATGTATATATATATATATTTATATATTATTATATAATTATGTCTTTATATTTTATGAATATATATTAAATATATATGTGGATAAATAATATAGTTGTATTTCAAAATATCATATCTTATGTTAGATTGGAAAATGGAAGGAATTAGATGTAGAAGGAATTATGTTGATTTTAAAAGTTATTTGAAAATTTGATTTTACTATAGAGGCAATTTAATTGTTGCAATTAATTATTTTGTTAAAGAAATTGGTTTATTTACTATGAAATGTACATTAGAAAGGGAATTGGATTTAATATATCCAAAAATAGATTATTTCCTTGCAATTGCTCTGTAGTAAATATTTCCCTTGTGTTCATGATTGGGGAAAAGGGTTAATTGAGTCTTAAAGTCGTAATTCTTCTAGAGGGTTCTAGAGGATGGGGGTTGTCGATTTGTTATGTCAACCATTTGTATTTCCCTTGGATAGTGCATGGTGCCTTGTTAGTGATTTACCCGATTTCCACAAACGGGGATGTTTTTTGCCTCCTTTTGAAAGAGTGGATTATGTGTCTTGTTGCCTCCAATTTTTGGAGTGAGTTTCATTATATGTTTCCTCCTAAATTTGGAGTGGTTATGTTATCTAGTTTTTATGCACTTGAGATTCCCTTGGTGATTAGTTTGTTTGTGTGTTGTCAAATAGAAGAGTGGCTTCCATTAGGGGCTAGAGCCCGTAAGAGGTAAGAATGGGTAACCTTTGGAAGTAGTTTAATCAAGTGATAACTAAACAATGTACTAAAAAAATTGGGAAGCACTTCACACTAAAAAGATAAGTTCTAGCCTCAATCATTGTCACAAGTTCTTGTTTAGGCTTGGGGTGAGTGGGAAGGCCTAGAATGGCAAGGTCATCTATCTTTTCAACATGAGAGGTATTTGATTCCACATTAGTAAGTATGAGGGACGAGGGTCGATAGAGGTCACCAGGATTACCAGAGCCTATGAAGATCAACTGAGGGTAACTCATTATGAGTTGTGTGATGACACTTTGTCTAGGACAACATTGGTATTTGTTTTATGTGTCTGTTTTTATTAAAATACTGATCAATTCTATATCTAGAAGCAATGTGACCTATGTCAGTAATGTGAGTGTTGTACTTGTGTTGTACTTGTGTTTAGTTGAGTTAGTATGAGTTAGTATGAGTCAACCTGTGGTTAGAGGTTGTAGATTTTGTCCATGTTACATTGTTACTATCTCCTAGCATGGGGGGTGGGACTTCGAGTACCACTTGGTTGGGTGGAAGATGCATCATACACCGTTGGGTCCCCTTTTATCTTCAGTACTTGGTGGCAAGACATCTAGTTGGACAGTTCGCAGTTCTTGTTTTAATTCAAGGATTATAATATTTCAATTTGTAATAAGTTGTTTTACCCCTCTTATGTTTATGAGGTGGACTTATGTAATTGTAACACATTTTTATTATTGCCTCATTCTGGGAATGAGTGATGTAACTATTTAATTAAGTTAATGCTTATGGATGTTTATCTCATTATGTTATGTTGTATCTTTATGTTGTTTAAATACTTATTTTATATTGTCATTAAATGTTATGGTTATAAGTTGATGTTTGTGTGGGTTTAAGTAATCCCAACCTTGTAGCCTTAGAGGTTGTTGTTAATTAGTAGGTGAATGTGTATGTTAATTACACTTTAAAAAGAAATTATTGTTTCACTTAAGTCATTGATTACAACTTCTTTTAGGGTTACTTGGCGGGGCATTACACAAAATAGTTTTTTGCTCTATAAATAGCGATCAAATAACACATACAAGATATAGTATCAGATTATCCATAATACAAATCAAAGAAAAACAAGGACACATTGTCCAGTCTAGAAAGAAAAATGGAGGGGCATTACACAATGAATGTCTTAAGAGTCTAAAGTGGTCTAACAATCTCTTGGATCAATTCTAACTATCATAAACTTGATACATCATGTAAGATTGATTTAGTTACATGAGATTGATCTAATAGAATGTGCTTTTTAAAAGATGTTCACTTTTTCCTCTAGATATCTATGTAAAAGTGGTTTCTAGAGACATTGTTTAGGATTTTTTCAACTCGAATGATAAATGTGTACTCATAGGTCAAACTTGCTAGAAAATTAAACTAACTATAATGAGAGATATCAAAGACAACATTCACAAACATGCAAGTGGCCTATAAGATATCAATAAAAATTTAATTACTTTATTGCCCTTTAAAATTGAAGTGTGCTCTAGCTAATATTGTTGTGTGTGTGTGCACGTGTGTTTTAAGTATACGTTGAATTTCCTTAAACATCATGGTATTATAACATCTTGCATGGAATATGTGCTAGGTTGGCTCATAACGACCAATAGAAGGGGGCAAGAAAATTGGAATTTGAATTTTTATTGTGAGGATTTAAGGATCTTATATGCTTATTCTCATCAAGATCAACTTGGATCAATATTGAGTGAAGTAGAAATTATCTACAATGACAAGGTCGTGATCTTTGAGGGGGGAATAAATGTATGGAAATAAGTGTTATCAAGGATGAAATAGGGAGAAGTAGATAAAAAATACATGGAAACATGTGCAACAAGGCTCAATGAAGATGGATATTAATTAAGCCATGAACTAAACATGAAAATTTGTCGTTTATCAATATATTGTTGCACTAAGACATTCTCATCAAGTTGGGGATAAATGGGAAATGGTATGGATATAAAAATAATTAATATCTTAGTGAAAAGTGATTTAGTAATTAATTGATTAGTGTGGATGATAACTTGTTTATATGCCACAACCAAATCAACTTAAGATCTAAGTGAGTTCACCAAGTTTGGAATTTGATACTAACCATCCCTATCAATTTAAAAAAAAATTGACGATTGTAAATTTTCATTGCCTATCATTTTACCTTTAAATAAAAATATTAAACTAGTAAAATCCTTTATGAAGTCATTTCCATTCCAAAAAATATTTGAGGCATTGAATTTACACAATAAAAGTAATAGTATCACATTGCATTGATAAACACAAAACTATAAAAAGTTGATTCACTAATGTAATGGACATTTACAAAATTGTTAGTTGTACCTTCCTTACCACTAAAACTTGTTAGAAATAATATGAAATTTAATTGATTGTGAAGAAAATAAATGAAACATCCTATAAAATAGAATTTTGAACATTAAAGTTTGTATCAATACCAAAATTATGTGCCTTTTTACATACACATTTCAAATAACAACATTTCAACACAATGTTCTTGGATATGACAAAGTGTAGGTTATAAAAAAAAAATGCATTTTGAAGGATGTGATTTGTTATAATAGTATGTGCAATGTGAAGCATGTACTGTGAAGGTTAAACCCCCATCCATTAATGTGCAAGTTATAAAACAAAGAATATTTTGACACCTCAAATTTCTTATAAGATATTCGTAATTATCACTATGTTCTATAACCTTGACCAAAGTAAGCCCAAAGAAATTACATTAAATTGGCGCTCAAAACATTGTCCAAATAACAATACAACAAAGTTCCTACAAAAGTCACCATTGACATAAGAAATAAATGAAGAAAACAACATAAATGACTATTGTTGATGAAATGACTACGCATATAAATATAATTACAATTCCTCCAATTGCCATAAATTTTTGATTGGTTTCTCTATTTGCTTACTATGTTTCCCTTGAATTCTATCTAGTGGTCAATTCCCAAGAATAATACTAAAATCTCTACAAACTTGATTCATAATTACCTTGAACATATAAAGGTCTTTCCTTTAACTTGGATAATATATGAAAGAAAAAAAATAGATTTTTGAGATAAAAGAGTGCTCAAAACAATCTTGACACCAAAACTTTAAAATTCATTAATACAAGATAAAAACAAAAATAATGTTGTGAATCAATGTATGTGAAGAATCTATTCTACATATACAATTCTCTAAATGTTTTATTAAAGGAAAATGACATCACAATGTGATATATCAACAAAACATATGATATAAAACTTCCTTAGATTCCCTCAATGAGTACATTAGGTTTCTAATTGAAAGCCAACACATATTCTTAAACTCACAAAATTTTGTTGCCTACCTCAACTTTCCATTGCAGAACAATGAATTAACAGAGGCCCAAGGATAAGTAGGAAAAATCGCTTATAATTTCTCTTAAACACCATAGCTTACTTCATTTACTTGTGTAGCTTGAGTTGACATCATTCTTCTGCCTAAAAGTTCCTATAGAAACTCATAAGAGCTTTAGTAAGTTTTAGTGTTGTAAACCACTGTAAGAGCTTTTGTTCACAATCTATATTGTAGTTGGTCTCCTTTAGAATGAAGTATGCATTTTTATTTTAATTAGAAAGTTACTTATACAATTGTCAAGAAAAATATATGAAACACTCCACCAACTCAGGGAAGACAACAATATTTGAAACTAGAGTACTGATATCCATTTTTTATTCTTGTTATCACTCAAAATGACCCTCTTATAAATTCACAAAGTAATAATCCTGATCAGTTACCTAAGCATGAATCTTCCACTTTAGGCCTATGACAGCAAGAGGGTGGTGTTATGTATGGGTCCTATACGAATATATTAGCTAGAACACATGGATTTCACTTTCTTTCAAGATATTTAGTATTGCTATTTGGATTGTAAAAGTTAAAGATTTCTAAAATAGAGAAAGAAAGAAATTGTATTAAATTTTAATGACTAGAAGTAGGTCAATGGAAGTCAAGAGTACACCAATTTACAATAGAAAGTTCTAAGATAAAGAAAAAGATATAATAGTGTAAGCTTAACAATAGAATAAGTCCAAGCCTCTTACTTTAATAGCTAAACTGGTAACAAACGACTGTGGGGTGTAACCCGTTGGCCTTAATGAGGTCAATCGTTGTGGTATGTCCAATGCCCTAACATGTTTAGACCAGGAGAAAATGATGAGAATAGTATCATTTTTTAATTAGTTCATATCGCTATAGTTCATGAAGCATAGATAATAAGGAAATATATATATATATAACAAAAAAAAACAAAAAGATTAGTAATGGTTGTGGCCTTCTCATAAAACTAAAACTCAAGAGCCCATACATATGGTCGTGGCCTCTCTCATGTTTTCCACTATTGAGAGCTAGACGGGATCTGTGTTGAGAGCTAGTCAATACTTAGCTTTCCTTCTATCCTCACGAAAGATACTGATCAGCCATCTTAATCCTCTTCAGCGCCCTTGCCCTCACCCACCATCAAGAAACTCTCTCCTCCACCATTTCCCTTCCCTGCACAGCAAAAAGAAGCATTTAGAGATGGATGTGGCTATTCTCTCAACATCTCCATCGTTTTAAAATTCCCGCTTTTAAACAAATAATACCTTAGTTTTCAATAGATTTAATAAATTATTTTTAATACCTTCATTTACAAATTTTGATCAATCATTTAAAATTATTACTAATAACACATATAAACAAAACATATGATAGTTCTTTTTCCATTAATGTTTAAATATAAAATAATAAAATTAAAACATTTCAAGATAGTCATTCAACTTACTATTTATTTCTTAAAGAGTGTAAAATTTGATGTTATCATTGAATTCTTAATTTATTTTTTATATTTTTACATTTAAAAATATAAGAATAAAGAGTTTTAAAAAGAGAAACTTGTTTAAACTTCACTATTTATGTTTCAGCTGCTATTTTGTAATGTGTGTGGTTGTATGTTGTTGGTTCAACTAGTTGAATCATTTGAGTTGTTTAAGGTTGGGACAGTTGTTGTTACTCTTATTAGAATGGTTGTATATTACTTTCATAGTCTAGTTTTGATTGTCTCATTGTGTTACAGTCTGCTCACTGAATTTGTTTTGTCATTCTCCTTCCTTACAGTCTCCTTTTAGACTGCTTATTCTTTTCTTTGTATTTCAGCTTTGTTTAAAAAAGAAAGCGTAGTGACAAAAGAAAGAAAACTTAAACAATAAGACAAGTTAAGCTCTTGATTTTAATCAAGCATTTAAGTAGAGGAAAAAAACCTTCAGTTTGTTTTCAAAGACGGGCAAAGAAGAAAAGCTTGAAGTTAATACGCAAACAAAACTGGCAATAGCTTGGCCACAGGAACAATTTACATTGAAGGGAAAACCAAAGCTGGGAATGGGCTCGTGAAGACTGTCCATGTGAAAATAAAGACTCACATTTATATGTCATCAGCCAATGTCAGCGTTGTGCTTTCTGTCATTCCACGTAACTGATGTAACTAACAAACACGTATTATCTCACAAGCTAGAATGATAACGATCTTCTCCAAATTTATGTATCAATAGGTAGATGATTAGAGAAGCAAATACAGATATGGGTTGTCACTTGTTAGAAGTAGACGACAACACATAACAAGCAACAAAGATTCAGTCAGTGGGTGAAGATGTGTGACTTTAACAAACGTTTCACTGTTTGAAACCGGACATTGAAAGCTTTCTTAATAATTTTTTAATTTGATTATGCTAAAATTTAATAGGTTTATCAGGCTGGATCAATTGGGAGTTGGCCACTAGCTATTTTCTAAAATTGAAGTTGATAACTGTTTGGAATTCAATCTCAATAAAAAGCTGGCCTGGGCAGTATACACTATACATTAACGTATGACAACAATTGAAAACTGAGTAATAAATACTGCAATAAAAGATTCTCATCTGTTTTACATTTATATTGGTTGTAAAAAGAACAAAAAACTTTTTAACAATTTTATATATGGGAACACAAATATTAGATGAAAAATTTTTTGATTGAGAAATAAGATTGAGGGATATTTATTCTGCGGGCTGAGGCTCAATCCTGACCTCATCCCTTATGATGTCAGAACTTTGCAATCAACCAGGCTTGATCATTATTGTACTTATTCAAAACTATTCAACTTCACCAAAAGACCAAGGGTACATGAGAATCCTAAAATATTCTTCATGTAATACCCCTCCATTTTGCTTCTTGTTTAGTTTGCTTTAAACTATGTTTGGTTGTAGTTACTTTGATTCTGGATACATTTTATTATGATGTTTTGATCGCTACTATTGAGCAACAACTATTATTGTGTGATTTGTTGACCTAATTAGTGTTTTTCATGCTTTAATGGATTAATGATGTTGTAAAGTTAACATGAGATGTTATTATGATGATTATTGGATTATGATGGAAGTGTCAGTTTCAATGAGTGTATTGGTGAAGAGGATGGGTTCGCATCACTCGCTTGCGAGCGCCCTATGAATCCGTAATTTCTTCCTCATAGTGTGTATTATATGCTGGATATATTGTATGATGTTGTTTACTTGGTTTCAGGATTTGCAGGTACATGACATCGACTCCATCGTCAGTCATGTGTGTCGAGTCAATGTCTATCTTGCTTTAATGTTATTTAATTCTGCAAGATTCTTGATTTGGAAATAGATATTTAGAATAATTGTATTTAAATTATGTTGATGGTTATTTAATTTAAATAATTCAATGTGGATAAAAGTTTGTATTTAAATTAATTAATTATATTTAATCCAAGGGGGGTTGAATTTAGTTATTAAATAATTAAATTAATTAATTAAACGTGATGCAAGAGAATGAAAGGAAATAAAAGAATTAAAATTAATTTTGGAATTTAATTTCAACTTATGGGAATTAAATTAGAAATTGTAATTAAATGTTTACTTGGGAAATGAGTTTCAACTTTGAAAATTAATTTATTATTTGAAATCGCATTTTAAATTGAAAGTGGGTTTTCGAAAATTGGAATTGGAATTGAAATTGAAATTAATATCTAATTTGCATGCAATATAAATTAGGGTTGTAAAAATTGAAATTGAAATTGAAATATCTAATTTGCATGTAATGTAGATTAGGGTTGTATTAGGCATTTTTGTTTTATAAGGAATGCATGTTTTAATTTTAGGGGAGGAGAAAGTTTTTAGAAAAAAATACAAGAAATCTTTGGAGGAGGCTTGCATCAAAAATTCATCTCTTCCTGTAGCTTCTTGTACCAGGCTTTCCTCTTTGTGTTTTATTGTTCTTGATTGTTTTTTTTTAACTAGTAGTGATTAAAGATTTGTTTGTTAAATCTGTTTTAGAAAATAAATTTGATATTAGAAGAAAAGAATTAAATAAATTTACAACCTTTATTTGTGAAAATTCTTGAGTGAAAATTGTGAAAACCTCAGTTGAATTTAAATTATTTGGGGAAATCGATTATGTTGTTATTGAAATCAAACATAGAGATTGAACAATGCATTTAGAATGTTTTTAGAAAATGAAACCCTCTGTTTATTATTAAAAATCAGATTTTAAAATCCATAGGGTAGTTATATTTTCATGGTAAAATGGTCTAGTTGCATCGCATATAACTCCACTTTCACAAACTGGGTTGTTAGTAAATTCAAAAGGTTTATGTATCTTGGAATTTTCTTATCCCTGTCAAAAAATCACAAATACCTAGATCGTATTTTTTGAGTTATGCTTGAAACACGAGACTGCTGTTAAGTTATTTTCCCATGGCTGCTCTGATAATAAAATAATAATAAATTGATATTTATAAATATTAATATTTTATGTATTGTTATTATAATATTAAAATATTATTTAATAATATTTTATATTATAATTTATAATATTAAAGTATTATATTTATTTATATTATTTTAAATAAAATTTGTATATTAGATTAGTGGAATTAAAATTATAAACATATGGGGAAATTATTGTTTATTTTAAAATGGCATGTTAAAGTTTAATTGAAGGAGTTAAATATTTGATTTAAAGAATGCATAATTTAAAATTTAATTGTGGAATTTAAATTCATGTGTAAAAGGTCCAATTATTAATTTGATTTAATTGGAAAAATATATATATGATATTGGATTATAGTCCAAATATTGATCTTATTTTAACACAATAAGTTATGGAAGAGACCAAATGTTAATCTGATTAATTTTATAATGATTTAATTTGCAAGGGCAATTGGTTATTTAATTTAAAGCGAAATATTTTGAGTTATAGTTGAAAATGCTTATTTTGTTAAGAGTAATTAGAGAATAAAATATTAGTATAATTTTTTCCCTATCTGAAAAGATGAATTCTTAATTCAGTTTTATCGATATAATGAATTACGTAATGAAATGAGAAATGAATTTAGAGTATCCAAATGTAATTTTTTTTTCTATTGCCTTCAATGATTATGTCTTTCATGTTTATGCTTTGAAAATGGGTTGAATACCTGTTAGTTTATAAGTCTTCCAGATGGTCTGTTGTTTGTGAGGGTTGTCGTTGTGATGTCAACCTATTGTGAATTCTCTTGGTAGTACATGGGATCGTGTTGTTTTAAAAGTAAATTCAGGAATTGATTATTATGAAGAGTCAATTAATTATTTTAATTTAATCATTTTCTATTTGAACAATTTATTTGTTGAGAATGTATATTTTATTGTTTGAATAAATGGATGTATGTAATAAGAGTTTGGAAAGGGAAACTTTTAGATGAGATTAACATAGGGTGTTGTTGGAAAACTAGAAGAAATATAAGGTTTGGTTTAGGAAATTGAAAAGAATTATTGTAGAAGATTTATGTTAGTTTTAAAAGAAAACAATGGATTCAACTTTAATTATTTGAACTAGTCTATCCTTTATTATAAATTAAAGGCACTTATTTAATTATTTCAATTAATTTTGAAAGGGGCAGTAGTTATTATGTTTTATTTTCATAGAGCAAATTAATTGTTGTGATTGGAATATTAAAGAATCTATTTAATTGAGTTTATTAATATATATGTTTGGTGTATATATCATATGGAGCATATATAAATATGTTAAGGATAAATTCATTATCGTATTTCATTATAATAAAATGCATGCAATATATTATTGAATAGAGATTTAAAAATGGATTGATTAGTGTATATGAGTAGATGGGTAGAGAAATGATATTTTATTATATTAAAGTGATTGCATGTTCTAAATAGGAAATTGAATGAAATGTAAGATTTGGTTAGGAAATGGAAAGAGTTTACTTGCATGGATTTGTGTCGATTTAAAAGTAAATTAAGAAATTGTTTTATTGATGAGGTAATCAATTATGTTATTTATTAATTTATATTTAGATTAATTGAATCATTGTGATTGGATTATGAAAGAGATATGAATTTAGTATATCCAAAAGTAGTATCTTCCTCATGATTATCTTAAAGGATTTAATTCTCTGTATTCAGTAAAGGGAAGTAAGTTTAATTATTTTAGATTTCCAATAATGAAAGGGGAAATAGGGGTTATGATTATTTTAGATGATCTAGTTATTGTGTCTTTGAATTTGTCAACACTACTTATTGAATGAGTATGGATTTAGGAAATCCAAATATTAGATTTGATTAATGACTTGAATGCTTTTGTTGCTATGTCGTCAAGTTGCATTGTTGGTTTTGGGATTTAGTGTTAGTCCTAAATTATAAGTCTTCCAAAAGATCTTACAGGATAAAAGTTGTTGAATCTTTATGCCATCCAGTTGTTTTTACTTGGGTAGTGCATGACGTCTTTTCAATTTTACCTAGTTTCCATGAACGGGGATCTTTTGTACCTCCTGTGAAAAGAGTGGACTATGTGATTGTTGTCTCCAATATGTTTGGAGTGAGTTCTATTTTTTGTTTCCTCATTGTGTTGGAGTGGATTATGATGCCTAGTTGGTATGCACTTGTATTCCCCTTGGTGGATTGTGTGGGTGTGTGTTGTTGAATAGAAGAGTGGCTTTTGTTAGGGGCCGGAGCCCAAAGAGGTAAACTGGGTAACCTTCAGAAGTGAGTTAATCAAGTGATAATTAAATTAATGTACTTAGATAATTAGGATGCAGTTCACACTAATCAAGATAATTTAATCCTCACTCATAGACACAAGGGCTCGTTTAGACTTGGGATGAGTGAGAAGGCTTGGAATGGCATAGTCATTTATCTTATCAGTACGAGAGGTATTTGATGCTGCATGAGTGAGTATGAGTGTCAGGATTCGGTTGAGGCCACCAGGATTACCAGAGCCTACGAAGGATGCCCAGAGGAGATCTCATGACTACTATGCGATGACACTATCTAGGACAATTGTTGTTAATTATTTTATGTGTATGGTTCTCTGAACATACTTGATTTATTTTATGTCTAGAAGCAATATGACCTATGTCAGTGATGTGAATGTTGTACTTGATTTGTACTTGTTTGGTGATTGAGTTGAACTTGTTAGTTCATTTGTTTCTTTATATTAGTATGAGTCAATATCAGTCTGCCTTTGGTTAGAGGTAGTAGAATCTTTGTCCATGTTACTTTGTTACTATCTCCTAGGATGGGGGATGGGCCTTCGTGTACCACTTGGTTGGGTGGAATATGCACCAAAACCGTTGGATCCCCATCTATCTGCAGTACTTGGTGGTGAGACATCCAGATGGACAACTCGCAGTTCTTGTTGTAATTCCTTGCATTGTAATATTTTAACTTGTATAAGTTATTTTATCCCTCTTATGTTTATGAGGTGAAATTTTGTAATTGTAACTTTGAGTACTATTGCCTCATTTTGGGAATGAGTGATGTAACTTTTGGATTAGGTTAATATTTATGAGATTGTATCTTGGTTGATTATCTTATTATGTTATGTGGTATTCTTATGATGTAAGATGTTTATTTCATAAAGTTGTAATGCTACAGTTATATGTAATATGTATGTGTGGGTTTAAGTAATCCTAACCTTGTAGCCTTAGAGGTTGTTGTTAATTAGTAAGTGAATGTGTATTTTAAATGCACTTTATAAAAAAAAAATTAGTTCGCTTAAGACATTAATTGCAACTTCCTCTAAGGTTACTTGGCAGGGAATTACACTTCATTTTGTCCTCAAATTGTGATCACTTGCTTCTATTGAGAGCATAATAAAAACCAACTTAAAGAGAGGATTCACAAACTTGTTAGATGCTATCATTTAAAGGTAAAGTTTGTAATGCCCCGCCAAGTAACCTTAAAGGAAGTTGCAATTAACATCATAAACGTACCAATTTTTTTTTATAAAGTACATTTAACATACACATTCACTTACTAATTAACAATAACTTCTAAGGCTAAAAGGTTAGGATTACTTAAACCCACACATACATATTACATATAACCATAGCATTATGAACTTTATAAAATAAACATCATACATCATAAGAATACCACATAACATAAAAAGATAATCAACCAAAATACAATCTCATAAACATTATCTTAATCCAACAGTTACATCACTTATTCCCAGAATGAGGCACTAGTACAAATGTATTACAATTACATAACTCCACCTCATAAACATAAGAGGGATAAAGTATCATATATAAATTGAAATATTACAATGCAAGTAATTACAACAAGAACCACGAGCTATCCATCTGGATGTCTCGCCACCAAGAACTGAAGATTGATGGGGACCCAACGGTTTTGGTGCATGTTCCACCCTACCAATGTGGTACCCGAAGGCCCACCCCCCATGCTAGGAGATAGTAACAAAGTAACATGGACTAAGATCTACAACCACTAACCAAAGGCAGACTCATACTGACTCATACTATTATAACCAACTAAATGAATTAACAAGTACGAATCAAGTACAACTCAAATACAATACAAGTACAAATCAAATACAATACAAGTACAAATCAAGTACAATACAAGTACAACTCCAACATCACTGACATAGGTCACATTGCTTCCAGACATAAAATAGATCAAGTATGTTCAAATAACCATACACATAAAATAATTAACAACAGTTGTCATAGATAGTGTGTCATCGCAAGGTTTGTCATGAGATCTCCTCTGGGCATTCTTCATAGACTCTGGCACAAGTAATCCTGGTGGCCTCAACCGAATTCCAACACTCATACTCACTCATGCGGAATCAACTACCTCTCGTAAGAACTAGATAGTTGATCTTGCCATTTCAGGCCTTCTCACTCATCCCAAGTCTAAACGAGCCCTTGTGTCTATGAGTGAGGATTAAATTATCTTGATTAATGTGAAGTCAGTCCTAATCTTCTAAGTACATCATTTTAATTATCACTTGTTTAAATCACTCCTAAAGGTTATCCAGTTTACCTCTTTGGGCTTTGGCGCCTAACAGAAGCCACTCTTCTATTCGACAACACACATCCAAACAATCCACCAAGGGAACCACAAGTGCATACCAACTAGGCATCATAATCCACTCCAACACAAGGAGGATACAAATACTAGAAACTCACTCCAAACATCTTGGAGGAAACAACACATAGTCCACTCCTTTCACAGGAGGTACAAAAAATCTCACTCCAAATATCTTGGAGGCAACAACACATAGTCCACTCCTTTCACAGGAGGCAACAAGATGAAACCACATAACAAGGTCACTCCATACAAGGAGACACAGATCCCATAATCCGCTCCTAAACCAAAGAGGTGCAAACATCCCCGTTCATGAAAACCGGGTAAAACTGAACATGCACTACCCAAGGGAAAACAATTGGATGGCATAAAGATTCAACAACCCTTATCCTCTACGTTCTTCTGGAAAACTTATAATTTAGGACTAACACTAAATTCCAAAACCAACAACGCAACTTGACGACATAGCAACAAAAGCATTCAAGTCATCAATCAAACCATATCTCTTTCATAATCCAATCATAATGATTCAATTAATCTAAATAGAAATTAATAAATAACATAATTGATTGCCTCATCAATAAAACAACTTCTTAATTTACTTTTAAATCGACACAAATCCATGCACGTAAACTCTTTCCATTTCCTAACCAAATCTTACATCTCATTCACTTTTCTATTTAACACATTCAATCACTTTAATATAATAACATATTGTTTCTCTATCCATTTTCCATATACACTAATCAATCCAATTTTAAATCTCTATTCAAAAATATATTGCATTCTTTAAATCAAATATTTAACTCTTTCAATTAAACTTTAACAAGCCATTTTAAAATAACAATAATTTCTCATATGTTTATAATTTTAATTCCACTAATCTAATATATAAATTTTATTTAAAATAATATAAACAAATATAATACTTTAGTATTATAAATTATAATATAAAATATTATTAAATAATATTTTAATATTATAATAACAATACATAAAATATTAATATTTATAAATATCAATTTATTATTATTTTATTTTCAAAGCAGCAATGGGAAAATAATTTAACAGCAGTCTCATGTTTCAAGCATAACTCAAAAACTACGATCTGCGTATTTACGATATTTGGACAGGAGCAAGAAAATTTCAAAATGCAAAAACCTTTTAAATTTCTTAAAAACCCAGTTTGTGAAAGTAAAGTTATAGGCGACGCAATCAGACCATTTTACCATGAAAAATATAACTATACTGCAGATTTTAAAATCTGATTTTTAATAACAAACAAAGGGTTTTATTTTCTAAAATCATTCTAAATGCATTGTTCAATCTCTATGTTTGATTTCAATAACAATAAAATCAATTTCTCCAAATAATTTAAATTCAACTAAGGTTTTCACAATTTTCACTCAAAAATTTTCACAAGCAAAGGCTGTAAATTTATTTAATTCTTTTCTTCTAATATCAAATTTGTTTTCTAAAATAGATTTAACAAACAAATCTTTAATCACTACTATTTTTAAAAAAACAATCAAGAATAATAAAACACAAAGAGGAAAACCTGGTACAAAAAGCTACAGGAAGAGATGAATTTTTGATGCAAGCCTCCTCCAAAGATTTCCTGAATTTTCTTCAATCCTCCAATGAATCCAATCCAAAACCAAATAAATGCAGACAATATTTCCTTCAATCAATGCTACACTCAAACTTTCTTCAAACCCTTGTGCAAATTTTCCAAAATTTCTTCCCTGCTGTAAAAATGTATTTTTCTAAAAACTTTTCCTGCCATAAAATTAAAACATATATTCTTATAAATCAAAAATACCTAATTCACATTACATGCAAATTAGATATTTCAATTTCAATATTTACAACCCTAATTCATATTACATGCAAATTAGATATTTCAATTTCAATTTCAATTTCACTTTTCAAAAACTCGCTTTCAATTTAAAATGCAATTTCAAATAATAAATTAATTTCCAAAGTTGCAACCAATTTTCCAAATAAATATTTAATTACAATCTCTAATTTAATTCTCACACATTGGAATTAAATTCCAAAATTAATTCTAATTCTTTTATTTCCTTTCATTCTCTTGCATCACATTTAATTAATTAATTTAATTATTTAATAACTAAATTCAACCCCTTGGATCAAATTTAATTAATTAAATCAACTAAATATAATTAATTAATTTAAATATAAACTTTTATCTACATTGCATTATTTAAATTAAATAATCATCAACATGATTTAAATGCAATTATTCTAAATATCTATTTCCAAATCAAGAATGCTTCAGAATTAAATAACATCAAAGCAAGATAGACAATGACTCGACACACACAACTAATGACACACTAAGGCTAGGGTATAGACTTGACACATGTTACCTAGCTACTATCTCCCGTTCAACTTAACCATTGGATTGACACGCTCAAACCTGTGAAACCAGGTGGAGTCGATGTCATGTACGTGCAATCCTACAACCAAGTAAACAACATCATACGATATATCCAGCATATAATACACACCATGAAGAAGGAATTACGGATTCGCAGGGCGCTCACAAGCGAGTGATGCGAACTCGTCCTCTTCACCAATACACTCATCAAAACTGACACTTCCATCATAATTCCAATAATCTCATAATAATATCTCATGCTAACTCTACAACATCATTAATCCATAATGCATGTGAAACAATAATCAGATAACTATATCCCACAATAATAGTTGTCGCTCAATAGTAACGATCAAAACATCATAACAAAATGTATCCAGTATCAAAGTAACTGCAACCAAACATAGCATAAAGCAATTTGAACAAGAATCAAAACGGAGGGGTATTACAAAGTTATTATTAATAGCGTGTTGGGTGATTAATAATTAGCAATTGGATATATAGGTTTAATGGGTATGTTGACAATTTTCTAATTATAATAATATATCTGGTTGCTAATTATTAATCACTCAATACTCTAGTAATAATAACCTTATCTTTAAATGATAACATCTAACAAGTTTGTGAACCCTATCTTTTAACTTAGCTTTTATTGTGCTCTCAATAGAAATAAGTGATCACACTTGGATGAGAAAATGAAAAATATTTTAAGCTTGTCAATGGATCCTTGGTTTGTTATTGAAGTTGAATAGTTCTAAATTATAATAAAAATTTAAAAGAGAGAATTTTTACATAATTAATTCTTTAATCACATAGTAGATAATACAAAATATATGCAATTTTATAAATAGATCATATGTTTAGTTATTAATTATGAATTAGATTGACAATCACCATTCTCTCTTATAAATTAAATAAATAATTAAAACTATTTTTTTCCTCTTAATCTTGTATGTATCTTGATATTCTTCCAAAAGCTATATTTTCATTTATTGTTGTGTTATATGGATTTGATTAAATTTTCATTTGTTAGTGTCTTTGTGTAGATTTGTTTTTCTTTTTATAATACATACCTACAAAAGAAAAATAAAGTAAATACTTTTACTTATATTGGTTGTTGAAATAATTATTGCACTTAAAACAAAAGCTCAAAATTTCATATCTCAAAACAAACAAACACTAAAAGCTATAAGTATTTATTATATAAATTTAAATATATAAATACAATTAATCAAAAAAAAATATATGTTTTATTTTATTATTTTTAAGTTAGTTTTGAATCTTGTTTTTAAACAATATTCAATTATATAGACACCTAAATTTTCTCACCCTAATTGCAATGCCTTATATCATTAATCTTCCACTTTAATTCATCTTAGCTAATTTGCTCTAATATCATCATGTTTATTAAATAATTCAATTAATTAGTTAATTGTACTATATATCTCATCAATTAACTAATTAGCTATCATTAGTTAATTGTGAAGGGAAAAGAATGCGGATCTACTGACCCAACAGTGCGGAATGCATTCCCTTAACACCTTTACTATAGGGGAGAGAAGCAGAAATGAAAAACTAACAGTTTCTTAAACTTATAGAGATGCATACAATCATGGCAATGAGAAACCAGAAAATAAGCAAACAGAGATGACACAGTATTTATGTGGGAAAACCCTTTCAGGTAAAAAACCCACCACACAAAGTCAAATCTATTGTATTACAGTAATGTAACGATTACATACAATATCCAAACTTCTTTGTTCTGCTCACAGTCACCCAGAGAGTTTCAGATCCACTGTTACAATGTTTTCACAACATACAGCTCAAAACCCTCTTCAAGAACTCACGTTCTTCTTGTTCTTCAACTCGCAACTTTAACTTGCTCTGCAACTCACGACTCAAAAACTTTTTCTTTTTTTAACTTGTTAACTTATTAGAAATAGCATATCTCTCATCCATATGCAACCGACTCAGAAGAGCAATGAAGTCCATTCTCAAATCACGCATCTGGTCAGATCTAACAGATTTCCTGCAACAAGCTGACTTTGCATTCAAAGCCATTGCTCAAAACGGTTGAGCTCGCCACCCTTCATTGACAAATGCAACTGCCACAATAACTATCTTGGTATCTGTCCAATCACTATTCAACCAGGTGCCATGCATCCAAGACCCATCAGCAATCGCAGCTGACAGAGCAACCAAAATGGTCAAACAGACATCGGACACGACCAAGACTTCAAGTCATTTCTGACACTTTTGAAGCCGGAGTCGGAACAGGAGTCGAAACAGGACTCCACCAAAATTACACACTGTCGGAGTTGGATTCAGAGTCGGAACAAGAATAAAAAATAAGACTTCACCAAAATTCCAAGATCAGGAACCAATCTGGTTTTGGTTCCGCCTCCACCAACTGCAAGAAACAACAATCTAGAACTAGGACAAGGCGGAGGAAAACACCCCGAGTAGAATCCAAACATCTAGAAGAACCAGATCGCAAAAGCAAGAGTCGGACTTGGAGTCAGAACAGAAACTGAAACAGGAACTTGGCAAACAGACATTGCCAACTTCCAAAACTGGTTCTGCCTCCAGCAGAACCTGCGAAACGAAGCGAGAAGAAACAGACGGTAGGAAGCAGAGTCAGAGTCAAAGTCGGAACTAGAACATGTTATGCCTTGCATAACCACCCCATCTTTTGTCTTGGTCAAAATGGTTCCCCCTTTGTGTTTTTGTACTTAGTTGTTTTTGGAACAAAATTTGGAGTATAGTTTTGCCAAGTATTTTGTTTTTCTTCTTTGTTTTCTCTGTCGGAAGCGGAACCAAAGCTGAATCAGGTTTTGAAAGGTCTTTTGAGGTGTATTTTTTGGTTCTGATCCCGACGGTCTTTTCTTTGCGTTTTTTTTTGCTCTTTAGCGAAAGCGGAGCAGGAGTGGGAATTGGGATGGTTCTATTCAAAATTTGCAAAATCAAATTCAATTCCGACTCCGACTCCGCTCCCTTTTTAATGTTTGTTCGTCTCAGTTTTTGTGTTTTGTTTTATTAGGTTGGTCTTTTACTTAGCTTTTGTTTTTGTTTTTGTTTTGTTTTTAGTTATTGGACGCGGAGTCGGAATGGGAATAAGGTTTGGAAAGTTTATGATTTTAAGATCCTGTTTCCATTTTGGTTCTGACCCCGCCTTTTTTTTTTTTTGTTTTTGTTTTTTGTCGTTGACTTTTTAATGGAAGTTGTACTATAGACCAGTGTTTGTTCTCTTACAGTTCCGACTCCGCCTTTACTGTGTTTTAATGCATTAATGGTGGTTGCCGATGTAGGTAGAAATTCACATTTTTTTTCTTTATTAATGGTTAAAGCTGATTATTATTGTTATTATTACAAGTCTGAGAGCGCGAAGAGCAATAGCAGAGTTCGTTTGAGCGAATTGATCGAGATAGAGAAGGGATTGTGTGCGAATTGATTCAGAAAGTCAGTGTGGCTTTGTTTGCGTTTAAGGTAGGTCTTTTATTTTTTTTGTTTGTTGTTTTATTTGCGGTTGTGTTTGTTATGTTTTGCTTTGTATCTGTTCACATGTTCAATCATTGTGTTTTAAGCAATTTTATGATCAACGATGTGATTGAATGAGTAGGTTCTTGTTTTGGTTTGTTTTAGTTTATTTTTATCTTTGTTGTTTTATTTTGTTGTATCATTTCTTTCTATTTTTGGGCATTGTCGTTTTCACGACTTAATCGTGATCGTGTTGGGTTGTTTTCGGTTTGCAGTAGATTTAGATTAGATTAAAGGTTTTTATTATGGTGTAAGTTAGATTAAGAATTTATAGTGAGGTAGATTATGGATTTTTACAGTGAGTTGAGGTAGATTAGGTTTATGGTTTAATTTAGGGTTTCGTTGTTTGGTAGAATGGCAGGGTTTTAAAACCCATGCCCTAGTTTTATTAAGTTTGTTAGATTAGTGTTTCATCGGTCTCTGCAATAAGTTTTAAATAAATGGCTCTAAAATATAATTGTTCCCCTACGGTCATATGAGGGTAGAGTTTTTAAGCTCCTTTGCTATGTTATGGTGACCTAGGTTTAATCATGAAGTTATGATAAAAATGAATAAATTTGATGATGTCATGATTAGCATATGCGGAGGCGGGATTGGAATGGGTATTGGCATAAGAGTTTGTTTTTACCAAAGATGTGAATTCGATTTCTATGTCATTTTCGATTTCGAGTTCTAAAAAGGTTTTTTAAAGTATGTGATAATTAGCGGAGGCGGGATCGGAACTGGTCTTAAACTTAAGAATTTTTGTTTGTAAAGGATATCAGTTCCGTTTTCATCCTGTGTCCGGCTCCGCATATTGTGGAAAGTCTTTTGTCGAAGTAACGATAAACAAATCGGAGGCGGAGGCTGAATGGAAATAGAATATGAAATGAGAGGAATTCGAAGAAAAACCAAATCCTTTTTTATTTCTATCCCGGTTCCGATAACTTCCCCGACTCCGATTCTGAGCCTGTTTGTTACTAGCTGAAGTTCCTATATTGGTTTTTGCTTTGGGTCCGCCAGTCTTGTAAAAATGATTATTTTGTGTTTATGTCCAACTCTGACTCCGATACATATGTAACAGGTATGTTTTTAAAACAAGTTTTATAATGATTTATTGGAAGGGGTCTAATTAGAGGTTTGCTTGCAGGAGATCTGAGAGATGTCAGGAACGTCAAGAGAGGCTGCTCGAAGGAATCAACCGGCTGGAACATCAAAGCCTGCACCAAAGATCAAGAAGGTGAAACCAGAACAGTTACCTTATACATTAAGGTATGATCATAGGAATCCGGTGGTGAAGGCGAGCAAGGTGGAATCAAACTAGTCAGATATCACAGATACCAATCTAGGCCAGTATAATTTCAAAGAATTACATGAAGAGACCTTTGCAGAAAGGGAAAACTTGACAGGGAGAACTCAAAGGATTGTTGACTCCGGTCTTGCATATATCACTGTGTTTCCTTTGTCAGTTCAGTGTCCAGAGTTGATATATACAGTGGCCAGTACTTATAATCCAGCTACAAGATTATGCATGGATTCACAGAATAATGTAATTATAGATCTTACTCCGCAGATGTTCCAAAACATATTCAATGTTCCTGATCCCAAGAATTTAGTGCAGTTAATTGAGGCTGAGGCATTAGGGAAATACAGTAAGCATAAAGACTCCAATAAGTCTCATTTAAACAAAAGATGGTTAAGTACTGAGAAGAAGTCTTTGAGCAAATTGGCAAATCAGCCAAAGAGGGCAGACTTCAAGAAGGAGATATCTGATTTAATATTGATGATGTCCAGAGTGTTTGGGAAGAGGGATGCCTTCCATTTCAAGGAATGGATGTTTCATTTTATTCAAGTGATTTTTTAGGGTGATTATCAATTTGATTGGTCCATGATTGTTTCTGATGCCATACATGATCAGCTCACAAGGGTCAGACAGACCAAATCTTTCTTCATGACTTCATATGTGGTCTATGCTGCAGCAAGATTGGGGATTTTCCCAGGATTAAACAGGGTAGGTATAATGGGAGCTTTGGATGGACAAAAGAAGGTATGGGAACACTATGATCAATTATCTCTTCAGGTTGATGAGACTCACTTCAAAAGAGTCAATGATGCATTTTTATATGTGGTTATCAATCAGTTGAGTGGAGACGCAGGATACAGGTTAAGTCAGGAAGTTATGGCTTTCATTTCTGAATGGGGAAGTTGGTACATCCAATACCCCAAATTACATACTTTAGATTGTTTGGGTTTGAAGGTCATCCTCATTTACTTCCAAGATGCTGCAACAATAGAATAGTGCTTATGGAATTTGTATATCAAGCCATCGGAGTTAATGCTAGATTTGGAATTAAGCACAAGACAGGATGCCATAAGTTTCCTATGACACTGGTGGAATATGGTTGTCAACACTTGAAGGCTGCTAAGGTGGTTTGTAATGAGTTGATACAATTGAAATTGGGATTGTATACAGCTCGTAAGTATTTTGATCCAAAAAAGAAGATGTATACTTTATTACCTTCTATGTTTACTAGACATTTTAATTTGTTAGAGGATTTTTGGTGTGATAGGTAGGATGAATTTGACTTGAGGAGGAAGAATTATGAGAGATTACCAGTCTCACTTATGGTAGAGCTGGGTATTAAAGATAATATTTCTGACACTTTGGTGGATGATGGAGTGGTATTAGATCCCTCATATGAAGCTTTGAATATTGGCACCAAAAACTTAGATCCAATAGACTGGAGTGAAGAAGAAACGATTGACATTAAGAAATTGGGAAGAACAATCTTGGATAGAAGTGTGCAATGGTTGATGATGAGGAATCAAGCTCCTCAGGGACCAATCCTCAAGAAAGGTAAAGGGTATAAGAGGATTAAAAGAAAGGCGCCTTCCAAGGAACCATTGGAGTTCTTTCCTCTGGATGTTGAAGAAACAGAGTTGGAGGTGGTTGATGAAGAAGAAGAGACACCCGAGGGAGATGTCCCAATTGAATCTGTTGTTCCTATGCCCGCATTGGGTGAGTCATCTACACAAGCCCCACTCACAAGAAAGAAAAGCAAAGAAGTTCAAGGAGTGCTTTATGCCATGGCCGAAGCTACTAAAGGAAAGGAAGTGGAGGAAGAGTTGGTAGAAATTGAGACAGATTCAGATGAAACTCTATCAGAGAAGGACTTGCAAGAAAACATGCCTCTAGATCCTACTATTGAGCAGATTCTTACACAGGAGGAGCAATGGAAACAGTTTGAAGATGCTACCAGAGAATCTGATGCAAGGGCTGCTGCGGAGAAACAAAAGGAAATAGAGGCAAAGTTGCAATTTGATGCTCTACTTCAACAGTAGCAATCGAAGGAAAGAGAAGTTGAAACAAGAATGGCAGTTGATACAATGGAGGAGAAAATGAGGCAACGAGAGCATGAGATCAAGGTCAAAGCTGAAAATGACAAGCTGGAATTGATACAAAAGATCCATGATCTCAAGGAGGAGAAAGCAAGAAACCGAAGGGAAAAGTAAGCCCTTGTTGCTAGATTGAAGCTTGTAGAGGAGACTCGACTGAAAGAACAAGAGGCTGAAGCTCTAAGGAAAGAAAAGGAGGCTGAAGAGCTAGTAAAGAAACAGCTAGCTGAGAAAGAAAGGGAAAAGGCAGAGAAACTCATAGCCTTGGAAGAGGAAAGATTGAGAAAAGAAGAAGGAGACAGGAAGATGTAGGAACAAAGAGATAGAGAGGAGGCTGAGAAGTTGGTGCAGTTGCATGTACTACAGGAGCAACAAGAAAAGGCAAAGGTTGATTCTCAACCTAAGGTAGATATTCAGCCATCCTCTACAGTTGCTGCTTCCTCTTCCATGATGATGGCTCCTGGTGCTCCTACTTGGTTGAAATTAGATCTACAGAAAAGAGCTAGAACACCTCCTCAATCTCTCAATTGGGAGGACATGATGAAGGAGATTGAACAGGAAAGGCCTAAGAAGAGGGCTAAAGTTTTGCACTCTACCAGACTCACAGATAAAGGGGAGATAGTTGCTGAATGTGCCATGCCTATGATTGAAAAGGAGGTAGGGGATATGCAGCTTACAGACTATCAATTGAGTACGGTTAACTTGGGAAGACCCACTAGAAATCAACAAATGAATTTGATTGATGTGGTGGCTTCAACGACAAAATCCAGAATGATCAAGGACAAACAAAAGAAAGATGAGCTTAAGGCTCAGTTAGATCAGTTACATTCATTTTTGAAGAGTGTCTCCTCTCCAAGGTCACAAAAGGTTGCAGCAATTGAGACTCCTGTTTTGCTAAGCAAAAAGGAGGTTGATGATTTGATGCAGGTTAGAGGTAAGGCGGAGATGGTTGACAAGTGGATAGATAAAGTGAACCGGGAGGTAGGTGAGGTTTTGGAAAAGGGGTTTGAAACCTATAAGGAGGCGGAAGGAGTAATAAAAGAGATGCATCAATATATTGAGGCCTCCGAGAAGTTAGAAGAAGAATACAAAGAGTATAGTGAAAAGTTGGAGAAGATAAATACATTGCCTCTAACTACTCTTTTAGAAGAATCTATACTCAAAGATGATAATAAAGATTTTGTAGAAAAGACTTCTCATATCCTTAAGTTTAGGGCTGGCTTCTTGAGCAAACATAAGGATGAAATTTAGGGAGCAGTTAATAATTTAACTGAGCAGTTGGAGGAGTTGGAAGCGGTTATGGCTATAATAGTAGATGTGAATGTAATGACTAAAGATGGCATGCCGTTAAGTTAGGTTAGAGAGAAATGGAAGGAAAGATTCCAAGGACTCATGCAAGATGATGGAGAAGACTTGGTGATAGATCGACTTGTAGAGGTCAAGGAAGAGATAAAAGCTGCAGGAAGAGAGTTGGTCAAGGTAAAAAGCATGAAAGAATTTGCTACAGTTGAGTTGGATCACATCAAATTTGAAGATAACTAGATTGATGGGCCAGATATGGATATGCTACAACAGGTCTTCACCAGTTATGATGAGTTCATAGCGGATCCAGCATCACATGCATAAAATCTTGCATGCATGATATTCTTCTTCCTTGCATGATGCATGATGATCTTCTTCCTTGCATGTTGCATGCATGCAGCACTAGCAGTCTCAAGGACGTGGGATCTTCTTTTCTCCTATGTTCTATCTTCTATTGTTAGATCAAACTGAAGGTGTAATGTAAGAACTCAAGATCGAAATTGATCTAAGTTTCCAAGATAGTTGATTGTTCCTAAAAAGGTGGAAAAGCCTAAGATAGAAGTAAAAGTTCGAAATTCTTTTTTGTATTCTATAAATACCAGTGGGGTATTACATTGTAAGGGTTGGCTAATTGAGAATTGGATTGGCTTACCTAGTGTTAGGAGATAGAATTTTCAGAGAGCATTTTGCAAAGATACATTGTACCAGATCTTGTTTACAGTTAATAGAATTGCAGGTTTACGAAATATGGAGTTTGGCATTAAATTGTGTGTTTGATAAGGTTAATGAGTTATAATCCACTTGAATGCCAGTGATTATGCTGAAGCATGATAGTTTCTTATATGATGAAAGTCATTAGAAGAAACTAGGTTTAAAGATTATCTTGTTAAATTGTCATTGAATTAAGGTTATTAAAGTCTGTTGATCTATAGTTTTAATGATGAATGAATGTGTGTGGTTTTGAGATCTTGGAAATATTTGTGATAGGTGAATAGAGGAATTGAATTAAGCACCTAAGATGTATATGATGGTACAGTTATACTGTGGGTTGTGTCATGTTATGGTTTTTGTGATTGGTTAAGAAAACATTCATTGTTAAAAGTATATGTCTGGATAATAGATAAATTTAATTCATACTTACTGATTTACCCCTTGGATCTATCTTTTTCTTTTATTTTAAACCCCTTGATTTACAAAAACTATTTTGACAAAGAGAGTCATAGCTTGAATCCTTTGTTACCAGTCCAGGCCCCTTGAATATTATAGTTGCATGAACCAATTGAGTGACATCAGACAGTTGAGAACCAACTACTAGGACCTTGGGAGTTAGGCCACTACATGTAGTCTTTCTTTTTCAGGAGAAATGGAATAGAAATATTTTTTTTTAATGTTGTTTGTGTCATTTTAACCATCAATAGAACAGAAACCTAGAACTTAGGCAAACAGAACAATGCCAAGTTCCATCCCGGTTCCGCCTCTGCCAGAGACCCGGAACTTAGGAAAACAGAACAATGCCAAGTTCCATCCTAGTTTCGCCTCCGCCAAAACTTTGTAAACAACACAAAATCACCAAGGCATGAAAACGAGGACTTCAAGCTGGAAGTTGAGACATAATTTCTCAACAAATTGACTCTTAATTAAATTCATGTCAATTAATGAATTGTACTATGTTAATTAATTAATCATATTTTAATTCACTAACACAACCATTTTTTTCAAATGAGAATACATTCAATCAAAATTTTGTACATATTGTAGAGTTTGATTTTAATTACTGTGTTTTTATTTCTTTTATATGTTCTAGATTCATGTTTACATTTTGACACACTTAATGAGACATGGATCCTTTCTTTAATCTCATTAATAAGACTCTAACAAACTTAATCTTGCAAATTTTTTTAGAGAACTTGATTTTTAACAAATTGCATGCATTTTAAAACAATTTTACCTTCAAAGATATTATATATATATATAATTAAAAATACAAAGAATATTGTTTTGGTTTAAAATGTTTTTAAGTGGTAATGACAAGGTATGCAAACTCATACCTTGCCCCCACTCATAGACGATTTTACTACTAGCAACCTCTAGAGGAATATTGTTGCTCTTTCATTTATAAAATTGTTCTTCATTGTTTGTAAAATAATTTTCAATTTTCTCACCGATATGTTTTCATTTACTTATACTGAAAGTACTAAAAGCTAGCATAAAGAGAGGATTTATAAGAGTTTTAGATTGTGATGATTTGAAAGTAAATTTGTTAATGTTAGTAATTTAAATAAATTTTAATTTTGTTAATGTAATTATTTAAAATTGTACATTTATGTAATATATAAATTGTAAATGTGATGATTAATAATTAGGTGTATAAAATAATTGGTGGTAAAAATTAAAAGTTTGAAGAATTTTTAATGAATAATGCAAATAATAGTATTATTGTATGATATATTTTTGTATTTATTTTATTTTATTTGTAGATGTATATATTTTTATTTATTTAATTTTGAAACTTGTAATGATACCAAATTTTCATTATTTTAATTATGGAATTCAAGTGAAAGATAATGATATTGGGTGAAGTGTGGGTTCATCTCATAGTGTGATGGTTAAGTGGTGTCGTTGTTGTGGTCACTAGGGTTCAAGTCTTCATTGGGCTATTGTGCACGTAGGCTTGATATGCAACATTCATGCCATGTGTGAGATGTTCATGTCTGAGGCCTATTGCCTTTTTGGGTTGGTGTGCTCACGAACTTTGTGCTCCTACTAGGCTACCAATCTCATGGAAGTGGACTATTACTTGTGTTCATGCTAGGGAGTAGGTTCCTCGTTTGTGGCCTCCATGATAGTTCGAGTTAGGCTAAAAATTCTTGATGTAACTAATAAATAAATGATATCTAGTGAAGTGATTTGTGATCTTCATGGAAGCATCATCCAAAAAAATAAGATTAATCTTTTATCATCCAAATTTTAAAATTTGCAAATTGATAAAGAGGGGACATGTATCTATTTTTTTTGTTTGAAGTGAGAAGATTTGTTGGAAGAAAAAAAAGGTTATATTTAATCAAATTCAAAACCACCAAGTTTGTGATATACTCCTTCATTGGATGAGTTTGGGGGAAAAATTTGTTTTTTTTTTACCTATTGACATGTCTTACAAGTGGAGGTTGATAGGTTCTACAACATAATTCACCATTGGCCATGGTGTTCATTGTAATCACTATAATTTTGTGTACTTTGTATATTTGATAGTGGCAATCAAAGAACTTGGATCAAGTGTTATTTGAAACCACCAACATGTGAGTCATCCATTTTTTGTTTTTATGGAATATATTCAATCTATTGATTGAAATGAAAGATCAATCTAGATGAAAGATCAATCTAGAAGAAAGAAAAATATTGTAATTCTTCCTCATAATTTACTTTAGAACAAGAAATAAAATATGAATTTAGGTTATGTGTTTTTAGGGTTTTTATATATATGTATACATGTATGTATATGTGTATGTGTATATATATATTTCAATAAAGAGAAATAGGGAAGTGCATGTAATGCCCCACCACGCAACCCTAGAAGAAGCTTCAATTCACAATAAAAGCATACTAAATTTTTATTTTTTTTAAAGTGAATTAAACATACATGTTCATCTACAATTGACAACATCCCCTATGGCTACATAACCGAGATTACTTTAAATCCCCATTAACATACAACATTAAAAATTCATTGCATTAAACAACTCAAGTAATAAACATTCATTCAACATAAATAAATAACAAGATAAGAAGATAGCATCCATAACATATATCCATTACAAGAAATCTGATTACAACACTCATTTCCAGAATGAGTCATAAATACATAAGTGTTATAATTACATAAATCCACCTCATAAATACAAGAGGGGTAAAACCAACTTATTACATTTTGAAATACAAGAGTGCTAGAAACGAAAAATAAGATCCGCGAGCTGTCCAACTAGATGTCTCGCCTCCATGTACTGAAGATCAAGGGGGACCCAACGGTTTATGGTGCATGTTCCACCCAACCAAGTGGTACCCGAAGGCCCAGCCCCCATGCTAGGAGATAGTAACAACACAACATGGAAAAAGAATCTACTACCTCTAACCAAAGGTAGACTCAAATTGACACATACTGACTCAACCAAACACATGCACAATATAAGTCTAACACTAACATGGTCACATTGCTTCCAGACATAATATTAATCAAGTATGATAAAGAATCCATACACAAAACACACATCTCAATGTTATCCTAGACAAAGTGTCATCGCGCGGTTTGTCATGAGATCTCCTCTGGACATTCTTCATAGGCTCTGATAATCCTGGTGACCTCAACCGAATCCCGGCCCTCATACTCACTCATGCGGAATCAACTATCTCTCGTGAGGACAAAATAGTTGACCTTGAAATTCCAAACCTTCTCACTCACCCCAAGTCTAACCAAGCCCTTGCATCTATGAGTGAGGTTAAATTATCTTGATTAATGTGAAGTGCATCCTAAATAACTAAGTACATTACTTTAATTTTCACTTGTCTAAATCACTTCTGAAGGTTACCCGGTTTACCTCTTTGGGCTCTGACCCCTAACAAAATCCACTCTTCTAATGGATAACACACTATACAAAACTAGACTCCAAGGGTAACTCAAGTGTAATGCCCCACCACACAACCCTAGAGGAAGTTGCAAACAACTACTTAAATAGACTATTTTTTTTATTTTTTTTAAGTACAATTAATAAGAACAATTAACATGCAAGTTCACAACTAATGCCAAAAACCTCTAAGGTTACGAGATAGAGGTTATATAGAACCTCGACAAAAAACATGAACTTAAACCATGCCATTCATTAACTTAATGATTTAAATACATACATTCCAATAAGATAATTTACATAAAACATAAGGATAAGTTTCAATTCAATGATCCATTCATTAAACAATAAGGTTACAACACTCATTCCTCGAATGAGGTAAGTCCAATAAATATAATTACAATTACAACTTCCACCTCGATAACAACTGAGGGGTAAAATAATACAAGATCAACTGAAATGAAATAAAGCAAGAACTAATACTGAAACCAACGAGCTCTCCAACTGAAAGTCTCATCCACAAGAACATGAAGATAGCCCAATGAAAATTAGGTGCACACCACCCAGCCAAGTGGAACCCAAAGGCCCACCCCCTGTGGTAGGAGATAGTAAACAGGAATCCTAGCTAAGACCATCTACCTCTAGACATAGGCTAACATAAACTGAACCAAACTGAGACAACCAATCACATGTACAACACAAGTACAACTCATATACCATGCAAGTACAACACGAGTACAACTCTACATGGTCACATTACTTCCAGAAATAAAGAAAATCAAGTATGTTATGAGAACCATACACAGAATCAAATACCAATTGTGGTCACATCAGGTATGTTATGGAAACCATACCCACAATAAACAAGTACCAACTATTGTCCTAGACAGAGTGTCATCACACAACTCATTATGGGTTGTCCTCTAGGAATCTTCATAGGCTCCGGCCCCCACTAAAGGTTATCTTGGTGGCCTCAACCGAATCTCGGCCCCCATATGTGGAATCAAATACCTTTAGTACAGACAAGATAGATGACCTTTCCATTCTAGGCCTTCCCACTCATCCCAAGTCTAAACGAGCCCTTGTGTCTATGAGTGAGGAAAAATTATCTTGATTAGTGTGAGGTACCACCTAATTTTCTAAGTTTTTTTTAAGTTATCACTTGATTAAACCACCTCCGAAGGTTTCCTAGTTTACCTCTTTGGGCTCTGTCTCCTACGGAGGCCACTCTTCCATTTGACAACATACATACCATCCAAACTCCAAGGGTAACAAGGTGAAAACCACAAGATACCACGACCACTCCTTTCTCAAGAGGAAACATAAGTTCAAACCCTCTCCAAACACTAGAGGTAACAAGGAAACAAAGTTACTCTTGACAAGGAGGCACTAACCACATAATCCACTCCTAAACCAAGGAGGTACCAAACATCCCTGTTTGTAGAGACTGGGTAATAATAGCTACGATCTCATGCACTACCCAAGGCAATCCCAAGGTTGACCATCACATAGCGACAACCTACTACCTTGAAAACTCAACTGGAACGTTGGCTAAACATTAAAACCCACATTTTTCCAACTTGCCATATGAACAACTCAAAATCAAGTAAGAATCAAAATTCTACTTCAGGTTAACTAAACCCATGTCTTCACTGGCATTCAGTAATCATTGCATTAATTGAACTCAATTAAATACACCATTTAAACAATCATTTTATCTCTACGAAGTATTTAAATGCATGAAACATTAACCTGTTTATCCACAATCCAAATAAAAGCAAAATCCTATTTTTAAATAAAATATTTATTCCATATTCGATAACACTCATTTACCAAAAAAAAAACAATATTCCCCTTCAAACAATGTGATAATAAAATGAAATTCCCATTCTCAAAATGTTAATATTAAAACATTTAAATTATAACAATTAATCAAATTTTCCCATCATATTATAAAAGTCATAATATTAACCCCTAAAAGAATTTTAATACTAACATGATTCATAATATTATATTATTAAAATCATTTAATATTATCATAAAACATGATATTAAATGAATATTATATTGGGTTAACAAAATATTATAATGATTATAATATTAAAATATTATAAAAATAATAATATTAAAATATAATAAAACATCATAATATATTTTTTTTTAATTATAAAAAGCCCAAGGGCATGAGTCTTGGTTCGCATGCCAACCCTAGGGTTGGGCCGTGCAACCTCGGGTTTCATGTGTCGGTTGGGTTTATGTCGGTGGCGCCTCCCATGGTCAGCGACGGTGGCGGTTCAGTTCATGGCAGCCACAGGAGGCAGCATCGTCGATGAGTGGAGGGCGCAAACAGAAGACCCCTGCACAAGGTACGGACTGAGGGCGGAGGTGGAGGGTTATGCTGGCCGTGGGTAGCGCTTGCAGCGCTACGACCAACAATGGTAGCCACTGCTTGTGCAGTCCATGCGGGTCATGGATGTTGGAGGCCACTAGGCACGCTCCCCCATGCCGCTTCCCATGGGGGCGGCGGTGGGGTGAGCCCCAACCCTCTTTTTTTAATTTTATTTTATTTTTTTAAAACTTTAAATGAATGTCATTTTTTATTTATTTATTTTATACTTTTTTTTCAAAAACCGAACCCTACATTAAAAAAAAAAACCTTTCTTATTGGCCCTTTTTTTTAATAAAAATGGCCAGCATAACCTTATAATATGAAATTATAAAAATAAATCACAAACCTATTTATTTGTATATGAATAAATATATAAATAGCTAATCAACCATGCTTGCAACTTCAAATAAATTGAAGAACCAAATGAAAACAAAATAAAATTGAAATAACAATTTGCAACAATAGTTTTGTTTCCAACCTTAAACAAACTTATTCAATTTGAAAAAAAAGCTATCAACATATTTATTTTACACACCAATTAAAGATTGCAATTAGTTTCCCATTCACACAACATTGAATCAACCAAAATCTCAATTAAACAAGATGAGAACCTAATTCTCTTGAAGTATGTTGAAGGTCCTACTGGTACTTTGAAACCCTTTTGAGCTCCACAGATTCCTTGAGCTTTTTGTCCAAACCCACAAAATTGAGCAACCTTCCTCTTCTCTTTTCAATTTTTTCCCAAAAACTCCATTTTTTTTCATTTTTGTGAAGAAATTCAAAGATATGCAAAATCCCTTTCAAAAAAATCCTACACCCACCCTCATAAATTTTTGAAAATAGAATAGCAAAAGTCTTTCTTTTGAATTTTTGAATTTTTGAATTTCTAAATTGACTTTTATTTCATTTTCTTAATTTTTCAATTCCAACTCCAATATGCATGCATTTCCAAAATAGATAATGTAAATCATTTCAACATAAATAACTTAATCAATTAATAAAATAAATCTAGCATAAGATTAAAATATTTATTAATTAAATTAAATTACTCAATAATTTAAATCACATTTCCCACATTATTCTAACTTTTGAAATAAACTGAAACAAGGCAAATGGAACAAAATAGAACAACTGGACCACACTATGACCGATGACACGCTATGACTAAGGTGACGACTTGGCATAGAATCCTAGCTACTATCTCCCAATTGAGTAGTGTTAGGCATTGGACATGCTCAAACCTGTGAAACCAGGTGGAGTCGATGTCCTGTACCTGTCAACCTATGATCAAACAGTATATCCACATATATAAACATGTCATAAATAAGACACACCATGAAGAGGAAATCTTGGAATCGCAGGGCACTCGCAAGCAAGTGATGTGACACCGTCCTCTTCACTAATACAGTAGTACTAACTGATGCATCAAACATAGCAGCATAAACGAAAGCATGAAACATCATAAATTTAAATATCCACTTATGCTAACACCAAACATGCCATAATAATCACATCAAAATATAGTATCATCAAAACAAGATACATCATGATAAAACAGTGATCCACTGTAACCAAATACAATGTGAAAGTAGAACAGAATACAAAGGCATAAAAGGGGAAACAGCATAGTTCACACAAAAGAGAAAAATAGAGGGGTATTACATCCTTCCCCCCTAGGGTTAGACTTACTCCTGGAAGCCTGCAAACTAGTAGGGATATAACTCCCTCACACAAACTGCATACAAATCAAAACCTCGACCCCTAAGGCCAAGCATCCTGCACTGGATGACCAACCCCAAAATCTCAATGACAGCTCTCTGATACCCAGGTTGACGGTTATCAACTATAGCATAAGTTCGATGATATCTACCTGCATCACCAACTATCGGCTCTGCTGTCACTGGTCCTTGAGAAAACCCAGATGTGCCCCTGTTGGGACACATTCTAGCTATGTGACCCTGCTGGCCACAAGAAAAACACCCTGTACCTCTGCCATAAACTCTACCTCCAGATGGTGCGCTAGACTGTTGTGCATTATCCCTGAAGGTAGACTGTGAACCCTGAGCTGACTGATCAAGCTGAAACTTTTTGCATGGCTCCAGTTCATGTTCTTCCTAGGTGAAGAACCGCCATCATTCTGACAAGGCTAAGATTCCTTATGCTTCCCAAGCGCACTCTCCTACTGTTGACCACTCTGAGATGGTCCCTACTAATATCAAGAAGGTGCACCTCCTTGAGGCTGCCCTCCTCGAGCACTAGATCCTGTTATTGAACTACCACCAACTGCACTCCTATGTGACCTCCAGGTGCCATACTCAGATTCTCCTCAATAAGGCATGCTTTCTCTATTGCCATATCCATGGTCTTGGGTTCAAAAACCCCCACACCACCGCTAAGTCGGGCATTTAAGCCCTTAACAAAATGGTGCACTAACATGCTCTCATCATCACCAATCCCTACATACTGTTGAGCTCGTAAAAACATCGCTTGTACTGCTCAACAGATAATGCCATCTGATGCAAAGCATGGAACTCGTCGCCTCGACACTGACACCAATGCTCGAATAAGAACTGAGCTCTGAACCTCTCTAAGAATATCTCCCAAGATGCAGTGTGAATATCAATATGGAGCTTATGCTCCTCCAGTCTCCACCAAGTGGATGCAAATCCCCTCAACTACATGATGGCATAACGAGCTCTGGTGTTACTGTCATACGGATGCATGGCGAAACACCTATCCAAGTCTATGAGCGAAGTCTCGACCTCTAAACCCGTACTAGATCCATCATATAATGGAGGGTGCCCCCTGAGCAGGTCCCTCACAATAGGGTTAATTTGAACCTCTGCTTGCCTAGGTCCAAGGAGTGCCAAAGCCTCCTCTAGTGCTCTACGCGCTGCCTCAATCCCTGCTAGATCTTGTACGTGATTACCAACCCCAGGTGCATTCTGAGATGCCTGAGGTTCTTCCTAATTAGGAACAAGTGATACACGAGGAGGAGAGTCATGCTGACTCCCACCACAATCACCTATACGGCCATGAACATGCCCTCTACCTCTTTTGCGTCTAGGAGGCATAATCCTGCATAAACACATCAAGGCATTAGGCAAGGTACTCAACTTAAAAGCCTATAGAACTTAAAGCTTAATGGCTCCATCATAATCCCAAAGTACCCAGTGTTTAAACCTAGGCTCTGATACCACGTGTAAAACCCCGCAACGCAACCCTAGAGGAAGTTGCAAACAACTACTTAAACAGACTAATTTTTTTTTTGTTTAAGTACAATTAAAATGCAAGTTCACAACTAATGCCAACATCTCTAAGGTTACAAGATAGAGGTTATATAGAACCTCAACAAAAACATCAACTTAAACCATGTCATTCATTAACTTAATGATTTAAACACATACATTCCAATAAGATAATTTACATCAAACATAAGGATAAATTTCAATTCAATGATCCATTAATTAAACAATAAGGTTACAAAACTCATTCCCCAAATGAGGTAAGTCTAATAAATATAATTACAATTACAACTTCCACCTCAATAAAAACTGAGGGGTAAAATAATACAAGATCAACTGAAATGAAATAAAGCAAGAATTGATACTAAAACCAATGAGCTCTCCAACTGAAAGTCTCATCCACAAGAACATGAAGATAGCCCAACGTATTTAGGTGCACTCCACCCAACCAAGTGGAACCCAAAGGCCCACCCCCCATGCTAGGAGATAGTAACCAGGAATCCTAGCCAAGACCATCTACCTCTAGACATAGGCTAGCATAAACTGAACCAATCTGAGATAACCAATCACATGTACAACACAAGTACAACTCATATACCACACAAGTACAACATGAGTACAACATGAGTACAACTATACATGGTCACATTGCTTCTAGAAATAAAGCAGATCAAGTATGTTATGAGAACCATACACATAATCGAATACCAACTGTGGTCACATCAGGTATGTTATGGAAACCATACCCACAATAAACAAGTACCAACTGTTGTCCTAGATAGAGTGTCATCACATAGCTCAGCATGGGTTGTCCTCTGGGAATCTTCATAGGCTCTTGCCCCCACTAAAGGTTATCTTGGTGGCCTCAACTGAATCCCGACCCCCATACTCACTTATGTGGAATCAAATACCTTTCATACAAACAAGATAGATGACCTTGCCATTCCAAGCCTTCCCACTCATCCCAAGTCTAAACGAGCCTTGTGTCTATGAGTGAGGCATAATTATCATGATTAGTGTGAGGTACCACCTAATCTTCTAAGTTTTGTTTTAGTTATCACTTGATTAAACCACCTTTGACGGTTTCCCAGTTTACCTCCTTGGGCTCTGGCTCCTACGGAGGCCACTCTTCTATTTGACAACATACATACCATCCAAACTCCAAGGGTAACAAGGTGCAAACCACAAGATACCACGACCACTCCTTTCTCAGGAGGCAACATAAGTTCAAACCCTCTCCAAACACTGGAGGTAACAAGGCAACAAAGTCATGCCTGACAACGAGGCACTAACCACATAATCCACTCCTAAACCAAGGAGGTACCAAACATCCCCGTTCGTAGAGACCGGGTAATAATAGCTAACATCTCATGCACTACCCAAGGCAATCCCAAGGTTGACCATTATATAGCAATAACCTACTACCTTGAAAACTCAACTGGAACACTGGCTAAACATTAAAACCCACATTTTTCCAACTGGCCATACGAACAACTCAAAATCAAGTAAGAATCAAAATTCTACTTCAGGTTCACTAACCCATGTCCTCACTGGCATTCAATAATCATTGCATTAATTGAACTCAATTAAATACGACATTTAAACAATCATTTTATCTCTACGAAGTATTTAAATGCATGAAACATTAACCCGTTTATCCACAATCCAAATACAAGCAAAATCCTATTTTTAAATAAAATATTTATTCCATATTCGATAACACTCATTTACCAAAAAAAAAAACAATATTCCCCTTCAAACAATGTGATAATAAAATGAAATTCCCATTCTCAAAGTGTTAATATTAAAACATTTAAATTATAACAATTAATCAAATTTTCCCATAGTATTATAAAAGTCATAATATTAACCCCTAAAAGCATTTTAATACTAACATGATTAATAATATTATACTATTAGAATCATTTAATATTATCATAAAACATGATATTAAATGAATATTATATTAGGTTAACAAAATATTATATTGATTATAATATTAAAATATTATAAAAATAATAAAACATCATAATATATATTTTTTTTTATTATAAAAAACACAAGGGCATGAGCCTTGGTTCACGCACCAACCCTAGGGTTGAGTCGTGTGACCTAAGGTTTTTTGTGACAATTGGGTTTAGGTTGGTCGCGGCTCCCATGGTCGGCGGCGGCGATGGTTCAGTTCATGGTGGCCGCAGGAGGCGATGCCGCCAGAGAGTGGAGGACGCGGACTGAGGGCGGAGGCGGAGGGTTACACTGGCCACGGGCGGCATTGGCAGCGCTGCGACCAACGGTGGTGGCCACTGCTTGTGCAGTCCACGCGGGCCGCGGATGGTGAAGGTCATTGGGCTTGCTCCCCCATGCCGCTTCCCATGGGGGTGATGGTGGGGTGAGCCCCAACCCTCTTTTTTTTAATTTAATTTAATTTTTTAAAAACTTTAAATGACTGTCATTTTTTATTTATTTATTTTATTTTTTTTTCTTTTTTTCAAAAACCAGAACCCTTACATTTTTTAAAAAAAAATTCTTATTGGCCCTTTTTTTTAACAAAAATGGCCAGCATAACCTTATAATATGAAATTATAAAAATAAATCACAAACCTATTTATTTATATATGAATAAATATATAAATAGCTAATCAACCATGCTTGCAACTTCAAATAAATTGAACAAAATGAAAACAAAATAAAATTGAAATAACAATTTGCAATAATAGTTTTGTTTCCAACCTTAAACAAACTTATTCAATTTGAAAACAAAGCTATCAACAGATTTATTTTACACACCAATTAAATATTGTAATTAGTTTCTCATTCACACAACAACATTGAATCAACCAAAATCTCAATTAAACAAGATGAGAACCTAATTCTCTTGAAGTATGTTGAAGGTCCTGTTGGTGCTTTGAAACCCTTTTGAGCTCCACAGATTGCTTGAGCTTTTTGTCCAAACCCACAAAATTGAGCAACCTTCCTCTTCTCTTTTCAATTTTTCCCCAAAAACTCCATTTTTTTCATTTTTGTGAAGAAATTCAAAGATATGCAAAATCCCTTTCAAAAAAAATCCTACACCCACCCTCATAAATTTTTGAAAAATAGAATAGCAAAAGTCTTTCTTTTCAATTTTTGAATTTTTGAATTTCTAAATTAACTTTTAATTCATTTTCTTAATTTTTCAATTCCAACTCCAATATGCATGCATTTCCAAAATAGATAATGTAAATCATTTCAACATAAATAACTTAATCAATTAATAAAATAAATCTACCATAAGATTAAAATATTTATTAATTAAATTAAATACTCAATAATTTAATTCACATTTCCCACATTATTATAACTTCTGAAATAAACTGAAACAAGGCAAATAGAACAAAATAGAACAACTGGACCACACTATGACCGACGACACTCTATGACTAAGGTGATGACTTGGCATAGAATCCTAGGTACTATCTCCCAATCGAGTACCGTTAGGCATTGGACACACTCAAACCTATGAAACCAAGTGGATTTGATGTCCTATACCTATCAACCCACGATCAAAGAGTATATCCACATATATAAGCATGTCATAAATAAGGCACACTGTGAAGAGGAAATCTCGAAATCGCAGGGCACTCGCAAGCGCCTAATACGACACTGTCCTCTTCACAAATACAGTAGTACTAACTGACGCTTCTAACATAGTAGCATAAATGAAAGCATGAAACATCATAAATTTAAATATCCACTTATGCTAACTCCAAACATGCCATAATAATCACATCAAAATATAGTATCATTGAAATAAGATACATCACGATAAAATGGTGATCCACTATAACCAAGTACAATGTCAAAGTACAACAGAATACAAAGGCATAAAAGGGGAAACAACATAGTTCGCACAAAAGAGAAAAACGAAGGGGCATTATATCAAGTGCTTACAGAACTTAACCAACACAAACTCTCCTATTCTAGGAGGCAACAATTAAGGAAACCCACTCCAATACTTGGAGGAAACAAACACATAAAGCACTACCCAAGGGTAAACGAGCGATTGACTTAACAAAGAATCAACCCATAACCTCTGGAAGACTTACAATTTAGAAACACAAGTAACCCTTTTTCCCCAATCACGAACATAAGGAAAAATAATAACAACAAGCAATGACAAGGAAACATGTTATATTTGGATATATTGAATCCATTTCCCTAACTAATAATTTTCAGTAAAAATCCAATTACCTCAATCAGGTAAATAATAAACTAAAACAATTACCCTTCCTTTTACAAAGAAAGGATAAATTCTAATTTAACAAATAAGATATTCAATTTCATTTAAATCATATTACATACATGCAAGAAAGCCTCTTTCAGTTACACAACTAACACATCTAATTTCTACAATTCATTTAAATTTCACTATTTCATTTAATTTCCTATTATTCCTCAATCAATATATCATATTACAAATTAAATAAAATACTATTGTTAAAATATTTTACATTGGTATTTAATATATTAATATATATATTCATTAAATATATATATATAATAATTAAATATAAACCTAATAAACTAAAAACAAAATATATATATATAAATTTATATTAACACCGAATCATGTTGAAAATCTAAAATAAATAAAAATTAACAAAAAGAACTTTGTACAGAGCGAACCTCGAAATCCATCGATTTTTGGACAGGCGCATGCAGGAAAGGACATTGTGTGACTTTACAAAATATAGTTATGACAATGCGTTGATAGTACCTTGTATCCGTCGGCCCCCTGTCAGTTTCTGCCGACTATACTTAGTACAGCGGTCAGCGATGACTTGGGGAGGCTGCACTCCCCATGGGACAGTGCATCCCCCCAAGCGGTGGGCGCACTGCCCCATGGGAAGCGCATCACCCATGGAAGTCCGTGGGCGGTGGGGTCATGGCCACCATCCACTGTGTAATTAAAAAATTATTTTATATAAAAAAAAACTTTAACCCAAATACAATGTGCGGAAATTCGCACAGGCCTGTACAATTTCGCGTACGACAATTTTGTTCAAAAGGAAAATAATTTTAAATCTTTAACTATAATAAAATAAATATATTTACTTATATGTTATATGTATATATATTTATTAGAATATAATACATATAATATATAAATATATATATTTAAACAAAATAATTTTACTGGTAAAATTGAGAAAGTAAATAAAAATAACCAGTTACAAGAAAATAACTAAAATTTTCCAAAAATCTTTCCTAAATTCAAAGAGATTTAAAACTGAATTATTTTAAAACCATTCCTTTAATTTTCAAACAATATAAAAGTAGGAAAATTAAAACGGATCTTGATTTTTTCCATTGAATTTTTTCTACAGAGGATTTGTTTTCAAAACTAGATCTAATTGTTTTCTAAAGGAATTAAAATTTCTTCAACAATCTACATTTGATGCACAATCTAAGATTTAAATTTAACAATAATTCTACAATTTCCCCAATTACAAAATTAAATCCTACACTATATTTATACAATCTTCCCCAAAATCGTCTTCTTGAATGAATGAATTTTCAATCAACTCTCCTTCTTAATTAAACATGCACTTCAGTCCTAAATCAAAAATATCTTAAACAACCAAATCTAATTTTGCATGCAATATTGAAAATTAAAATATCCACTTAATTCCCATTTTTGAAAACCAACTTTAAATTTAAAATGCAATTTCAAATATCTTTCAATTTTAGCTTTTATTTAATTTAATCCAAATAGAACTTATTTAATTAATTTTAATTATTTAATAACTAAATTCAACCCTTTTGAGATTAAATTTAATTAATTAAATAAATTAAATTAAATTAAATTAAATTTTATTATTAACTTTAAATATAACATCTAAGCATAATTTTATTTTAATATAAAATAATCACCACTTTTAACCAATGCAGTCATTCTAAAAATTGATTAAATAATCACACACCTTTCAGGAACAAATAATCATTAAAATACGGTAAACTATGACTCAAAAATCAGGACTGGTGACACACTAAGGCTAGGGCATAAACTTGACACATGTTACCTAGCTACTATCTCCCATTCAACTTAACCGTTGGATCAACACGCTCAAACCTGTGAAACCAGGTGGAGTCGATGTCATGTACTTGCAACCTAAAACCAAGTAAACAACATCATACAATATATCTAGCATATAATACACACCGTGAAGAAGAAATCACAGATTCGTAGGGCACTCGCAAGCGAGTGATGCGAACCTGTCCTCTTCACCAATACACTCATCAAAGACTGACATTAACATCATAATCAATAATCTCATATTATTATCTCATGTTAACACTACTAACATCATCAAACCATTAAATCATGTAAAATAGTAATCAGATAAACACATCACACAATAATAGTTGTCACTAAATAGTAGCGATCAAAACATCATAACAAAATATGTCCAATATCAAAGTATATGCAACCAAACAAAGCATAAAGCAATCTGAACAAAAAGAAAACTGGAGGGATATTACAGTGCATCACAATGAGGCATGATGAACCAATTAGTGACCTATCTCTCTTAATTTCATTAGGAATGAGATTCACACAAATAATTTACTTACAACGCTTAGGTGATTCAACTCAAGGTGTGAATCTATAGATTTCCTTATGACTGAAGGACGAGGGTCAAGGTCAAACAACACTTTGGGGAGACAAGCTAAAAATAGTAAACTAACACCAAAATGCAATCTAACACTTGAAACAACAATTTTAAACTCAATACTGATAGAACCTACAATCAAATTCTAGATCAGAGAAGGGCAGATCCGAGTGTATCTTTCACCAAAAGTCAATTTTTGAAGTTGATTTAGGACTCATTTTCCAAGGGGTGAATGGGTCTTTTGTTAGCATTTTTTTGTAGCTTTCGGGAGCCTCTTCTATAGATTTGAATCTTCCAATTTGTCCAAGAGGTAGTGTCAGAATGATGAAAATAATTTATGTAGATGATTTTTTGTGAGATGACAACTTTTGCAACCTTGTCAACTTCTTCAAATTTTCTCTTCAAGAGATCTTCAAGATGTCTTCCACCTAAATCTGAAAACACAATATGAGAGGGAAAAAAAAAAAAATTGGTGAATGGGGGTTAGCCTTGGTCAAATCCCGTTTTGGTAATCAAACCTCGAAATGAATAAAATCATGAAAGAGGGAATGGAGAATGAACAAATCAATGTTACTACTCAAAAAAACCTTGAATAAACATTGAAATGAAAGTCTACAACTTGCATGAAATGGCCTTAATGGATCTAGATCTTGAACTTTGAATCTTTCTTTAAATAGTTCTTTGAATGCTTGATTTTATCATGAAACCTACATCATGTTAGCTCCAAAAACATGCATGATGTAAGAAGAATTTGATATGACAATTGGATCTTGAATGTTGCAATAGAAATTTGATAAATCTTCTCTTGAATTCCCTTGATCATCAAATTTTCTATAGGAATTCTCATTTCAAATTTCTAGGTGGAACATAGTTAAATAACCTTATGGGTATGTGTAGGATCATCATGGAAAAAATAGGCCCTTAAGTGGCGATGAGAACTTAGAAAATCAGAGCTAGGCAACTTGACATAAAAATTTGAATAAGTTATCTATATTATTTCAAAAATATGTAAGAATAGAATCTGTAGCAAATTGAATTTAGTTTCTAAAATACTAGGTTTATTTTAAAAAATAAAAATCCATTTGGTGAAAATTTGAAATTTCAGTGCAGTAGTACTTAAATTTCAGGGAAAAAATAAGAAGTAGGTGTTTGTCTAACCACCCTAACCATAATAAAATGATAATATTTTTTAATAATATTTTAGATATAAGTAGAGGACTCATGTCCTGATGTGATGCATATTTGTTTGTAATTTTTTTCCAAATAATAATTAATTATGAATTTTTTATGACAAATTTTAAAAAATATAAAAACTCGTATGTCTAGCCACCTTAACTTGGTCAAAACTTCACAAAATTAATTTTTTTTTTTAATCTTATAGTATGTGAAGCATATAATGTGACACATGTTTTGGATTCAAAAAATGTGATACCATTTGAAAGCTATAGATTTTTTCAATTAACCTATCAATCAAGACTTTAGTCGTAATTCAAATAAAAAATGAATAATAATTATTTATTAAATTCAAAGTAAAGCATATTTTATATTGGTGGAAAGTTGAGAATATCTTTTAAAAAACCTTTTCATTTCATCAATTTTGGGTCAAAAAAAAGTTGTCAGCCACATGGGCCATCATATTAGTTACATATCGCCACTTTTTGGCTCATCATGATCCTGCACATACCCTTATATATATATAGGTATGTATTCTCAATTTCTCAAAATTCAAATATCACAAGCCATAGATTTGAATATGTTAAAATACCACCAAAAACATAATTTAAATTTAGATCCTAAGGTCAAAGGAGGACCCATTCGCCTATGGGAAAATGGGTCCCAAATCCTTAAACTTGGGACACACATTGTTGAATGAGAAGTGTTATGTTAAGTAATTAATGAATGTTGGGTTTCCTCTTCAAAAAAGTAATTAAATAGGCTTGGAAACTAAGTTAAAGGTCCAATTAAGGAATAATTAAGCTAAATTAATTAAGGGAGTCCTAAAAAAGTGTGAAAGTGTAAAGGGGTGAACTTTACAACACTAAATTAAGGCACAATTAAGTCCAAATTAACTAGAAAGTCCCAAACAAGTGAGAAAATGTAAAGGTTTCCTCTCTCTCTCTCCTTAGCCATCTAGGTCTCTCACTTAACCCTAAACCCTATCCCTAAATCCTCAACCTTGGACACTATGCCTTAAACCCTAATCCTTCAACCCTCAACCCTCAACACTTAATACCTCAACCCATAAACCCTAAACCATAATCTCTTTGTGTTTCTATCTTTATCTCTATTTGTCTTTATCTCTCTGACTCACTCACTCAATCCATCTATCTCTCTTCCACTCCCTCTCTCTCACACCCCCTCTCTCTCACTCCCTCTCTCTCCCACTCCCTCTATCTCCCTATCTCTCAAGTCTCTCCTTCCCACCCCCTCTCTCTTGTAGGTCTCTCACTCTAGCATCGTACCTAGATAACTCTCTCTCTCTCTCTCACCCTACCTAGATAAGTCCCTCTCACTCCAACCCCCTCTCTCCTCCTCTCTCCTTCTCTCCCTCTCTCTCTCTCTCCTCCTCTCTCTCATCTCTCTCTCTCTCTCTCTAGATAAGTTCCTCTCACTTTAACCCCCCCTCTCTCTCTCCCACTCCCTCTCTCTCAATTCTTTCCCTCCCACCCCCTCTCTCTCTCTCTCTCAAGTCTCTACATAACTAGATAACTCTCTCTCCCTTTATCTCTCTCCCACCCTCTCTCTCACTCCATCTCTCTCCCACTCCCTCTCTCTCCCTATCTCCTAGGTCTCTGCCTCCCAGCCCCCTCTCTCTCTAAGTCTCTCCCTCTATCACCCTACCTAGATAACTCTCTTTCTCTCCCTCTCTTAGGTCTCTCTCTCTCCCTCTATCCCTCCCACCCTAAGACCTAGATTATTCCCTCTCACTCCAAACCCTTCTCTCCCACTCCCTCTCTATCACCTATCTTAGGGATGATGCAAGAAGTTGGGTCCACAAAAAGCTCAAAAAGTGGAAGTGTTTTTTCTGTTTTTTAGAATTTCTCACTCTTTGACTGAAAATTTGAGGCACTTACACAATGAATTTTAAAAACATTTAGTAATATGAAATTTTTAATTTTTAATCTAGTTTCCAAATATGTAAATTATTCAAATACCAAGATTATAGAAATTAAATTTTGATAGGGATCTATAAAAACCCTTGTTTAAAAGTCCCTTTTTTTTACCATACCATGCACGTGTACGAACACCACTTTTTGACCCAAATAAAATTATTTTGATAATTCCTTTTGGGGAAAGAGATCTAACAACATGAAGATTGATGAGAAAAAAAATTGTAATTTTTTGTTAAATTTTTTTTTTTATTGAACTTTTATTGGCCTTTATTGTGTTTTTTTAAATCAACGTGTACGGACAAAATAGTTTGACCTAAATTGAACATTTTTTGAATCTTTTTTTTTTCATTGTGTAGATAATTGTTTGAGGATTGATGTCGTGTAAAAAAAAATATAGGAAACTTAACCAAAAAAAATTTATTAAAAAATAAAAAAGCCTGATATTTCAAGTTTAAGGACTAGTTTGCTTAGAAATTAATTAAAAAATAATAAACATAATCCAATATTAATAAAAAATATATATTTGGAAACTTAACACTATTTTCTCTAATGGATTTTAATTTTATAGATTGATTTAGAAGAAAATTCCATCAGCCATATTGCCAAAGTTTGGCATTCTTCTTTGAAATTTGCCTTAGTTTTTTAGCTGCAGGTCAAAGGCTAAGGCTTGGATTGCCAAGCCTTTCCTGAGCCTAAAACCAAGGCTACATATGGGTTGGGAATTCAATTTTTAAATAACACGTACACGTTACTAAAACACATATGCATTATTTCAATGAAACACATACGCGTTATCTTTTTACCTGCTGGGTAAAGGTAACATGTACGCATTATAAAATGCATACACGTTCTATTTTAAAATGTGTACACATTATGAAACACGTATGCATTCTATTTTTAGAACACGTACGCATTTCTTATATGGCCATTTTTCCCTAATTTCAAAAATTCTAATAAAACACATTTTTTCTACAACATTCCTTTACTGCAGTATGGTTTGAAAGTGTCATTTTCTACATTTTTTATTGTAGATTTGTCTTGTGCAGGGAATATTCTATTGAAATTTTTTGGAAGAGACAAGTTGAGGTTGAGTTTTATGAAGTGGGATCAAGTACAAGAATATTTTAAAAAAGAGAACATTTGGATATATTCATGATGTTTTTGTACTTCAAAGTTTATAGAAGAAAAGATCTTCATAGTACATAGTTTTATTTGAATATTTGAAGGAGATAAAAATTTTAAAATAGCTTACTTGAATCATTTATTTTATCATCAAAGAGGGTTTGGCAACCATGGGATCAAATCAAAGACAAAGAAAAAAATGTAGAAATTCAATGACACCCAAATAAATCCAAGCAAATAAAGATATGGAGGCAAAAAGACAAAGGGATAGAAGAGAAAGGATTTGTCAAATAAAAAATTTGGAAGCATCTAGTTCCATGAATGTTTAAGAGGAAGTCATGAATGATGAAATGAATGTAGATGATGCAAATCTGGAGATGGTGAATATGGAAGAAAATGCAATTATGGAGACAAACCCAACTATGCCTTCAACTTCAACTTTGAATGATATGGAAATAGTACCTATGCAAACAACTACGGGTATGTCTTCAAATCCACCTCCCAATAATATGGAAAATGAACCTATTCAAAGAATATATCTAGGTATGTTTTCAAACCCCAAGTCTTGATAATATTGATTTTTCTTGTTTAGATTCAAAGTTGGATACACCATTCATGATATCAATAATTCTAGGGTTGAAACAATGCAAAAACAAAAAAAATGATGAAATTATATCTTATGAGAATGCAAATGATAACCAGATCCCTCATATTAATGAAAATGAGAATGAAATCCCTTTTATATTTGAAAATGAAAATGGAACCCCTTGTGTGAATGAAAATGAAAATGCCTTGTATGGATGAAGGTGACAATGTTTTTTTTACAATTGAAAAAGATGTGCTAGATAACCTTCGTGGTAAAGTTTCTTGGAGAAAAATTAGAAATTATGGAAATAAAATATATAGAATGTTTTTTTATAGAAAGAAATTAGGATTCCAATGTCAACTCATGGTCCAATTGATGAGAATGTCGAAAATGAAAAAAGTGATGAAAAAATTAGGTATTTTTGTAAAACCAAAAAAGAAAGATGATTCAATAGAACAATTCATATCTAGTGTTGCTAATGCTATTTATTTTATAGGTAATAAAAGTTGATCTAAAGATGAGAATGTGGCTTTTTGTGCAATAACAACTGCTCTAGTTGATAAAGCAACTTCAAATAAAAGAAAGTTAATAAGATTAGTAAATCCTAAAACTTTGATAAGAGCTACTAAAAGAAGAGAAAGTATTGAAAAGGATCCAATTAATCAATGTTGGAGTTTTAGTGGTAGACTCCCAAGATTAGACATGAAATTAACTAATGAAATTAAATATTTAATTGATAAATTTTGGCATGATAATTCAAGAGTATCACCTAACATTAGAGATATCTTAAAATTAAGGGTGGGTTCAAAAATTTGTGAACCTCATCCAAAGCATCTCTTAGATATGACTCAAACTGGATTATATAAAAAAAAATTAGATGCTTCAATCTTACCATTGAATATTAACATAAGTCAAAGATCATTCAAAAAGTGTAAACCTTGGTATGTTAGAATTTTAATAAGCAACGAAACTCTTGTTGTTGTAAGACTCATGTACAATTTTGTTATTATTATGATAGTTTTCGATATATATGATGCACTTTGAATGCTAACCAGATTATACAGGAAATTTGTTGTATTAATATGTCACCTAAAAGAATCAAAGATTTTATATGAGGTTTATTTTGTGAACCCTCTAATGGAAACTTATTTTATTTAAAAGCAATTATTTTTGGAGAATGCGATAGATGTGCTAATTTTTCATTATTAGGAGAATGTATGCATGAAAGTAAATTTTAGATGAATTTGGACAACAATTAGTGGATGTAAAAAAATTTTAAAATGTTGAGTATTCTTTAAAAGATGGAAAACCTGGAAAACGTTGTGAGCTAATTATGGAAAAATTTAGTGTGCATGCATTTATTAAAGAATTTAAAGATAAAATTGTACCTAAATATGTTCAACACTCTCAGTATGCTCATTGGCTTGATAATCAATTTCATTTATGTAAAAACACATTGCCAATTGGAACTATATTGTCACTTGTTGATTTTTCTGAAAATTATACTCTTGCTCCACAAGAAGAAATTCAATCGCAGTATTATAATTCAGTGCAAGTAGTTATATTTGTTCATATTGTTTATACACATGCAGATGATAGTAGAGTAGATAATAGATTTTTTTTGAGAGAGTACCATTTTTATGTAAGTGATAATCGATTACATTCATCTGAGTTTGTTCAATATTGTTTTGATATATTTTACAAAAAATAAAAAGAGAGAGGAATTCAAATGCTAGAACATCTCATATGGTCGGATAATTGCATGGGTCAATTCAAAAATGATAAAATGTTTTATTGGTTATGTAGAGTTCATAAGGAAAATAATATCCAACACATATGGAGTTATTTTGAACCCTCTCACGGTAAGGGAGAACACGACGAAGAAGGTGCATTTGTGAAAATATCTCTTGCTAGAGAGAAACTAAAATTTGAGGATGCTGCAAAATTTAGAGATGCACATGCAATTGTAGATTGGTGCAATACCAAATTATCTGGGTATGTACAGGATCATCATGGAAAAAATAGGCCCTTAAGTAGCAATAAAATTCAGAAAATCGGAGTTAGGAAACTTGACGTAAATATTTGAATAAGTTATCTATATTATTTCAAAAATTGAATGTAGTTTCTAAACTACTAGGTTTATTTTAGAAAAAAAAAATCTATTTCGTGAAAATTTGAAATTTCAATGTAGTAGTACTTTAATTTTAGGGAAAAAATAAGAAGTAGGTGTTTGTCTGACCACCCTAACCCCGATAAAATGGTAATATTTTGTTATAATATTTTATATATAAGTAGGGGACTCATGTCTCTATGTGATGCATTATTTTTTGTAATTTTTTTCCAAGTAAATAATTAATTATGATTTTTTTATTACAAATTTTTAAAAATATAAAAACTCATATGTCTAACCACCTTAACTTGGTCAAAACTTCATGAAATTCAAATTTTTTTTTTTTAAATCTCATAGTATGCAAAGCATAGAATGTGATGCATGTTTCAGATTCAAAAAATATGATACAGTTTGAAAGTTATAGATGTTTTTCAATCAACCTATCAATCAGGACTTTAGTCATAATTCAAACAGAAAATGAATAATAATTATTTATTAAATTCAAAGTAAATCATAATATATATTGGTGGAAAATCGAGAATCTCCTTTAAAAACCCTTTTCGTTTCATCAATTTTGGGTAAAAAAAAAATTTCAACCACATGGGTCATCATATCACTTAGATATCGCCACTTTTTGGCCCATCATGATCCTGCACATACCCATCTACAAGAACAAGTGAGAGCTCAATAATTTGATGCTTCTTTTGGTTAGTTGAAGAAAATCATATTTTTTCTTGAAAAGATTGTGAAACAATTAATGGATATGCAAAATGGCATTTGTTTAAGAGTTTGAATGCAAACACATGGATAATATGGACAAGGGAGTTGGCATTTTTTTTATCAATTTTGTATTGCAAGTGATTGGGAGGCGTGTGAAAATATGGAATGGGTCAAACAATGGAAACAAAGAGACTTAACACCTAAATTGACACATGTTCAACATAGAATGACAATTGAAGATAATCAAGTGTTCGCATCAGATGATTATGATCATGTTTCAGATCTTGTAGAAGAAGGTACATTATTTAATGAGTTGAATTTTATATACATATGTATGTTTATATGTTAATTAAATATAAGTCACTCTTTATTGATTTTTTTATTTATTTTTGCAGGACATGTGTATGTTGATGTTGCACTTGAGGGGAATGAAGAGGAGACAAAGTATTGGTTGGCTAGATGTGTTGAGAGAAAACATAATTTGGTACATCCTAGAGTGGATGATGACAACTTTGAGTATCCAAATGGTTAAGTGGTTGTTGTTGGCACCTAGCTTCAAAAATATTTGATAAGAAAGAATGGATTGCCTGCATTTGAAGATGTAGACATGCAAAATTAACACTATTGATTAACATCATTGATTAATCATATTTCATCCATCAATTAAACAAATCAGGTTTAATTAAATAAATCACTTTTTATCTCCTAAGGTCTCTTGATTTAATTAAATCACATGTATTTAATTAAATGATTAACATTCATTTTCCTCTCATTTGATTTAAAACAAATACAAAAATGCAAATCAAATGTCACACCAACTAATCACTGGCTTAATTAGTCAAAATGTCTAATTAATGCTAAGACTAACCCATGTCCCATCCACTTGCACAATAAATCATTTAATTTGATTTATTAAAACACCTATTTTCCTCACAAGGCCTATTCCCAAGGAATATGCCCTCATTAACTCCCCTTGTTTGACTTTTTTTGTTCAAACAAAATTCCCCCCAAATCCCTCAACCATATGCATTCAATGCCATTTTCAAATTTGAAATGGGCACATTGGCTAAAACTTGCACAATCATGGGCCAATCACATTGTGAAAAGTGGCTCTCTCCTATTTGTTGGAGATTAGTCCCACACTCTTCAATTTGGCCTCTCCTCTCTTCAAGCTCAACTATAAATTCAAGGCTCCTATCCTTCAAACAGACAAGACACATAAGCTTATGCAAATTTATTCTCTTTATTGGAGAACTAATTTTATCAATTTCATCAATTGCTTATCAAGGGGGTGGGAAAGGGCATCCTTTCTACATCATGAGGAGCACCACTCCCACTATGGAATGGAGTTTGGTTAGCTTAGATTAGATTTGTATATTTTGGATTGCACATGCATTTCTTCATGTTTTTCTAGTCTATGTTTGGTCAGCAATTTCATAGAGAGAGGTTGGTTTCAATTTACTAACAATGGCTAATCCATCTGTTATTAGTTTGTTGAAAATTTTGCCTCTCACATAAATGGCACTAGAAGGAGGGCCTCCCTCACACCTCTATTTCAACATTTCAATTTGGGTATCAATTTGCATCATGCTTGTCCAAACTAATGGTTTGTTGTTTGCATTTTGATTAGAGAAATGCATCATTCAGAGTTTTCTGTAGGTATCTTATCATAAAGAATCATATTTATTTTTTTCTTTTGGCTATCATTTTAAAGTCTCTATCTGTAGTATCCCAATATCATCATTATAGTGGTAAGCTATTCACTTTAAAATTGAAGAGAATTGGTCAGGACTTGTAGACTCACATTAGTATCACGAGGTGAACATCTTGATGATCGACTTGAGAGGATCAGCCCAATAGTTAACTAAATTCCAAGGATTTGACCATAAGATTAATGTGATTGATATTTCTTAAGAATCCAAACTATTAGCACGGTAATCTCTTCTTCTTTAATCACATTAAATTTTATGCATAATATTGAAATCAATAATGATGACTACAGTCACAGTAACAGGTAACCTTTCAAAAATCTAAAGCACTGAATCTTTTTTATTTTAATTTGCAATGATGATTCTTACAACTTAATAGATGTGTATCACTTTCAAAGCAATATCAATCGTACTTTGACCTCTTCCATCACTTGCATACTGCTATCAACCAAATTGCGTGCTAGGATGGTCTTTCCTTTGATATTCTATCGTGTCACTCAACATATTTTTTGAGCTTGAGATTGGGATTGCTCTCATCTTCTTTGTTTTTTTATCATGTTACAGAGAATTGGTGGCATTTTAAAGGCAATACAGTCATTTTTATGGCTTAGAAAGAAAGTGAGGTACTGACATCCACTTACCGGGTTGTTGTGGGTTCATCTATTTTACTACCTTCTCAATGTTTCATCTAATGGTACTCCTTGTATCACTCTTGTTAGAGGGTGTGAAACTTCCATTCATATGCCTTTTAAGGCATCAAATTCAGCAATCCAATTGAACTGCTTCTCTAGCTACTATATTCCATAGTCTCTCTGCTCTACCCGAAGCATGTTGTTGGGGGAGAATGCGGCCCCATATAGATCTTTGGTCATGTCCACAAAAACGGGAGTCGAGCCTAGTTGAATGAATCCTGTTTATCGATTCAGGTCACCCTACCTTCCTATAATCAGGGTGCATATTGTGCTTCCACATACCTAAATCATACCAAACTTGTAGATCCGACCCATGCCCATTAGATTGTAGGCCATGTATTAATTTACAAGCCACACCCTTGTTGTTGAAAGGGTGGGTCTTTTTTTTTAGAGACCTATGACCTTCAAAGGAAGTGGCGTTTAAAGAACTATGAGAGATCATAGTTGCATTTTTTTGTTTTCATTTTAGAGATCTTAGCAAGGGCGCAAACTTTGTTTTGAGGTAGTGAACGTTGATAGATATAGATTGCGTGTCACTACTGCATGTGTAGGATGTTTATATATTACTTTCTAAGAATCCCACTCTGGATCAATGCTAGATCTTTGTTTCTGTTTGAATAAATTTTAAAGCTTGAAAATATTTGCTAGCTACTAACACAGCGGCACCGAGGTCGATCACAGTAGGACCGAAACACTGGTTCCTTGACAGGTTTAACTTCTTCAATGTCTATGGATCATTCCTGAAGCAGCTGCTCACAAAAAATGGGAGAAATAAAATGTCAACAAATGCACAACTGTTTAGGCAGTATCATTCATATGGAGTCCAGCAAGAAATAGTAAGAAATTATATTGGAGGATCATAAATCGGCGGGGTGCAATCAAGTATCATCTGACACATTTATTTCTTGCTGGATAGCAGGTAGGTAGGAGAGAATTTAATGGAGTAGGAAGAAAAGGAGGTTACCAAACTTGAACCATTTCTAGACCTCTCTCCTTTGTATTTAGGTGCATGATATGAACTTTACGAGTTTAAGGCAATGTCTCAAACCAATACAACTTTTTCTTGGGTCCACATCACCTGCAAGTACTTCCTACAATCATGTTTGGTCTTTCAAGAATTTTGTTAAGTAGTCCAGCTATTTTCAAGGTGTCTCCTTTAAATTTTTCAGTGACTGAAGTGTCTTGTTTTTTTCGAGAGACTATGATTTCAAAAATGCTATTTTTCTTTAAAAAAAAAATTGCTTTGAAATCCACACTGCAGCATTTATAACGCTATAGAATTAGCTTTGAAGCCTCTAAAAAGACATTCAGTAGCCTAATTTACACCTGCCAATAGCGCCAACTTAGAACTTTTCAAACGCCCAAAGTAGCTGGTTCTTTAAATGCACATTGTTGTTTTCATTGCATTATTGTTTGCGTTGATCCTAGAGAAGTATTCGTTGCTATCTCTATGCTTTGTCTTTACTGTATTTTTGTTGCCTTCACACTATGCCTTTATGGATGATGTTACGTTGCTACATTTCGTCAAAATATAATCTTGACTATCATCACTGTCATCCCTTGGTATCTTGTGCCATACAGTCCACCGAGTCATATGACTACACCACCAAATCTCTTACTGTCCAAGCGCTCCTAGGGGATATGATAAATTTAGAATTGATAGAAGATATGTTGTTGATAATCTATCTTTTGGTTTTTTTTCCTAAAGTACCCTGTCGACCTATGTCTGAGCATCTAGTTGAATTTCCTATTACACCTATTACTCAGGAAGAAAATATTAAGGAAACTACTTCTGTTAGCACACATACCCAATCTGGCCTCTTGCCTCCATTTCGAGACTTTCTAGATATTGATCCCAGTGGTCAATAAAAGATTCAATATTGGGCACAGCATGTTACACCATACTGCAATCAATGCATTTCATGCGACCACAATTATGTCAAACATTTGAAAGTTTGCTTGTAATAACTATGAGATCTGGTAACTATCTACTAAAGTGCATAAATCTAAAAGCTTTTTTATTGGCATGGGGAGTCTCTTTACACCTGATAAAGGCACTTATCTGAAGTTTTTCAAATGTTTCCTTTTCTTTTTCTTCGTTGTTCTTTCTTTTTGTGCCTGCTAATAGCAGTAGCTCAAAATATTTTAAGGGGAGGCCTTTTTTTTCCTTCAACATAAATGGAGACCTTAAGATTCCAACTGTGTGCATCATTCAACTATAACCGATATTTTGGGGAAGACTTTCTCACACAAAAGACGATAGTCTAGATACAATGTGTGAATCCTGTAGTAAATATTTAGCATGAACTAAACTCGTATCCTAGTCTATGAATTTGAAATTAATTAGTAATTGTGCATAGCTGGGTACATGTCTGTCAGGAATGATTGGTGTAAACATAGCTAAGATTTGTTGAGATCAAGTTGAACAGGTAGAGGCAACATAATAGTTCTAAAGGTGCTTTGAAGGAGAAACCATCCATGTATTATGTCCATTAATACACCATAATTTCCAAGCCTTGTGGGTAGATAGATATCGTTGATACTAGAAATTTTTTGACCAGCCCCTATTTGAACTTAACGTACCAGGCAATATTTTTAGGTTCTATGCCGCAGGAAACACATTTAATAAGGAGGTGACTAATTGCTATCACATTAATATAACCGGTCAAATACTGGATTAGGAGTTGGGCTTTGATTTGTCATATGGGGGAGGTGTATGTCTTACAAATTCATTAATGTTGTTATCTCCCTCATTAATATCATTGTCCATGTTATTTTGATTGGCACTGTTGGTCCAACGACTCTAGATCATCTTTTTCCTGCCAAAAGTCCTTGTTTGACATGTTCTATGTTTTGCTTTTTCATGGTGGAGCTATCATTGTATGCTATGAGTTTATCAATTAGCTTCCCATCAAAATTTATTTGAATCAGACAATGACCTGCGCATTAATCTCATGCAATTATGTTGGCTGATGTTTCTTGTGAAGTAAGCTATCTCCATTTCATTCATTGAAAATCTAAAAACCAAGTAGATAGTGTACTTAGTTTATTTAAAGCATATCTTGTGAATTTGATGAGGTGGAAAGGATTTGGTACTTGCTGGAAATGTGAAGCTATTCCTCCAAGAATGGATTGAGGGGATCTTGACTTAAATGATGGGTTAATCACCTTTTGCTTATTTTCAAAATAAAGGTCTTTCTGACAAGAGTATGTCATGTGAAAAACAGGGGTGACATTTATGGAGAAAACAACCTGTCTTTTTAAAATTGGTGGTAAATCATAAAGCAAGCTTAAAATTTGATTGGAATAGCAATTATTTGCAAGTTGAAAAGTGGTTTAGGAGGAAAGTGTTTAATAAGTTATTAATCTATTTTCCTTATTTTATTTTTTTAGTAGTTGTTGAACTAATTCTTTCTCTCCAAACACTTATTCCCAAAGATTGTCTTCTTGGTTTAACAAATTTTACGCATGTTTTAGAATTGTTTTCATCATGTTATAATTAAAACCTCAAAGTACCATATTTCTTATTTATGGTAACTTTTATTAGGTATACATATGTGGCATTGGAATTGGACATCAGACGTAAGAAAAACAAAGAAGGTTGACATCAAGGTTGAAATTGAAAAGTTTGACATCAAGATTGAAATTGGAGGTTGACATTGGAGGTTGACAAAAGGCGAATGGAGTGAAGTTGGAGATTTATTTTTTGAAATGGAGATTTGGAAAAAAGCATTTTTTAATGCTTGTTTTAACAATCTTAGAGCTTCCATTTTCTACTCACGTTTTCTATTTCAAACGAACTCACTTTTCGATTTGGGCTTAAAATCAATCATTGATTTGATCATTTCAAAGTTGGTTAAAAAGAACCTTAGACATTTACTAGATTTCGATTTGGGCTAAAATTGGACAAAGAAAACTTCACATCTCAATTGGTGCTCTTAAAATGAACTCATCACTGCTTTGAGGTATAAAATGAACAAGTGTCTTTCATGTTTTGCAATATTTTTCACAAATTAATATCATTAAAATGTGTATGCGCTTCTCTAGCACTTCACAGTGATCTTGAGAATCAAAAGCATTTTGGTGATATTAAGTTGTCAAAAATATTGCCTTCACATTTCAATTTGTGAGCTTAAAATTGAACAAAACACTTTGCGAGTGTGAGTAAACTTGTTGCGAGTGTTCTCCCTTTGTTTCTAAATGAAGGTTGATCAAACTACGAATATGTTTACTCGCTTTTGTTTATCTTAGAGGGCCTACCTTGTGGGAAAAAGTACTCACCCAAGGGAACGACCCAACCGGGAACACGCTATAGCCAAGCAACTTCCAACCGGTATATAAGTGTGGATTCTTGAGGAAAGTTCAAGAATCACGAGGATTATTCTGACAAGATGGACAAAAATGGACTCTCACCGACGTTGGATAATCCCCCATGAACGGAATGCCCAAATTAAAACCCTTTGTTTATAAGAGGCCAAATCCTTATCTATTTTGTTGGTGCAAAAGGTCATGTCCTTTGAAGCCGCCCCACGTTATACATGCGGTTTTGTTGTAGAGATGGAAAGTATGCCATGGGAGATTCATGGGTACTAATGCTTGGCTGACCCAAGAAGTGCGTGCCATGGAGGGGAGCTAGTGTGGTCAAGAATTTAGCCATTCGCACAAAATATGTGCAGCTGGATTTGTCCAAGTGGGAACCCAACAAAATATTGTCTCATCATCCTAGGGTTGTAAAAAGTGCTTGGAAGTGAAAGATACATTGCTTGGTTCCTAAAAACATTTGAAAAAAAACATTCACAAGACCTTCAAATTTCAAACCCCTTTTAGGAAACAAATACCTTTGATGGATTTAAGCACTCTTGCTTTCCCTAGGGATCATATCCTTAGAGGTTTCTAAGTGCTTGGATTCTATCATCATTTGTTTTCAATAAGGTTAAACATAGGAAACTTTTGCCCTATTTTCTTTGATTTCCACACAATGGACCTTGTGGGATGAGAAAGAAAGTGGAACATTAGACATATAGTTTGAAACATAAGAAAACAAGTGTCTTTGGTAAAAAGAATTCATTAAGCCAAGATAAAAAGACAAATTGGATTACACATGTGTTTTCTAAAATGATTGGTTTACAACTTTTACAAAAAAAAAGCTTCAAGAAACAATCCTGAGTTATATGAGTTTTACTATCAACAAAATCCCAAAATTTTTGAAAGGTTTTCTTTCCTCTCATAGGAAGTATAGCTTGTCCTTCAATAGTGAGGTCTTGTAAGAAAAAGTGTTATCTAGGTCAAGTCTAAGATCAAATTCAATCACTTTCATCCATCTCTCAACCATCAAAATCAGTCAAAAATCACCTCACCAACAACTCTTGGAAACCTTGTAAACATATTTTATGCTAAACTTTTAGGTGAAATTAAAACCACTTTGTTTGACTTAACACACCTAGTCAAACCATCATCTTATACACAATTTTTCTCTAGGATAACACAACTTCCTAAGGTTTACGAGTTCATCTTGTTTGGCTTAACACACTTAGCCAAATTATCAAATCATCACCTCGTTTGACTTGACACACTTAGTCAAACCATCCTTTTATGTACAAGTCCACTATAGGATAACACAATTTCCTAGGGTTTACAAGTGCATTTATCACATTTTTTTTGACTTAACACATTTAGTCAAACTATCAATCCAATCACGATCAATCAAAGTTCTAAAAAGTTTAGAATTTCCTTGAAAGTTTCTTTAAGATTTCCATTCATCCATATCACTCATCTTTTGTTTATCTCATCCTCGTCATCGCTTTGATCCTTCGATTAGCCTAGTTCTTTGCTTCTTTGAACCTAAGGTTTAGACCGATCTAAAGGATTATAGGTTCATCTCTTACATTCTTGAAAATTGATCTTCATTATATGGTTCAAACTCGATCTCAACACAAGAGGGACATGGAATATAAACTTGATCCATCCATCAAGAGTAATCCAATTAAACCAAACTATCCAAGTCTCACAATGCCAATTGATTGTCGAAACTCAGATTTATACATGGCATCATTATCTCCTAAAAACATCAAAAGTACAATGAATGTGAGTATTTCCAATCTAAAGTTTGGAACACCTTTTCCAATGATAGATTTAAATCCAAGTCCAAGTCTGCAAATCTCTCAACCAAAAACTCAATGCATGAGTCTTATTCCAAACAACACTATCCCACCAAATCCATACATGTCAAATACAAGTTTGTCAAACACAAAATTATCAAATCGGCACTTGGTAAACTTTGGGATAGATATGCTTGAAAATCAAACCAATGTTGTTTGAAATCCAAGCAATATGTTGATAAATCCATGTATTGATCCAAATCAAGGTAACAACATGCAAAATCAAAGTTACCTAAATTAGGGCAATATGATTCCCAACCACAATAATGTTTAATTTCAATCTATCATGCCAAATCTAAACATCACACCAAAATAGAGCATTATCCAGAATCAACTAGTCCATGATCCCAAGAAAGCACCACAAGGATACATTTCAAATCTGCTTGCTAAACAACCAAGTCAGCCATATCAAGAAAATCAAGATCAAATTTTGCTAGATCAAATTGCTTCGCTTGCCAAAGTAGTGGATCCATTACACCAAGAGATGTTTCCACCCCAAAATCAATATACTCTTCCATTGGTTGAACCATGTCATCAAAGCATTCAGCTATCTCCACAATCACATCAAGAACAATATCTCCAATGTCAAGAAATTGGATATCAAGATCAGCGAAATCAACAACAAACTCAATCACGACATCTCAAAGATAAATCACCGCATCTCCAAAATCAATCACCACAAGGTCAATATAAAGTACAAATCTCACAAGGTAGCAAACGAAAATACACACCTCTTAGGGAACCAATTAAGTATGTCTTGCAATAGTTGATACAAGGAAATCTCATTAAAACCCCTATTTATGTGAATTATCAAGAGCCCATGGTGAAACCACTAGGGTATGATGAGAAAAACTTTTGTGATTTTCACAAAGTAAAGGGACACACAACATCAAATTGTGTTCAACTCAAAAATATCATGCAAGACCTAATTGATCAAAAGCTAATAGCTATTGGGGACATTAATCAGAATTCAACCACTAGCAATAGCATTAACAATCTCTCCTCCACACTTGTTGAAAATGGTGATCAAGATCAATCCATCAATGAACACATTGAAGATGTTTCCATCTCATTAAATGATCAAATCAACACACACCAAGGGCCACTTTTCAATCATGATCAAAATCCACCAACAATACCCAACAAAGATCCAATTCAAGAAATGTCAACATCACTTGGTCTTATGGTTGGCATCATTCCCAATCCACCATCACCACCACCAAAACACAACATGAAAAAATTCATTCTCCATCATGTTGCAAGTTGCTTGACAAGCTTCCCACCAAAAGGTGCTCTAAAACCAACAAGCTGCACAAGTTGCGCAAGTGACACAAGCAACCCAACAAGCACAAGCTAAGCAGCAATCCATTGGCAAGCATACCAACAGGCCCTGCAAGATTTTCAAGCACACCAACTCACCCAATAATAGACTTTGTTGGCTCAATAGAAGCTCACCCAATAACAGACTTTGTTGGCTCAACAACAGCTCACCCAATAACAGACTTTGTTGGCTCAATAGCAGCTCTCCCAACAACAAGCTTTGTTGGCGCAACAACAGCTCGACCAATAACAAGACTCATTGGCGCAGTAGCAGATCAACCAATAACAAGCCTCATTGGTGCAATAGCAGCTCGACCAATAACAAGCCTCGTTGGTACAGTAGCATCTCAACCAATAACAAGCCTCGTTGGGAACAATAGCAGCAAGATCAACAACAAGCGTTGTTGATACAAATGCAGGCATATCAACAGGCCTTGAATGCACAACAGAGTTTGCAACAAACTCCCACCAATACCCCTCCCACCAAAAAACACCTCAAAACACATTCATTCTACCTCCCGATCCAAGCAACGATGTCTCAACACAAATCAAACTGCTCTCGCAGCAAGTGTTGGACCTCCAATCAGGGAAAGCAACCAGAACACCGAGCAACTTGTATCCATATCCATTCAACAAAGATCTCATAATGGTACCATTCCCAAAGGGATTTGAAATCCCCAAATTCGACAAGTATAATGGGATGGGCAACCTTGAAAACCACGTCAGGGAATTTCAGGTACATTGCATGGAGGTTGCATATGATGACACATACCTAATGCGACTCTTCCCCTGAAATCTGACTGGTCCAACCATGGAATGGTTTTCTTGCCTACCCACAGGCATTAAAACTTTCCAGAAAATTGTGGAAGCATTCCTTAAAAATTATTCCTTCAAAATGGGTGCAGATGTTAGTTTGGAAGAACTATCAACGCTCAAACAAAGACAATGAGATATATTTGCATCCTTCCTGCAAAGATGGCAATCCAAGGCCAATTAGAGCAAGTGGACCATGCCAGAAGAACAACAGTTGGCACAATCATATCTAATCTACATGGAAACTTGGAATTCTACTTAAAAATGAAATGTATCGCATCATACGATCAACTGATCCTAAAGGCACTCAACATCGAAAGAGCCCTTACTGTGCGAGGAGGCACATCAACGTTCACTCCATCATAGGATAACCACTTGTCCAACAATTATAATGATAAACCTCGAGCATGGTCAAGGAACAAAAATATCACAAACAATGGCATGGTCGATGCTAAAGTGGTCATTAGTGCCCCTAAGAAGAACATCCAGACCCATCATCAACTACAAAATCATGTGCAAACTAATGCAGTAGTAGCACAACAACAACCATTTCCCACCAACCAAATCAATAATCTGAGCAATCAAGGAGGACCACCTCCCCGAGGAAAATATCCTCCCAAGTGAAATTTCACAGCTCTTGGAGAACAACAACCATCCATTCCATCACATTTCATTAATCATCCATCCACCCATCCGCTACCATAGCCTGAACTGATGACCATCTCATATTCCACCATAGTACTACTTGGCATATTCCTAAGGTCAGTTTGTCCTACCTTTTATCGAAGAAGTCTATCACTTAAATGCTAGGGGCATGTCCTTGAAACTAGCAGTGGATCAGATTTGTGTATATTTTGTGCTCTTCCCAAATTCAATCAAAAAAATCCAAAAACATTGAAAAAGTCTCAGAAAATCTTCAAAAAAATTTATCATTGAGTCTTGTCAATCTTTCACCTTGTTCGAACTACATCATCTCTGAGCTTGAACATAGGCAAGGTTGATCTCCAATCATCCCCCAAGATAGTTTAGGTTGGCCCTTTAGGCATCTGTTGCAATGGCAATCTATTTACCCATCTAGTTTATAGTTTAGGTCAGTCCTTAAGCATTCGTCGCATTGGGCAATCCGTTTGAATAAAGTCAATCATCGCCTTCACTCTTTGGTGAGTCAATTAGAAGAAAGTCTAGCAGGATCAAAAGTGAACACTCTAAATCGTCAGAGTCTTGAAAGTCTAAGTTAGTAAGCAAGCAAGTTGGTCAACTCAGAATATCAATAGCTTATCACCCAAATCAATCCCATCAAAACCCTGATCACAACATGGCCTAGGATGAAGCTTTCCTACAATGAGCATAAGCATCAAGTACCCCACAGTAGTTAGTCTTGGCTAGTGGTATGAAGAATATTAGCTTGTTTTTTTTTCTTTATTTTAGTCTTTTATTGACTTATCTTATTTTGTGCTCATTCCAAGGACCTCTCGATGATTCCTAAACAAAACAGGTTTAGAGAAAAAGGAATGGGGCAAAGATCATTATCTTTTTTATCTGTTGTGCTTATTGGATATTCTTGTAAAATAACTTCGTCATGCGTACTTTATTTTGTTTGTCAGAAGGATGTTGTAGATGTCTTGTTGACCACATAATAAGGCTTGCCTTTTTATGTTTTGGCCCGAGATGTTTAGAATATCTGAACTGTATTTCGAATAAGGTTTTGTTTGTCAAGTGTGAACAAGAGTACTCCTATTTGTTTGATGATTCAAATTTCATCACACTAGTCACAATGCCATCTTGGTTCTTAATACCTTGATGCATTGCACCTATGTGTGTTATCAAACATATAGAAGGGTATGCTCTTTATCTCTCCCATCCTTGGATAAGTAATACATATCATCATCATTCATCATCATATCCAATAAAAGTCTCAATGACTAGTGGACTTATTGGACTTCTGCATCTTCTTGAATTTAAGGGTTGATCCCTCTCATTCTTCTATCCTCTTTCATGCTAAAAATGAATCCATCCTCATCCTACATAATCATGTCATATCATCATAAGACAACATCATTCATCTCATTCATCTCACATGCATTGCATAATCATTTAAGATATTTAAAATAATAATGATAAAAACATCTCATTTACATCATCATTATCATATAGATCAGTTTGCCTAACCATCCATACATCCATTTTAAACCTCTTTATCGTGATATTGACCTCAAATCAAATCTTTTCACTCGATCTCTCGAGGGGGCAATGTACTAATGTACTTCTTTTCACTAGGGCATCCAAAAAAATCATAATTTTTTTTAATTTCGGTGTTGGCGGCATCATTCTTTGAACCAATGCAACGAGTACATTGCTTCAAAGAGGGGCAAAATTTAGACATGTAAAATTAACACTATTGATTAATCATATTTCATCCATCAATTAACAAATCAGGTTTAATTAAATAAATCACTTTTTATCTCCTAAGGTCTCTTGATTTAATTAAATCACATGTATTTAATTAAATGATTAACATTCATTTTCCTCTCATTTGATTTAAAAAAAATACAAAAATGCAAATCATTTGTCACACCACCTAATCACTAGCTTAATTAGTCAAAATTTCTAATTAATGCTAAGACTAACCCATGTCCCATCCACTTGCACAATAAATCATTTAATTTGATTTATTAAAACACCTATTTTCCTCACAAGGCATATTCCCAAGGAATATTCCCTCATTAACTCCCCTTGTTTTACTTTTTTTGTTCAAACAAAATTCCCCCCAAATCCCTCAACCATATGCATTCAATGCCATTTTCAAATTTGAAATGGGCACATTGGCTAAAACTTGCACAATCATGGGCCAATCACATTGTGACAAGTGGCTCTCTCCTATTTGTTGGAGATTAGTCCTACACTCTTCAATTTGGCCTCTCCTCTCTTCAAGCTCAACTATAAATTCAAGGCTCCTATCCTTCAAATAGACAAGACACATAAGCTTATGCAGAGTTATTTTCTTTATTGGAGAACTAATTTTGTCAATTTCATCAATTGCTTATCAAGGGGGTGGGAAAGGGCATCCTTTCTACATCATGAGGAGCACCAATCCCACTATGGAATGGAGTTTGGTTAGCTTAGATTATATTTGTATATTTTGGATTGCACATGCATTTCTTCATGTTTTTCTAGTCTATGTTTGGTCAGCAATTTCATAGAGAGGGGTTGGTTTCAATTTACTAACAATGGCTAATCCATATGTTGTTAGTTTGTTGCAGATTTTGCCTCTCACAGAAGATTATGAAAGAAATAAGAAGATTATACATTATTCACATTTAATTTTGGCAACCAATATAAAACTAGTTAGATATAAAAGGAGGCCTGCTAATAATTTTTTATGGACACTTTCAATGGATGATCATGAGACAATCATAGAAACATTACAAAAAAGAGAAGATGCAAATGGTGCAATGGAGTAAATAGATATTGGTAAGTATATCTATTTGTATATATTTAATTGATATATATATTTATCTTTTGTCATTTCCTAATTAAATTTTTATAACATTTTTTGTTTCAAGTCTCCCTTGAAACTAGATGCTCTACAAAAAAGAGAGGAGATGCACTCTTATTACAATGGAATTTGAATCTAGATATAGGTAACTATATATAGTTCTAGATACATTTAGTTGAGAGTATAAATATAAAACTAAATTTAATTCATTGTCATTTTATAAATAAATTATAATTGATTTCATATCCCCTTAAGTCATCCTCTTATGTACCATTAATCCATCCTCTTAAATCCCCTTTAAGTTGACTCTCTTTTAATTCCCCTTAAGCCATTCTATTAGGACCCCTTAATCCATATCCTCATATATCTACCCTTAATCCATCCTCTTGCATCCCCTTAAGTCACTCTCTCAACACCCCTTAATCCGTCCCCTTATGTACCATTAATCCATCCTCTTGGATCCCATTAAGTATCTCTATTAAGTTCCCTTAAGACATTCTATTAGGACCCCTTAATCCATATCCTTGTATATCTATCCTTAATCCATCCTCTTGCATCCCCTTAAGCCATCCCCTTATGTACCATTAATCCATCCTCTTGCATCCCCTTAAGTCTCTCTATTAATTCCTCTTAATATATTCTATTAGGACCCCTTAATCCATATCCTCATATATCTACCCTTAATCCATCCTCTTGCATTGCCTTAAGTCACTCTCTCAACAACCCTTAAGTCATCCTCTAAGGACCTCTTAATCCATCCACTTGCATCCCCTTAAATCATCTATATGGGTTTTAAGGGTTTAGGGTTCATCTCTTAGTCTTTAGGTTGTATGGTTTAGGGTTTAGGGTTTCTAGGGTTCATGAGATTCTTAGAATAACAAATATATATGGGTTTTAAGGGTTTTCGGTTCATCTCTTAGTATTTAGGTTGTATGGTTTAGGGTTTAGGGTTTGTAGGGTTCATCAGATGCTTAGAATAATAAATCTATATGGGTTTTGATGGTTTAGGGTTTATCTCCTAAGATTTAGGTCCTATGGTTTAGGGTTTAGGGTTTCTATGGTTCATTAGATTCTTAGAATAACAAATCTATATGGTTTAATGGTGTAATACCCCCTCCATTTTGATTTGTTGTGTGAACAATGTTGTTTCCCCTTTTATGCTTTAGTATTGTGTTGTACTTTGACTATATGCTCAGTTATAGTTGAGCATTGTTTTATCATGATGTATCTTGATGTGATTATTATGGCATGTTTGGAATTAGCATAAATGGATATTTTAATTTATGATGTTTCATGCTTTCGATTATGCTGCTATGTTAGATGTGTCAGTTAGTACTATTGTATGGGTGAAGAGGATGGTATCGCATCACTCGCTTGTGAGTGCCTTGCGATCTCGTGATTTCCTCTTCACGGTGTGTCTTATTTATGAAATATTATTGCATGTGGATATATTCTTTATTTGCAGGTTGACAGGTACAGGACATCGACTCCACCTGGTTTAACAGGTTAGAGCGTGTACATTGCCCAACAGGATTTGATTGGGAGATAGTAGCTAGGATTTTCGTGTCGAGTCGTCACCCTGGTCATAGTGTGTCGTTGGTCGTAGTATGGTCCAATGGTTCTATTTTGTTCAATTTGTCTGGTTTTAGTTTATTTTGGAAGTTAGAATAATGTTGGAAATGTGATTAAATTATTGAGTAATTTAATTTAATTATTAAATAATTTAATCTTATGGTAGATTTATTTTATTAATTGATTAATTTATTTATGTTGAAATGAATTACATTATTCATTTTGAAAATGCATGCATATTTAAGTTGGAATTGGAAATTAGGAAAATGAGTTAAAAGTCAATTTAGAAATTCAAAAATTCAAAAAAAGAGATATTTCCTATTTTTGTTTTCTGGAATTTATGAGGGTGGTTGTAGGATTTTTGGGAGAATTTTTGCATATCTTTGAATTTCTTCACAAATCTTAAAAAATGGAGTTTTTGAGAAAAATTGAGAAGAGAAGGGGAAGGATTGCTAAAATTTTTGGGTTTGGAGAAAAAGCTCAAAGAATCTATAGAGCTTAAGAGGGTTTCATAGCACCATCAAGATCTTCCACATACTTCAAAGGAATCGGGTTTTCATTTTGTTTTAATTGAATTTTTTTTGAATTCAATGGCTTTTGTGTGGATGGAAAACTAATTGCAATCTTTGTTTGTGTGCAAAACAAATTTGTTTATTATGGTGCTTTTCAAATTTTGATTAAGTTTGTTCAAGTTGGAAACAAAACTTCTTGTTACAATTGTTATCTTCATTCTGTTTCTCAATTTGCTCTTCAAATTTTAGAGTTTCAATCTTGTTTGAATGGAGATTATGTGTAGGAATCTATATGTTTCTTTAAAAAATGTATGTTCATATACTTGGTTATAATTATATATATATATATATATATATATATATATATATATATATAATGCAAAATTTTATAAAAATAAAATTTTGCCGAATTTTATCCATGTTCTAAGCCTATCTTTTTCCCCTTTTAAAGGTTCTCGATTTTTTTTTTTTAAAAGCTAGCCACATTTTTTTTTCATTTGAAAAAAAATATATTTTGAAAAAATTTTGTGGGGGGCGGCTAGGGCTCACCCCACCGCCACTCCCTTGGGAAGTGGAGTGGGGGAGCGTGCCCAGCGCAAACCCCATCCGTAGCCTGGGTGGCCGGCTCTGCTGCCCGCGCAGCGCCCGCTGCCTACCGCCTCCCTCCTTTCCTTCCGATGGCGCCGCCTCCTGCGGTCACCGTAGCCAAACATCCACCGCCACCTGGTAAAAATCTAAGGTCGGCACTAAACTTCTCCTCCCAGCAACCTTAGCACAGGTCCCGAGGTCACAAGGCCCAACCCTAGGGTTGGCGCGTGAACCAAGGCCATGCCTTTGGTCTTCTTAAAATTTTAAAAAATATGTAGTATAATATTTTATTATAATTTAATATTATAATTTTTTATAATATTTTAAATATTATATTATTATAATATTTTATTATCATGATATAATATTACATGTTAATGTTAAGATTATGATAATATTAAATGATTTTAGTATTATGATTTAATATAATATTAAATGCCTTCAATAGTTTAATATTATGATTTAATATAATATTAAATGCCTTCAATTGTTTAATATTATGTTTTATATAATATTATGTGAGATTTAAATAATAATAATCTTATTAATGCTTTAATATTAAAATTTTGAAAATGAGTATTTCATTCTATTATTACATCATTTAAACAGGGATGTTTTGTTTTGAAAAATGAGTTTTATTGAATATGGGATAAATATTTTATTTAAAAAATGGGATTTTACTTTTATATGAATTATTGAGATACGGGTTAATGTTTCATGTATTTAAATGCTACATGGAAATAAAATAATTTTTAAATGGTGTATTTAATTCATTTCATTTAATGCATTGATTACTGAATGCTAGTGAGGAAACGGGTTTAGTCAACCCAAAGTAAATTTGATTCTTGTCTCGTTTTGATCTATTTATATGGTCATTTGGGAATTGTGGGTTGTAACATTTAATCAAGTCTTCCAGTTGGGTTTTCAAGTTTGTGGGTTGTTGTACTGTGTAGTGAACCTTAGATGGCCTTGGGTAGTGCGTTTAACCAATATGTTCCTTGGTTATCATGAACGGGAGTGTGTTGACTATATGTCATGGTTAGGGATGTGATATCCTTGTGTAGAACTTGTGTACCCTTGGGTTGTGGAGTTGTTCCACATGTCATCTTAGAGGAGTGGCTTATAACAAGGGCCGGCACATGAAGTGGTGCCAGGATAACTCGTTGTAAGTTAGTTAATCTGGTGATAACTTAATTAACTGATTAGAGTATCACATAGTATCAAGCACTTAATAAGATAATTATGCCTCACTCATGAACACAAGGGCTTGTAAAGACTTGGGTTGAGACGAGAAGGCCTAGAATGAAAATATTGTTATCTTGTCTCTACGAAAGATAATTGATTCTGCATTGGTTTACATGAGGGGTCGGAAGTCGTTAGAGGTTACCAGGATAACCCAAAATGGGGGTCAGGGCATAAGAAGACTCACCAGGATAACCCATGTAACATTTTTATGAAACTTCTCCTAGGTCAATAGTATGTTCGCATCAGTGATGTAATTGATTATGTAATTTCTGGAAGCATTGTAACCTTGTGTTAGTGATGCCACTGTATTTATTTCAGTATGGTTTTCCAAGCCTATGTCTTGAGGTAGACATCCTTGGATAGAAATTCTTGTTACTATCTCCTAGCACGGGGGGTGGACCTTTGGGTTCCACTTGGTTGGGTGGAACGTGCACCTTTCTCCATTGGGTTTTTCTCCTTGTATGTGTGGAAGATACTTCTAGTTGGAGAGCTCGTGGTTTCAATTGTAGTTCTTGCTTGTTTTCATTTCAGTTACTCTTGTAATTATCACCCCTCTTGTTATCGAGGTTGTAATTGTAATCCCATTTATTGGACTTGCCTCATTTAGGGAATGAGTGTTGTAACCTTATTATTTAATAAATGGATTAATGCATTTGAAAGTTATTTATTATGCTTGTTGTAAAATTATTTTACTTCGAATGAATGTGTTATTTCATTAATTAACTAATTGGCATGGGTTTTATTTATGTTTGTGTTGAGGTTCTATATAATTTTTGTCTCGTAACCTTAGAGGTTGTTGGCATTAGTTAGTGAACTTACTTATTAATTGTGCTTAAACAAAAAAAAAAATTAGTCTGTTAAAGTAGTTCTTTGCAACTTCCTCTAGGGTTGTGTGGCGGGGCGTTACAAATGGTTTAGGGTTCATCTCCTAGTCTTTAGGTCACATGGTTTAGGGTTTAAGGTTTCTAGGATTCATGAGATTCTTAGAATAACAAATCTATATTGGTTAATGGTTTAGGGTTCATCTCCTAGGATTTAGGTCACATGGTTTAGGGTTTAGGGTTTCTAGGGTTCATGACATGCTTAGAATAACAAATCTATATGGGTTTTAAGGTTTTAGGGTTCATCTTATAATACCCCTTCGTTTTGCTTCTTGTTCAAATTTTTTTATTATTTGTTATTTGCAGCTACTTTGACACTGGATACATTTTGCTATGATGTTTTGATCACTACTATTGAGCGACGAACTATTATTGTGTGTTGTGTTTATCTAATTATTGTTTCACATGTTTTAATAGTTTAATGATGTTAGTAGAGTTAACATGAGATTTTATTATGAGATTATTGATTATGATGTTAATGTCAGTTTTTGATGAGTGTATTGGTGAAGAGGACGGTTTTGCGTCACTCGCTTGCGAGCGCCCTGTGAATCCGTGATTTCTTCTTCACGGTGTGTATTATATGTTGGATATATTATGTGATGTTGTTTACTTGATTCTCAGGTTTGTAGGTACATGACATCAACTCCACCTGGTTTCATAGGTTTAAGTGTGTCAATCCGACTGTTAATTTGAATGGGAGATAGTAGCTAGGTAACATGTGTCAAGTCTACGCCCTAGCCTTAGTGTGTCATCAGTTTCATTTGTTGAGTCATAGTTTACCTTATTTTAATGTTATTTGATTCTGAAAAGTGTGTGGTTATTTAATCAATTTTTAGAATGATTGCATGGGTTAAAAGTGGTGATTATTTTATATTAAATTAAAATTATGCTTAGATGTTATATTTAAAGTTAATAATAAAATTTTATTTTATTTTATTTTATTTATTTATTTATTTTATTTTATTTATTTATTTAATTTATTTAATTAATTTATTTTATTTTATTTTATTAATTTTATTTAATCTCAAAAGGGTTGAATTTAGTTATTAAGTAATTAAAATCAATTAATTAAGTTTATTGGATTAAATTAAATTAAATCAAAAGAAATAGAAAGATATTGAAATTGCATTTTAAATTCAAAGTGGGTTTTTGAAAATGGAAAATTAAATTAATATTTAATATTCAATTTTGCATGAAATTAGATTTAGGTTGTTTAAGATATTTTTGATTGAAGATTGAAGTGCATGTTTAATTAAGAAGGAGAGTTGATTGAAAATTGATTTATTCAAGAAGAAGATCTGGGGAAGAAAAAGTTTCCGAAAAGTAGAGAAGGGTTTGAAGAAAATTTTGATTGTAGAATTGATTTGAAGAAAGTTTGTTTGCATTAGTTGATTTTTGGATTATATTCATTGCACGATTGAAGATAATTCAGGAGATCTTTGAAGGAGGCTTGCATCAAAAAATCATCTTTTCCTGTAGCTTCGAAATCCAGGTTTTGTCATGTCTTATTCTTGTTCTTGTTTGTTCAAAATTAATATTTATTGTTTAAGAAATTTGTTTTTTGAATTCATTAGGAATTAGGATTTGTTAATAGAAACTAGATTTAAATTAATCTAAAATTTGGGTAAGATTGTATAAATTTACTGTAGGATTTAATTCAGTAAATGGGGAAATTGTAGAAGCATTGTTTAATTTAAACCTTAGATTGTGCTTCAAACATTAAGATTGTTGAAGAAATTTTAATTCCTCTAGAAAACTATTACATCTAGTTTTCAAAACAAACCCTCTTTGAAAACTTTCAATGGAAAAAATCAAGATCTGTTTTAATTTTCCTATCTTTATTTATTTATTGAAAATTTGAAGAAATGGTTTAAAAGAAATTAATTTTAGGAATGATTTTAATAAAAATCAGTTTTTAAACATTTGTGAAATTTAGAAAATCATTCTGGAAAATTTTATTAATTTTTTTGTGACTGGTTATTTTTAATTATTCTGTCAATTTTACCAATAGGAAATTCTATGTAAATATATATATTTATATATAATATGTATTATATTATGGTATATATATATATATACATAACATATAAATATGTATATTTATTTTATTGTCATATATTTATGTTACTTTTCCTTTTGAGAAAATTGTCATCAGTACAGCATTTTCGGGAAACGAATTTTGAGAAAATTTGTTAAAAATTCGTATTAAATCATTTAATTGAAAATCAAAATTTATTTCTTTCATCATAAGAAAAATTCTTTTTAAAAAAATGATTTAAAAAAAAATGACATGTTGACAGTGGTAGGTGGGGACGGATGTACCCCACCGCCCACTGTCCATTGATGGTAGTAGCGTCGCCCTTTACCCCTGCGTATGGGACTATTTGTACATACTATAGACCAACGCCCAACTTTTGCGATGGCTGACTGTACTGTGTACAGTCCGGTGCCCAAGGCATTAGGTCGGCTATACCATGTATAGTCCGGCAATTTGACTTCGCCCTTTCCTTAATTTCCTACACGCACCCGAAAATCGATGAGTTTTGGGAATTGCTTTCTTCAATGTTTTTTTATATATATAAATTTAAATTATTTAACGATTTCATGATTCAGAGATAATATAAATATATGTATATATATTTATATATATAAGGGTATAATCATTTATATATATATATATATATTTTTTATTTGCAGTTATCAGGTTTATATGTAATTATTATATATTTATTTATGAATATATGTATTAATATATTAAATACTGTTGTAGAAGATTTAAACAATAGTATTTTTATTTAAATTGTAACATGATATGTTGATTGAGGAATAATAAGAAATTAAATGAAATAGAGAAATTTAAATAAATTGTAGAAATTTGATGTGATAGTTGTGTAATTGAAAGAAATATTTTCTAGCATAAGTGTATTATGATTTAAATACAAATTGAATATCTTGTTTTGTTAAATTTGAATTTATCCTTTCCTTGTAAAAGTAAAGGTAATTATTTTAGTTTATTATTTATCTAATTGAAGTAATTGACTATTTACTGAAATGTATTAGTTAGGAAATGGATTTAATATATCCAAATATAGCATATTTCCTTGCCTTTGCTTATTGTTAATATTTGACCTTGTGTTGATTATTTTGGGAAAGGGTGATTTGTGTTATAAACTGTAAAGTATTCTAGAGGTTATGGGTTGATTCCTTGTTAAGTCAATCATTTGTTTTTCCCTTGGGTAGTGTTTTATGTGGTTGTTTCCTCCAAAGTGTTTGGAGTGTGTTTCTTTAATTATTGCCTCCTAGAATAGGAGAGATTGAGTTGTTCTATTTCAATAAGCACCTGAATCACCCTTGGATTCTAGTTTTGTGTAGTGTGTTATCCATTAGAAGAGTGGCTTTTGTTAGGGGCCAGAGCCCAAAGAGGTAAACCGAGTAACCTTCAGAAGTGATTTAAACAAGTGAAAATTAAAGTAATATACTTAGTTGTTTAGGATGCACTTCACATTAATCAAGATAATTTAACCTCACTCATAGACACAAGGGCTTGGTTAGACTTGGGGTGAGTGAGAAGGTCTGGAATGGAAAAGCCATATATCTTGTCCTTATGAGAGGTATTTGATTCCGCATGAGTGAGTATGAGGGTCGGGATTCAATTGAGGTCACTAGGATTACCGAAGCCTATGAAGAATGCCTAGAGGAGATCTCATGATAAACCGTGCAATGACACTTTGTCTAGGATAACATTGGTATTTGTGTTGTGCGTATGGATTCTTTTTCATACTTGATTAATATTATGCTTGGAAGCAATGTGACCATGATAGTGTTAGACTTATATTGTGCATGTGTTTGGTTGAGTTAGTATGTGTCAGTATGAGTCTGCCTTTGGTTAGAGGTAGTATATTCTTTGTCCATGTTGAATTTTTACTCTCTCCTAGCATGGGGGATGGGCCTTTAGGTACCACTTGGTTGGGTGGAACATGCACCATAAACCATTGGGTTCCCCTTGATCTTCAATTCGTGGAGGCGATACATCCAATTGGACAGCTCACGGATCTTGTTTTCATTTCTAGCACTGTTGTATTTCAATATGTAATGATTTGGTTTTACCCCTCTTGTATTTATGAGGTGGATGTATGTAATTGTAACACTTATGTATTTATGACTCATTCTGGGAATGAGTGTTGTAATCAGTTTTTCATGTAATGGATATATGTTATGGATGTTATCTTCTTATCTTATTGTTTATATATGTTGAATGAATGCTACTATTTGAGTAATAAAATGCAATGAGTTTTAAATGATGTATGTTAATTGGGGTTTAAGTAATCTAGGTTACATATCCTTAGGGGATGTTGTCAATTGTAGATGAAAATGTATGTTTAATTCACTTTAAACAAAAAAAAATTAGTACGCTTTTATTGTGAATTGAAACTTCCTCTAGGGTTGTGTGGTAGGGCATTACACATGGTATCAGAGCCTAGGTTTAAACACTAGTTGCTCTGGAATTATGATGTACCCATTAAGCTTAGTTGCATAGGTTTTTAAGTGTACCTTATCTAATACCCTTTTGTGTCTGTGTAGGAGTATGCCTCCTAGACGCGAACGAGGGAGAGGACGTGGATGTGGTCGGGTAGGTGATCGAGAGGAGAGTCAGCATGACTCACAACCTTGTGTCATACCTATACCAAAGTAGGAGGAACATCAAGCCTCATAGAATGATCCAAGAAGCGGTGGTGGATAGCTAGATCCTCCTAAGGTCGAAGTTGTACGTAGAGCTTTCAAGGAGGCTTTAGCACTATTGGGATCTAGACAGGAAGTACCATAAGTTAACCCTATGGTTAGGACAGTTATAGCTCAGTTAGATATGTTAGTAGTGAACTATATGAGGGATTTCATTCGATCGTAGCCACCTTAGTTTGATGGAGTAGGTACCAGTTTAGAAGGCCGAGACTTGGTTGATAGGTTTGGACCGATGTTTTTCCATGCACCCTTTTGACAATAATACTAAAGCGCAGTGCGCTATTATTCATCTCTGAGGATTTGTAGCCACTTGGGGGAGACTTGAGGAGCAGAAGCTCCATATTGATATGAGTTTAGTGTCTTGGGAGATCTTTCTTGAGCGGTTCAAAACCTGCTTTCTCTCTAATCATTGGCATCAGCATAGAGGTGATGAGTTCCATGCCATACGACAATTAGCCATGATGGTAGATCAGTACAAGAGACGATTCTATGAACTTAAACAGTTTGTAGGAATAGGGGATGATGAGGGGATGCTCGTGCAGCATTTCATCAGGGGCTTAAACACCCGTATCAGTGGTGGTGTGTAGGTTTTTGAGCCCAATTATATGGAGATAGCTATGGAGAAGGCACGACTAGTGGAAGAGAACCTGACTATGGCACTGGGAGGTCATAGAGGCATGCATATAGGCAGTGGTAGAGGAGTTGGGACTAGTGCTCGAGGGGGACAGACACAGGGGGTTGTTCCTCCTAAGACAGAGCAGGTATCAGCACAAGGCAATCAGTAGTAGACATTTCAGGGGAAACGAAAATATTTCCAGTAGAGATAGGGTGATAGGAACTGGAGGTGCATGAAGCGTTTCAACTTTGAGCAACCCACTCAAAGCATTCAGTCAACTTTTGGAGGTAGTGCACAGCAATCTAGTGCACCAGTAGGAGGCAGAGGTTATGGTAGAGGCACAAGATGCTTCTCTTGTGGTCAGCAGGGCCATATTGCTAGGATGTGTCCCAATAAGGGCACGTCGAGATTCACACAAAGATCAGCGGCAACAGAGCCAACAGTGGGAGATGCTGGAACAGGACACTGTGTGTTCACAGTGGTTGATAACCGCCAGGCAGAGCACCAGGGTACCATAGTAGAGACTTATGGTATGTTATTGGGTAACCCTGTTACTATTTTATTTGATTCAGGAGCATCTGAATCCTTCATTTCTTCATCTATAGTGTCACGTTGTAGATTGGGGGCCGTAAGGAAAGCTGATAGGTGGCAAGTTGAGTTAGCGTCTGGTGCAAAAGTTGCATCGCATTCTATAGTACCTGACTATAGGTTGGAGATTGGACCATTCCTTACTACCTTGGATCTTCGAGTTATACCATTGGGATCCTATGATATTGTCTTAGGTATGGATTGGTTAGAGGCTCACCGGGAAGTTATTGATTGTCGACATAAGTCGATTCGGTTCATTAATGCATCGAGTAGCGAGGTGGATATTATAGGAGTGCAGAGACCGATATATTTGAGGATTATCTCAGCTATGCAGTTGGGGAGATTTGTTCACCATTGATTTCAGTTGTTTGCAGTTAGAGTTGAGGACATGGGATTAGGAGAGGGAGAGGAGAAGGTATCTCTAGATAGTCATCTCGTTCTCCAAGATTTTATAGATGTTTTTCCATATGACATTCCAGGGATGCCACTGAGGAGAGATATAGATTTTAAGATTGACTTAGTACATGGATTGGAGCCCATTTCATGAGCTCCCTACCGTATGACTACTCAGGAGCTAAAAGAGCTTTGTTTGCAGTTGTTGTCAAAAAAGGGATTTATTCATCCTAGTGTTTCTCCTTGGGGAGCACCTATCATCTTCATGAAGAAGGATGGTTCACTTTGGTTGTGCATTTATTACCGACAGTTGAACAAGGTGACGATCAAGAATCGTTATCCACTTCCCAGAATTGACGACTTGTTTGACCAAGTCAAAGGTGCTACCATCTTTTCGAAGATACCTTAAATCGAGATACCATCAAGTCCGTATTTTTGATGCAGATATTCATAAGACGGCATTTCAAACACAGCATGGTCACTATGAGTTTACTGTGGTACCATTCGAGTTGATGAATGCGCCATCTGTGTTCATGAGTTTGATGAATGGAGTATTACGCACATATCTTGATAGGTTTGTTCTTGTGTTCCTAGATGATATACTGATATATTCCAGGATAGTGGAGGAACATGAGGAGAATTTACGATAGGTATTGCAGTGTCTTCGAGATAACCAGCTATATGCCAACTTGTCAAAGTGCGAGTTCTTTAAGACTAAGATCAAGTATCTTGGTCATGTGATCTCAGGAGAGGGAATATATGTGGTTCCTTCAAAGATCCAAGCTATTCTTGATTGGCCTGTGCCCACAAATGTGGCAGAGATCTGTAGTTTTATGGGGCTTGCAGGATATTACAGGAGATTTGTTCAGAGCTTTTCCAGGATAGGACATCCTATCACTTCTTTTCAGAGAAAAGGGAAGAGGCTTGGATGGTCAGAGTGGTGTGAGTCGGCTTTTCAGATTCTTAAGGATAAGCTGACTAGTGCACCGATTTTAGCGATACCTGATCCCGTAGGAGATTTTGTAGTTTTTACATATGCATCCTTAGAGGGCTTAGGAGCAGTCTTCATGTAGGAGGGACGACTGATAGCTTATGAGTCATGGAAACTTAAAGATCATGAATTGAATTATCCCACTCATGACCTTGAGTTAGCGTCAGTAGTCCATGCATTGACCAGATGGAGATAATTTCTTCTTGGGCACAAATTTGAGCTACATAGTGATCACAGGAGCCTTCAGTACATTTTCACTCAGCCAAACCTTAATGCTAGACAGAGGCATTAGATGGAGTTTCTCTGTGAGTATGACTTCAAGGTGAAGTATATTCAAGGAAAAGAGAATGTCGTAGCTGATGCACTTAATAGACGTAGGCATGAGATATCCGAGTTGACTCTCATAGTAGATTTGCGGAGTCAGATTCCGGCTACTCTTCTAGCAAATAGTTGGTATCAGGATGTGAGGGTAGAGATTGAGGTAGGTAGATCTCTAGAGGTCAGGTTCATAGGTTATTCACTTGAGGCAGACGGTTTGCTTAGGCATTCAAAGCATATTTATGTTCCTTTAGCAGGTGACCTTCACACTTTGGTTTTGACCGAGGCTCATCATGCACCATATTCAGCCCATCCTAGGGTGAAGAAGATGCACATAGATTTGTGCCAGTTGTATTTCTGGCCAAGGATGAAACAGGATATAGTAGACTTTGTAGCGAGATGTTTGGAGTGTCAGCGGGTGAAGGCTGAACACTAGCATCCAGCTCGACTTCTATAGCCACACATTGTACTTGAGTGGAAATGGGATATTACCTCATTAGACTTCATTGTTGGTTTATCCAACTCCTGGTGACAACATGATGCTATTATGGTGACAATCAATAGGTTGATGAAGGTAGCACAATTTTCGCCTATGTGCGCTTCCTATAATGTGTCATCAGTTGCTAGATTGTTCATGGAGGATATTGTGAGGTTGCACGGTATTTTGCATCGGATTATTTCTGACAGGGATCCAATGTTTACTTCAGCTCTTTGGACATCATTACAGCATGCGATGGGGACACAGTTGAACTTCAATTCAACGTATCACCCAAAGATAGATGGATAGACTAAGAGGGTTAATCAAATCATCGAAGACATGTTAAGCATATATCTTATGGACCAACAAACATGATGGGAGGATTATCTCTATCTTGTAGAGTTTTCATATAACAATAGTTTTTAGAGTTCCATAGGCATGGCCCCTTTTTAGGCTTTGTATGGGAATCCTTGTCATACTCCTTTGAGTTGGGCTCGATTAGAGGATAGAGATGTTGCAAGAAATGGAGCAGTAGGTGGATTAGATTAGAGAGCACCTGGTAGCAGCATAGGATAGGCAGAAGAATTATGCAGATGTGCATAGAGTGGATCGTTAGTTTTATTTCTACAACAGAGTATTCTTGCGAGTGCATCCGTGAAAGAGTCCAATCTGATATGGAAAGGGTTCTAAGTTGGCACCTCACTTTGTCAAACCTTTCGAGATACTCGAAAAGATTGGTCCAGTTGCTTACCAACTTGCTTTGCCACATAGTCTAACACATATTCATGACGTTTTCCATATTTCAATTCTTCAACCATATCATCCAGATGTTTCTCATGTCCTTGATTGGAATTTTTTATAGGTAGAGGACGGATAGCTGGCTTTGGAGCCCGTGGTCGTAACGTAGCACAAAACGCTTGCTCTTCGAGGGCAAGATATTGATCAGGTCAGAGTTCAGTGGGATCCTAGGGATGATGCTTCATCCACCTAGGAGGATGCAGTTAGGATGAGGGAGTTATATCCCTACTTGTTTGCAGGCTTCCAAGAGTAAGCCTGGTCTTTGGGAGGGAGAATGTAATACCCCTTTGTTTTGCTTCTTGTTCAGATTGTTTTATGCTTTGTTAGTTACAGCTACTTTGATACTGGATACATTTTGTTATGATTTTTTGATCGCTACTATTGAGCAATGAACTATTATTGTGTGTTGTGTTTATTTGATTATTGTTTCACATGCTTTAATAGTTTAATGATGTTAGTAGAGTTAACATGAGATTTTATTATGAGCTTATTGATTATGATGTTAATGTCATTTTTTGATGAGTGTATTGGTGAAGAGGATGGTTTTGCATCACTCGCTTGCGAGCGCCCTGCAAATCCATGATTTCTTCTTCACGGTGTGTAATATATGATGGATATATTATGTGATGTTGTTTACGTGATTCTCAAGTTTGCAGGTACATGACATCGACTCCACCTGGTTTCACAGGTTTGAGCAAGTCGATCCAACGGTTAAGTTGAACGGGAGATAGTAGCTAGGTAACATGTGTCAATTCTATGCCCTAGCCTTAGTGTGTCATCAGTTTCGTTTGTTGAATCATAGTTTACCTTATTTTAATGTTATCTGATTCTGAAAAGTGTGTGATTATTTAATCAATTTTTAGAATGATTGCATTGGTTAAAAGTGGTGATTATTTTATATTAAATTAAAATTATTCTTAGATGTTATATTTAAAGTTAATAATTAAATTTAATTAAATTTATTTAATTCATTAAATTTAATCTCAAAAGGGTTGAATTTAGTTATTAAATAATTAAAATTAATTAATTAAGTTTATTGGATTAAATTAAATTAAATCAAAAGAAATAGAAAGATATTGAAATTGCATTTTAAATTCAAAGTGGGTTTTCGAAAATGGAAAATTAAATTAATATTTAATATTCAATTTTTCATGCAATTAGATTTAGGTTGTTTAAGATATTTTTGATTGAAGACTATAGTGCACGTTTAATTAAGAAGGAGAGTTGATTGAAAATTGATTCATTCAAGAAGAAGATCTGGGGAAGAAAAATTTTCTGGAAAGCAAAGAAGAATTTTTTGGAAAATTTGCACAAAGAAGGGTTTGACAAAATTTTTGATTGTAGAATTGATTTGAAGAAAGTTTTTTTGCATTAGTTGAGTTTTGGATTGGATTCATTGCACGATTGAAGAAAATTCAGGAGATCTTTAGAGGAGGCTTGCATCAGAAAATCATCTTTTCCTGTAGCTTCGGAATCTAGGTTTTGTTCTGTGTTATTCTTGTTCTTGTTTGTTCAAAACAAATATTTATTGTTTAAGAAATATTTTTGTTGAGTTCATTGGGAATTAGGATTTGTTAATAGAAACTAGCGTATACACCTAAAAATGGTCTGGAGCATCCAATTAATTAAATACGAATTATTTAATTAATTATCCTAATTTCCTCTACTGTTGAATAAATAGAAATATTTATTTAATATAGTTCACATTCACTTTTTTCATAAATTCTTCTAAATCTCATCTTAATTAAATAAACAAAATGAAATACTTTGTTCAATCTAATTATCAAATCCCTATTTCAATCTATTACATCATTTCTAAATTAATTAAATAAACATCAAAACACTTTATTGATTAATTGCCATTATTCTTCTATTTTAATTTAATAAACAACTATCCTATAGTTCGTTTTATTAAATTATTTATCTTTCTTTTGCTAATTTAAATAAATCAAAATATTTGAATTGTTGCACAAGGAATATTCCAATCTATATTCTCTCAAAAATGAATTAGATTTCCTATGTCTAAACTATGTCTAATTTATGTCAAAATATGTCAAATTAATTGATTGAAACTTCACGGGAAGTTTTGGAGACAAATTGGAGAAAAATTTGGAATTTGATCTCTCAATCCTCCTCCATCAATTCTTCCTCTTCTCTTGCCTAGTGTTTTCATGGGTAGAGACATTCTCCATCCTTCTCTCAATCTCCTTAATCTCTCACCATTCAATTCTCTAGATTGAATCCAATTCTTTCAAGCTTTCCCTGTGCATTTCTACAGCCAGGAAATCTATAAATACAAGCCTCATTCAACCAAGAAAGGATCCAGATAATCAATCTTTTGCACTCTTACTCTGCAAGAATTCAGACATCAAGCATATCCAGCAATCAAGCTTCAACCATGGTTGCCTCTTGTAGCTGCAATTATCTGTTTCACATCAATATCATGCTAGTTTAATTGATTTATCATTTAGCATTACATTATCATCATCTCATTCTTCAGATATTCATTTTAACAGTCTTATTTGCTTACATAATCTGAGAGAAATTTAGATTTAATAAATCTTTGGAGATAGAGAGCAATAGGACGCTTTCATTTGATTACTTTGTTGAATTGATTCAATTTTTTTAATCTTTGATATAATGTCGTATTAAGAAGTGTTTTAAGTCTTATTCACATATTTCACACTTACAATTTGGTGCCCACCATGGGGCACTAACCCCAATTTTATCAAAATTATCAATTTTCTGAAAAGTGTCACACAGGTTCTCAACGTGTTTTTGTTTTACTGCTTCTGTTAAAAGTTTTAGCACTTTTGGTTGTTGTTTTAGTGCTTTCAATTTTTAGCGCTTCCAGTCACTATTTCGGCGCTTCTAGTTCATATTTCAACGCTTCCAGTTTTTAGCGCTTCCAATCACTGTTTCAACGCTTTCGATCCATATTTCAGTGCTTTCGGTAATTTAGCACTTCCAGGCCAAACTTCGGCACTTCGAGTTCCTGCTTCGACGCTTTTGGGTTTCAACACATCAGGTAATTATTTTAGCGCTTCGGTGCAATATTCTAGTGATTTTCTAAATGTCTAGATCCGACGCATTCGCGGCCAGATTTTAATTTTTCACAGTTGGACTAAAATTGATCAATCTAAGATAGTCACTTTCTTGTTTTTCTTAAAGTAAATCTATCAATCCTAGGATAGTCACTGCATTTTTATAGTAGAAGTTAAAAAGAACATCATGATTTCTGTGAAGCAACACCTTCACATAGATTAGAAAATTTCCTTTTGGGATTTTAAAACAGGACAAACTTATATGTTGTGCTTGTGGTGATTAGGCTTATGCCCTCCCCTTGACTGGGTGACCAAAGTGTCAGATTCACTTTTATTTCATGTCATTTATGCTTTATTAAATCCTTTAGCAGGCCTATCGTAGTGGGAAAAATTACTCACCCTACGAGAATGACCGAAGTGGGAACAACCAAAGCCAGGTTATCCAACCCACTATAATAAAAATGCAAGTTGTTGATGAAAGTCCAACTTGACGGTAGTAGGCAAGATAACCATCCCCAAAATATTTGTTCTAAAGATTGGGAGGTCTCCTGAGGGAGTTTATCTATTTGCCACACCGAACAAAACCCTATCTATGAACCATAGAGTAGTTTCTCATCGAGTCAGTATCCATACATTGTCATACTCACAATGTAAGGGGAGGGAAGAATCTGCCCCCAAGACACTCACCATATAATTACCAAGGACCGCTTGCTCAAGGGATTCGGTATCCACTTCCGTCACTTTGAGTACACACCTGGCAACGACAAAAACACGGGCGCCCTCTAGGGGATGACATGGCTGTGTAAGTCAATGTAATTGCAAGATGTGGGTTGTGAGTATAATGATGACCTACTTGTCCTTAAGTGTGAGTCTGCTTGATTTGTATACAATTGTTAAAACAACCCATCAAAATCAATAAAGATCATTCGTGATTTTTGAATATACACAATCTTTTCAATTTGAAAAAACTTATTCAAAATTGTTTGTCGTGTTTTCACAAATTCATTTAAATCAGATTAAAGATCATCCTAAAAACATCAAGTCAAAACAAATCAAAAAATCCATGCTGCGAAAGTGGAAGTCCACCACGTTTGTCAAGAAAAAAATCAAAGTTACAAGGCCCAAACAACCTCTCAGTTATAGAAATAAATTAAGAAGATAATGTTTTCTATATCAAAATCGGAAACTCCTTTTACAACATAGAACATTCATTCACCGTTATCACGATTTTGCTAGGGGTTACTCTTTAGACTACGCAGTAGAACTGCTCTATTCACGAGCCTTCTTTCAAAGAAGAGTTCTCACGCAATTCCACAACCGTAGTCAATGGATTCATCTTTGATATCTTCCACAATCTCTAATACAGTATGCCACAAGGCCAGACCAAATCCTACAATAGAGAAAATTAAAAATTTTGTTTAAGCATTATGGAAACCTGTTTCAGGGCTTTTGGTCATTGTTTTAGCACTTCTATGAAATAGCGCTTTTGGGCACTGTTTCAGCGCTTCCGGTCTATATTTTAGCGCTTTTAGTAAAATAGTGCTTTTATTAAATCTTTCAGTGCTTTGGGTCTATATTTTAGTGCTTTCAGTAGAATAGTGCTTTCATCAATTTCTATAGTGCTTCCAGACACTATTCTAGCGCTTCTAGTCAATTAGCGCTTTTGGTCTCTGTTCCAGCACTTTCGGGAAATAGCGCTCCTAGTATTTGTTTTAGCGCTTTTGAAACAGAGAGTTCAAGATTTTTTACCAGTCCATCAATCTGTCATTTTATCCACAATTTTCATCAGAATAAAATTTCTTCTTATCAGAATCACTGTCTAGGAATCAAAGTCAAAAAGGTCAATACAAATTTCCAACTTATCAACTAAATCAAGATCTTGCAAATCAGAAGTGTCGAAATCAAATACACAATCAATTACTATACTAAAGTTTCTTTATCAGGATACTATCATCCTTCATCACGAAACAAAGTATAGCTATTAACTTTTTAAATATTGTCCCATCAATAAGATAAGTCATCTTATTCGACTTTATTTAAAAAGGTTCAAATTGACACTATCCCACACATAAGATCAACATTCTAGAAGAAAGGGAAAAAAATTGTATGCCAATCTTAACTAGGTCCCAAAAACAGAGATTCTTAGAACAAGAAATTTTAAAATCACAAGAAATGGCAAAGGAAAATCCTTGGAATAATCTGAACCGAAATGATAAAAATGAAATAACTCCAAAGGACATCCAAGCGACTCAACAAGATCCCAAGTTTCACATATTTATGGAGAAAATTCTAGAACAAGACATGGAAAAATATCTTTTAATGTTAGCCAAATTAGGGTCAAAACTTCCAAAAGATTTTGATGTAAACCATTTGAAAGAAACACCAGAAATGAATGTGACTGAGATACCACAAACTACACAAACAATAGATCCGGTTGCCACTTTAACATCTCAAATGCAACTGTTACAATAGAAAATAAAAGATATGACGCAAGGGACTACCAAGAGGTATGTGATATAGGACATTTGTCCTTATCCTTTCGATGCAATGGTCGGCTTGATACCTTTTCCAAGACATTATGAAATCCTGAAATACGATAAGTATAATGGTAGAATGGATCCAATTGATCACATCAGAGAATTCAAAACAATGAGTCTTGAGTTTGCACAAGAAGAGACATATTTAATGTGACTATTCCCAAGGAGTTTGGGAGGATCATGTATGGAATGGTTTTCAAAGTTGAAACCAGGTATTAGAACTTTTGAGGAACTCATTAACAGATTTATCTCTCAATACTCATTCAACATCCAACATGATGTGACAATCAAAGACCTTTACAATCTCAAACAAAACAAGGGAGAAACGTTCTCGTCTTTTCTCCAAAGATGGCGACGCTTGTTCACTAGGTATCCAAGGTCCATTCCTGAAGAGGAAAAGATGGAGTTGTTTATTGAAAACTTGACGGAAGAAATGAGTTATAGATTAGAACTACAATTCCCTCCAACATTTAAAAAAGTGATCGAAAATGGTCTTAAAATCGAAGAGGCATTAGTCAAGAGAGGAGTTATTGTAACTCAGATTTTTCAGAATCGTGGAAGATGCTAACTGCTGCACAAGATTAAACATCAATTCTAATCTAAATAAAACAACAAAGAATGATAACTAAGCATGATTAATCTAAACTAATAAAAACTAGAATGATCTCACCGAATATGCAAATACTTCCTCGATTTATCTCAATTGCCCTTCTCCTTCTTGCTGTATTGTTATTCTCATTGTCTTTTTTGTTTTTATCCTCATTTTTGTGACTAGAGGTGTAAATAGACTCCCCAAAATATGCTTTATCATCCAAGTCTATGGTAAAACCAGCTTTATGATCCCCTCTTGGTATGCCTTCTCGAAGTCCCATGAACTCAGCAATTGCTTCGTCGTTCTCGAATGTGTCTAAGATAGGTGTACCTTGTTGATCCCAATCTATAAGTTCAGGATATATGAGGGGCATGTCATCATCGGAGTTTTTAAAGGTAGCTGCTGACAGGGTGAATAGTGAATGGTTGACATGGTCACAGAAGTTCTAGACTAACTCTTGCTGGGTCTTTTCCTTACAGGTAGGTAAACGTTGATGTGGGACCATTTCCTAGGATAGGTCGTTAGAAGATGGTCGTTTAGGTGCCCAAGATGCACGATCGAGTTTTTCCCAATAATAGATCTTATGCCATTCTTCTTTGGACAAATGTTTCTTAGGACAAGGACTAGATGGTTTGGGTATAGGTTTCACGTTTAGGTCCAATTCTCCAAATAGTGCGTCTATGTTCATGGTGCTGGTAGATGAAAGGGAATCCCATTCACCATCGCTTGAGTAAGGGGATTCATCAAATATTGGAGGGTTGTCGTAAAATGGGGGAGGTGGATCATGAGATGTCTCGGTGTCTGCGTAAGCACTCACTTCCTCTTGAAATAGTGACGAAGTACTAGGAAACCCAATTCTAAGCGGTTGACACCCTAGCCCTAAGTATTTCGGTCGTGGGTGGACAATAATCGGTTCCGTCCTTCCATTTTGATGTAGCCCTAACCCACTATGCCCGTCATAGCCTTCCTTTTGCATTATCTTAAAGCCTTTTCCATATTTGTTCTTAGCTATTTGAATAGATGGGGAGGGGTATTCATGTTCTTCTTGATACAACCAGGAATCACCTTGGTCCACAATTTCCTCGCTTAGCTCTCCCCATTTGATCAATGTCGTTGTAGGGGGAACATTGAATATGACTATTGACTGTATTTTATCTACCATAGGTAGGCCATATGCCTTAGGTGGAATTAGTTGACTGACACAGTATGATGCCTTTATAGATACTCACCAAAGCCCTTGTCTTGGATTTCAAGTTTAGGAGTAGTTGATGGAGGTGTGAATGATTTGGACTTAGTGAGATGTGATGAGTCAATGTATTGGGATGAATTGGATGATGAAACTTCTTGATTAACTGGTACTTGGCATTGTGGAATTTCCTTTAGGCTTGTACAATACTGAAATGGATATGGATCATCATCAATAGTGATCTCGATGCCATTATGTGGAAATTTGAGACATTGGTGATACGTTGAAGTTACAGCTTTCATTGCGTGTATCCAAGGTCTACCTAACAACAAATTGTATGGAAGAGTGAGATCCAAGACTTGGAAGCTAGTGTTCATGATTGTTGGACCAATTCTAATAGGGAGTGTGACCTCTCCTTTGGATGATCTTTCCTCATCATCGTAAGCCTTGATGACTATACTCTTAGAGGTATCTACGCAATCTTCTGAGAATCCTAATGCCTTAACCAATTTTAGGGTACACAGGTTCAAACCTGCTCCTCCGTCTACCAAGACTCGTCTGACTTTGGTTTCATGGACTAAGACTTCAAGATGTAATGGGTCATTATGATCAGATTTTTCTATTGAGTAATCCTATTGGGAAAATGTAGCATGGTGTGAATTGGTTAAATATCCCACCATCTCTTCAAAACGATTGACATCTAAATCAGTAGGGACAGTTGTGTTCTGCAAAGCTTTATCGAGAATGGCTCGATGCTCAGGTGATAAGGTCAATAGTTCCAAGATAGATATTTGTGGAGGGGTTTTACTCAATTGATCAAGAAGGTTGTACTTGAACTTGGAAGCTTGTGTAGATGGCTCAGAAGGACTTGGAATAGTGATCTTGGTTTTGCGTGTGTTGACACTACATTCTGGAGGCTTCTTAATGGTGAAGGTATCGACATGCTCATCTGTAGCGCGGAGGCTATTTATAATCTTTCCTTTTCCATAGTCAAAATTGGTGTTTGCGTAATTGGTTGATGGATCGGTCTTAGTTCCCAAACCGGAGGCTTTTCCTTTTGTGTGGTCATGTAATGGGTCCTTGAAGACCTTATGATAACTGTTCTTGGTGTTTTTCTGTCCACCAACCTCTATGGTTCCGTTCTCCACAAAGTCTTGGATAATGCCCTTGAGTTGGCGACAATTTTGTAGGTTGTGTCCTTTTATTTCATGATATTCACAATGGCATTTGTCATCCCACCAGGAAGGTTTAAATTGTCCAGGATCATATTCTCTTGGTTCCAACGGTTTGATGAGATTGTGTTTAATCAATTCTTTGTAAATAACCTCAATCGGTTGTCCTAGAGGAGTAAATTCACGTGTTGGAAATCTTCTTTGAGGTCATTGTTGCTGTGAATTTTGGAGATAGTTAGCCATTTGATCTAGATTATCCATTGTGTCTTGATTTTGGTTGTATCCTCTCAGTGTGATAACTGGCCTTGTATATATGTTTTTAGCATCGACAATGCCATCATTTGTAACATTCTTGTTTCTAGACCAGAATTGTCTTCTATCATTTGGCGTGTTTTGATTTTGGACAATAGGATTCCTACCTAGTACCTTTATTTCGCCTTTGTCAATAAGGCCTTTCTCAAGGATGATGTCTTTTTGTACCAAGTCTAGGAATGAGGTACAACAATGTACTCTTAAATCACTCCGCAGTTTTGGATTGATGTTCTCTAGGAATATCGTGACCTTTTGTTTCTCTGGTATCTCAACTGGACATCTACTAGCTAGACTTCTCCCCCTCTGAAAGAAAGTGGTGAAATTTTCTCCATCTTCTTGTGTCGTGTGGCACAAGGTTGCTATTGTTATCTCATTGTCTATGTTGAAGGCGAAATGTTCAACAAACTTTTCAGCTAATTCTCCCCAAGAGCGTATACCATATGGTAGTTTAGAAAACCATTCCAGTCCTATCCCAACAAGGGTTCGTGGAAATAGTCTCATCAGATATGTGGGGTCATACGATATGTCCATGCATGCTGTTGAGAACTCCCTAATATGTTCTAGAGGATTCTTTTTCCCATTATACTTAGGAAAAATCGGTATAATGTATCCATGGGGAAAAGGTGTCATGTAAAGCACTTTGTCAAATGGATATGGACATAAGTCTTGTGCTGAGATAGTTCATTTTCCTGACATAGACATATTAACCATTTGTTGTTGGAGAGTTTGCATTTGATTCTGAAGGACATTGACTTGTGTCAAGGACATGGTGTTGGCGTTGTTCGGATCAATGTAGACGTTTTGATATGCCATGTTTTGTGACGGGTTGTGATTTGGTGAAGGAATATATCCCATTTGAATAGTCCGTTGTGGGATAGGAATATATCCTGTTTGAATGGGTTGACTTGGTGGAGGAATATTCCCTATTTGAATGGTCTGATTCGGGATAGGAATATTCGTACCCACCTTGGATCTCTTACCAATCGTGTTGGTGCCAAAGGGGTTGGATGAAGTTGCTCCTGTCGTAAATTATAAACCTTGTGTTATGTTGAAAGGGGTTGTGTTTACAATTGACGATGTCTGAGTTGGTATCCCAGTTGGTATTGTTGCGGTGATTTGGGGCATAGAACCACTTGATGTCACTGTTTGCATTGGTTGGGTAGATGTCGTTTTCAATGTATGAACGTCAAATCTTGGTGGTAGTGTGGCACCTTCTACTAGAAATTTTGCTAGATAGCGTTGGGGATCATTTGCCAAGCACTCATCCATGAAGGATGCAAATTCAGGATCTTGGACTGTAGACTCTATGTCTTCAACAAAGACTCGTCCATTGGTGTCTCTAGTGACAAATTTATCAAGCAATGGTTTGTGTGGTTTGTTCTTCCTAGGTGGTTGAGTGCTGAAAGGATTGATAAACTCGTTGGGGTCTGCCATTTCTTTGTGCCTCTTTTGAGACCTTGTTTCGACCATAAAAAAGTTGCTCAAAATGGGGTAATGCAAACTATGCCTAAGAACTGATATGACCTATTTCTATGTTTTTGGATTTTTTGGACAATAAGGATGTTGCTAAAATAATTTCTAGAAAGATGTATACTGAGATGACGTATGGTAAGACGGACAATATGTAAGACCTCGTGTAGACTATGATTCTGAAATGGGTATAACCTACCTCTTATGGAGTAAATGCATGCAAGGATTTTTTTTGACCAAGGAACCTGATTGTAGGACAAATGACAGTTGACAAAGTGAACTTTCCAAACTAGACTTGTTGAGCTGAAAAGATTCACTAGATAAGACTAAGGTGACTAGGTTCGATGAGTGTGAAAAATCGGGACATGAATTTATCCAAAGACGAGGAAACTTATCTATGCTGTGATATGCAATTTCCTAGGGAGTATCTAGATGCATGCAACTTAGGATGACAATGACAAAGACATGGATTGTAACTAAGATTTCCGAGGAAGTATCTATATGCATGTGACTTTGGATGACTATGATGAAGACGTGGATTGTAACTAAGACATATATAACCACCTAATGGATGCAAGATTTTTGAGCAAAATTTTGACATTTTTTGTTTGGACTCAGTTTGCAGTTTTGGTTGTTCTCTGTTAACAGGAAGATGCGGTTCACCTAACAGTTGCAGTTCAGGATTTGACAGTTGCGGTGTTTCTGACAGTTGCGGTCTTTCCTATGACAGTTGCGGTTCAGTATTTGACAATTGCGGTCTTTCCTAGGATAGTTGCGGTTTACCAATTCACATGCGTTTTTCCTATTCTGGACTCTAAAAACTAGTTTTCCTGATAGACACTTGCAGTTCAGACTTTGACAGATGCAGTTTGCATGGACACATGCAACTCATGATGTGATAGATGTGCTTTGAAACTTCGAGATTGTGAAAATTATGATAGATAGATGCGATCATTCCCCTAATAGATGTGACTCTCTAAGACAGATGCGGCGATTAAACTGACAAATTCGACTCTGTTCCTGACAGTTGAAAATGTTTTTTTTTTTCGAAAGCCATTTGAATGACTTTGTTTGTTTGATCAAGATTTTGGCAAATACAGCAAATAGCAAACACAGCATTCAAAGTATTTTTAGTTTTGTGATGAATGGACTGTTGAGACTCGAAAAACATTTACACCCTAGGCTTTTAGAACAGTACTTGTTGAATTCTTACTTGGATTTCTCCAGCTATGCATATTTACGGTGGATGATTAGTAGCTTGACCCCACTGGCTCCCCTCCATGGCACTCACTTATACGGGGCAGCCAAGCTACAGTACCCATGAATCTCCCATGGCATACTTTTCATCTCTACACGTAAACCGTAAGATTGTAAGACGGCTTCACAGGTCCGACCTGCTGCACCAACAAGTAGATAGGATTTTGGTAACTCTACAACAAGGCTTTTAATTCGGGCATTCCATTCATGGGACACTAACCAACGTCGGTGAGAGTCCATTTTTTTCCATCTCGTCGGATTAGTGTGCGTGATTCTTGGGGTTTCCCCAAGAATCCACTTCTATATACCGGCTGGAAGTCGCTTGGCTTTAGCGTGCTACCGGTCTGAGTCATCTTGGGGTGAGTACTTTTTCCCACCAAGATAGGCCCAAGTTCTAAAGTCAGCAACCATTTCTCTTACACCCAGGATCGCATGATTGCGCAAGGGGAGAGGATACTTCGGTGTACTGAATTGTAAGGGTTTACAAATATGTGCAAAGCACCAAACAAAGAAGACAGTGGTTCTTTTTATTCCAAATGACAATTTTCTATCTATCAAACAGAAAATTCATTTTAATCCCACACAATGATTATCTATCTACCAAACAAAAGCTTATTTAAATAAATTAACACAAAGGCATTAGGTCCTGCATGCAATTTATCAGTAATTCATAGTCTTCAGCTTTCGTCCTGCAGAAAAATTGTCTTGGGTTTTAATTGTCTTCAAAGCTTCGTCCTGCAAACACTATGTTATTCCTTTAGAATTTATTTAGCTCCAAGTTGTTCTTGTCCACTTGATCCAATGTGTGCTTTGAAGTATTTTTTTTTTTTTTGCACATGCACAAACCGAACAAAGTCAAAACCCTAATAGCTAGTCAAGACAAATCTGATTTTTGGAAATGTTTTTGATAGTAAAAATAAAACTACAAAGAATAGACCCATACTTAAATTTCAAGAGCTTTCCAAAAATGTAAATAAATCTGAAAGATTGTCTGTTTTGCACCTGAAATTAACTTTTTATGAAAAAATCATAAAAAAATTATTAAAAATTTAAAACAGATCCAAAAAATCTGATTTTTTCACTGAAGGTGCCTAATATAATTTCAAATCTTCATAAAAAAATTTGTGAATAGATGTGCAACCATTTGTGAGATTCAAGCAAATATCTGTGAAACCATAATTTTCAAAGATCTATTGTTTGAATAAAAAAAATTTATCCAAATTTATAACCTAAAGAACAGATCCCTATTCAAATTTAAATCTCTTTCCAGAAATGTAAACATATCCAAAAAATTCGACAAATTTCTCTCAAAATTGATATTTTATGAAAAATAACAAAAAAATTATAAAAAATTCAAAACATCACCAAAAAATCTGATTTTTTTTGTGAAAGCTCTTAAGAATGTCATCTACTTGTAAACAAATTTTCGTGAAAAAATATGTATCCTTGTAAAAGTTATGGTCAAATATGTCGGGTTCACCAAATGTAACTCAGATTTTTTGGATTTGTGGAAGATGCTAACTGCTGCACAAGATTAAACATCAATTCTAATCTAAATAAAACAACAAAGAATGATAAGTAAGCATGATTAATCTAAACTAATAAAAACATAGAATGATCTCACCGAATATGCAAATACTTCCTCGATTTATCTCAATTGCCCTTCTCCATCTTGTTGTATTGTTATTCTTGCCCTCAGATTTCTATGTGTTTGAATGCAAGCATAACTTTGCCAAGTGTCTCAGCAAAATATCGAAGATTGTTTCTCTTCTCAAAAGTGTATAATGATTTCGGGAGGAGGAATAATGATAATGACAGGCCATTTTATAGATTTTGTATTTTCAAATGATCGACTCAGATTGAAAGAGAGATCGACGGATGAGATTGATGAATGTCATGCGATGAGTTATGTGACAGATAGAACGCGAGTTAGAACGTGAGTTCAACTACAAGTAAAGACTAATTTTAGAACATGAGTTCCAATCTTCATCTTCAAAAAATAAAAGAAATAGACTTTGTATGCAAAAGCCAAAGTTAGAAGTTGGAGAATAAATGCATGATAAATGCATGTGAATGCAAACTTGAGTTAGTTAATTAAATAAAGATATTTAATTAATAAATATAGATCATGCATATGAGTTGGAACTAGTTAATCGACTAGTTGTGATGGAGAGTTCTCTCATAGAGATAACTCGAGTCAGACGATAAGTGCATGTAAGAGATAACTGAATGTTAGAGGAATGTGACATAATTAATTAAATAATGAATTAAATGTTAATTTAATTCAACATTCGAAATATGAGACTTTTAATTAAATAAATAAAGTAATTTATTTAATTTGGCTATTGAAAAAGATAAAATGAATAATTAAATAATAAATATTTAATTATAGATGAAAAGGGGTTAAATGAATAATTAAATAAAGATATTTAATTATAGTTAGAAAAGTATGATAAAGGGGAATTAAATAATAAATTATTTAATTGATAGATAAAGGGGAAAGAATTAATTGGTTCGCAACATAATTAAATAAATATGATTTATTTAATTAATTAAGTTGAATAAAGGATGATTATGAATTAATGAATTAATTAAAAAGGCTATTTAATTAATAGAGGAAATATGTGTTAGAAAGGCAATTAAATAAGTAACATTATTTAATCAAGACGACGGACTATAGAAAATTATGTTGAAATGTGTAGTCGCAGGCCTAGACCAATTTTCGGTATCTATAGTTATAAAACATTTTAATGATAAAACAAACAACACAAGTAACTCCTCAAATCAATACTCAAGTGGTGAGAAACTGAAATTTTGGCAAAAGAGTCGCAACACGACTATCAACGAAACGGAAAATGATCCCCAAAACGTCAAACCGGTTTTCAATTTGACCGCATCCACATCAAAGAATCAGAACAATGAACAAAATGTCAAGTCAAATACCATACAAAACAATGAAATCATAAAACCATAGTCATATCAAAAACTGTCAAATCAGCGAAGATTCACACCTTTAGGTCAATCAATGGAATCAACAATGAAAGAACTAGTTACTAGAGGCCTTCTCACGGCACGGGAAGCTAGGTTCTGGGACCCAAAAGTCAAAAAATCATGGTGGAACGAGGCTGATTACTACAATTATCATAACAAAAAGGGTCACAAAACCAATGAATGTATGGAATTGAAACATGCAGTGCAAGATTTGGTGGACAACAACAAAGTGTATGTGGAAGGACCTCAAAATAACAATGATCATTTGGCCTTCAAATATCCTTTGCCCAATTATGACAAAGTTGCATCATCTTCAAACACCAAAGGAAAGCATGCTAATCATGTCTATAACACAACAATCCTATGTCTATCTGAAGTCAAGCATGATCATGCAGTTAACAATAACATTGTTGAGAACAAAACCAACACCATTACCTCTTTGGATTTACTCCCAAGCACGCAAAGCTCTGATAATCAAATAAATGTCTTAAAAATAAGAGAAAATCAAGAACATCAACCCTCCAATGCGTTAACTAGGGGACAATCAAAAGTAATGTTGAAGGTAATTGGCTCCACACATGTAGTTCCACCTCCATCACATTATGATATTATCAATCAAATGCAAAACACCCCCTGAGAAAATCAAGAACATCAACTGGCAAACGTCATGACTACGGGGCAAGCCAAGGTAATATTAAAAGGAGTGGGATCTTAACGTGTGGTTATGCCTCAATCTCATTATAATATTATTGATCAATTGAAAAATATCCCCACACAAATATCAATATTGGAGCTCCTTAAGTTATCACCATCACATAAAGAAGCTCTCGAACAAGCATTAGTTGCCACAACCGTACCAAAGAATCTGGATGTTTGTCAATTCCAAGCTATGGTGGGACACCTGACTACCCCGCATTATCTGTCATTCTCTGAACAGGATGATGTCTCATTAAACCATCTACATAACATCACATTACATATTGAGGTATGTATCCATAATCATCGTGTTAAGAGAGTTCTAATAGATGGGGGAGCTGGTTTGAACATTTGCACCCTCAAATTAGTCTGTGCACTAGGATATTCCGATGACGCTATTAATGCTCAGAGGAAAATGACCATCAAAGAATATGATGAGGAGGAAAGATCATTGCAAGGTTTAATTGTATTACCCATTCAAGTGGGACCCATGATCAAACATATAGCATGTCAAGTGTTGGAAAGAGATTTAACATACAACATACTCTTAGGACAACCCTGGATTCATGAAATGCAGGTCGTACCTTCTACATACCATCAATTCCTAAAGTTTCTAGTAAATAGACAAGAGGTGACTATAGCTACTGATTATAATCATCCACAACATTGTGACACATTGAGAGTATCTCAAGACACCTTTGTCCCTCACAACAGGGAAGCTTCAAGTTCATCTTCATCAAAAAATGAACAAAGTCCAGCATCACTACCAAGTGGGTACAAAAGAAAGGTAAAGAAATTGAAACAATTCATGTTGAAACAAACATTCCAGGTACACAAACTTCTCTATCAGACAACTTTCAAAAGTAAATTCAGTTGACAAATAAAGGAATGGGACAATACTCAATGGAGCAATCGCTTAACTTATCACAGTTAATGCCATCTCCTAGGAAATATGGTCAACCATCAATGATCAAACCTCTAACATCTTTACCTGGCACAATTCTTCAAGAAACATTCATAAAATCTGGAACCATAGCAGAAGAAAAAAACAATAATGCAATCTTGGATTGGCTTTATAAGGATGAAGAAACATCAACATCTGAGATCAGTGTTAAAAATGTTAACATCAACATAGACAAGTATGGAAAAGGAAAATCTATTCTTGAAAAGATGGGTTATGAAGGAAACGGGCCTGTGGGGTTGTGAAAGGATGGAATCACAGAACCTATCACACCTCTCACTCTTCACATAAAAGAAAAACCAAGACTAGGATACTCTGAAG